>JBAGKO010000001.1:20165379-20180170 GCA_037177275.1 Acacia concinna | reverse complement strand
GTTGTATGTGAAAGCATGTAGTTGTTATAAATTTTATCTCATGTAGTAATTGACATTGAATTGCATAGGTAAAAAAATTATTTATTCACCACTTGTGTTTTATTTGTTTTCTTGTGATGGTTTCTAATTTATTTTTTACACTTGTATTTTATTTATTTTCTATTTTTTTGTACATGTTAATATAAAAATTTTGTTGTTGTACATATTAAAAAAATAAACAAAGAAAAAAAACAAATTTGGTATTTAAAAAAAGTTAAAAAATAAAATAAAATACACCTCCTATGGCACTCTATGAAGAAGCGCCACAGGAGGTTTGATTAATTTAATCAATAGCCTCACACAGAGGCTATTGCAAAGGTGCTAAAAAAAATAGGCCTCATGAGAGAGCGCCACAGGAGGCATCCATTAAAAAAAAAATAATATAGTCTCATGTGGCTCTCTCTTGGATGAGCGTTACAGGAGGCTATATGGAAAAAAAATTAGCCTCTTGTGGCGCTCATTTAAGAGAGCGCCACAGGAGGCTAAACAAATACAAAAATAAAAATGCTTTCATATGGCGTTCCTAAAGCGCCACAAAAGTCTTTAGTAGCGTAGGCTTTTGTGGCGTTCAAAGAGCATCACATTTCTAACAAAAAAGAATGTCACAGGAATTAAGTTTTGTAGTAGTGTGTCCACTATATGAACTGCGTAACATCGTTATGATCTATTAACAACAGAATTTTTAGACAGATGTTAACTAAAAGATTTCGTTCAATAACTTTGTTGAGTATTCTCTTTTCTTTGTCTACCACTTTTTAAATGGCTACTTACTAATGCATCCAATTACTTTCTTCCGGCGTATCTAGATTACTTAAATGCTTTTTTACCTTAACAATATTTACCCTACATCCTTCTTTGCATCCTTATCTCAGCCACCCAAGGCCATGTATTCCTTTAAAAGCCTAACATTAACCACCATAAAACATTTGTGGTATTATAGCAGTGAGACAAACTTTCATTTTGCTTATTAGGTACTTTTCAATTGCAAATAATTCTGATTTTTTTCCTCCACTTATATTATTTAGATTGAATTTTATAATTAACGCATCCATCAATTTTACCAAATCCATGTACGCAAGAAAAACCTTAATCAAATAATACACACATATATATGTGTAAGTATATTCTTTTTGTGCAAAAAAAGGTCACAGAAGCCCTAACACAAGTGATGATGAATTAAAAATGAAGCCAGATTTAAATAAGAAATTATTGCCACTTTCTCGAGACATTCGAAAGCTATATATATAGATCTGAACAAAAAACACAAAAGCAAAAAGATATGTAAGCAAGATGTCAAGCGTACTTTATAGCTAGAGCCTATACACAGCTAGGCCAATTCTAAATGACAATGGCAACCTACGAAAGAAACGAATTTCACCTTCATGGGCACCACCTTTAAAGGTGACTACTGTAGATTATATTGCCATGTAACATCACATAATTGGATCCATCTTCATTAAATACTTTTAAAAAATCTGGTTGTAATATAAATAGCTTTGCTAGCTGTTCTCGATTCTAATGATCATTTTCATCGAAATAAACTATATAATACTCACAGCAAATCGAATTGTTTGTTTTAGGTGAACTGTGTAATTTATTCTGCAGATTCGGTAAATCTAGGTATTATATTATTTTTCTCAAAAGCAAGGGTTCAATTATTATTGAAGGTTAAGCAGAAAAAAGCTCGTCCTATATTGTGTTGAAAATACAAAAGGAAAAGGGAAGAATATTAGAATAATGATATTGTGGATTGCTCACAATAATAATTGCCAAAAAAAACCAAAACTTGATTAGTAATTAATGATTAATGACAATGATCACTTGCTAGAAACACAGTATTCCAATCCTTTTTTTTTTTTTTTGACCACGAAGTATTCCAATCCTAAAAAATATGCATCTTTAGGATAAGTTACAGCACACAGGAGTTGAACTGAGATACGTCATATAATGATAATTAAGGTGGTTGCTGCTTCGTTTATCAGTAGAAATGTTCACGAGATAGAAAAATAATTCAAGTAGGAAGTCCTTCTGACGTACGTAAGCGTACATGGAATTTTTTTTTTTTTCATCTGTAAGAACTATTCATTGTAATTTTGTTAAAAAATCGACGTAGTGTGATAATATCACATGTGTCCCTAGTGGATTTATCTAAGTTTTCCTCCAATTAGAGGCTAATGGTTATCTGTTTTTATTCTCTAGTTAGTAATAAATATCGAATATTGGTTAAGGTGGTAAGTAGCCTCATCTTATAAGAAGAAAAACACAAATTTAAATCTTGAGAAGTATACTTATTTTGAGAGCGGCAAAAACTTGAAATCCTTTTATTCTAAACTTCAGTTATAAATGCCCTTAATCAAATTGGGAAAAAAAGGACTGCCATATGTCTGAATATTATCTCTTTTTATAAATAATCACAGTACCTTACAACTGTTGTTTTACAAGTTGTGGTTTATTTAGTGGCAACATATATGACAGTTTGTAGAACAAATTGTGCTACCACCATCACTTGCTTGTAAATTCAAGCAACGTGATCTTAGTAATTATGCATTGACTCATTAATTAACAAGACGGTCCCTGTCAAAACACTACAAAACAAACGCAACCATTTGACATAAAATTGACTGATCACCCTATAGCATTAGTAAATGATTTCTCATCTTCCACCTTGCATTTAATAAATCCATTAATAATTACAGAGTATCATCTTTGGATGTTGAATATGCCTATGTCCTGGCTCAGTCAATGACCCAGTCAACCAGATTATTATTGAAAACGAGGATTTGCTTGCTTCCTCTTCCAATCATCTGATTATTCCAGGAAATTGCAGAGTCGTCAAGAAGGCAGAAGGCAAAAACAAGGTAATGTACTGTAATGCCTACTTCTTTCTAAGAAATTTCCCATGTATTAATTAGATTAATCTTCATTGCTATCAAACTAAGCTGGTGATTCTATTTATATATATGCTGCATAATATTGATTTCTGATTATCTGCTAAATTCTCAGAAACATATGTATCCGACAATAGATGAACCTGATATATATTCAGATTACAGTCGTCCAGCTGCAGGTTATGTCCCTTCAAATTATGGGACTCCACACGTTTCTTCTGCTCCTCCCACCTTTATGACACATTCTGTCGTGGCGTCTCAGTGGTCAACTGATCTTTTCCATTGTGTTGATGATCCTTCACTATGTGAGAAACCCAGATATTATTTATATACATTCAACGTTTTCTATGATTCACAATTCACATGTATGTTAACTATGCTTCTTCTTCTTTTTCTTTCTTGAAGGTTTAGTCACTTGCTTCTGCCCTTGTTTTACCTTCGGACGCATTGCAGAGATTGTAGATAGAGGCAATCCATGTAAGCCACTGCAGAATCGCAATCTATGGTTTAATATGATGTCAATTTGTCATTTGTATTAAACAAGCTTTTAATTTACAAATATTCATCACCTGAGCTGTAGCTTAATTGTTTCCATCAAGTAATAGTTTTTTTAAAAAAAAAATTATGTGCAGCTTGTGGTTCAAGTGGCGTTTGTTATGGGTTATTAGCTCCAACTGGGCTTGCATGCTTGTACTCTTGCAATTATAGGTCAAGAATGAGGGCACAATTTGAGTTACCAGAAGCTCCATGTATGGATTGCTTTGTTCATTTCTGCTGTGAGGCTTGCGCTCTGTGCCAGGAATACAGACAGCTGAAAGATTATGGATTTGACCTCAGCTTAGGTAATTAACATGATTAAGATGAACCTTATTGATTTGTTTAAGGTAAATGATTTGTTATTGTTGGACAAATGGTTTGAAGTGTAGGATGGGAAGCCAACATGGAAATAAGGTCAAGAAGGCATGGAGTTACAGTAGCCCCGGCTGTACCACCTGGCATGACCAGATGAAAGTGAAGCATTTCATTTTATGGGACCTCGTCATGCCCATTTAACCTTTGTACTCTGAATTCTGTGCGCACTGTGCAGTTAGGTTTTAGTGAATTTTGTTAATATCAAAGCAAAATAAAACGGCTCTTGTACATCCGAAAAAAGGGAAAAAAGAAGAAAAATATCCAGTACGCTTTTCTTTTGCTTTGTGACCCTTCTTCCATATTCTTTTTCTTTCTTTTTGGAGTTAGAGATTTCTTGTGAGAGGGTTAACGAACAAGAAACTCCCTGGGAAGGTAAAATATTACTCGATTATATTGTCCTTAAGGCCTCTCCTTCATCACAATTTTAAAGCAAGTCTCTAATCTCCATGTGGGATTTGGCCTTGAAATGGCCTTTTCTTTTCTTTTTCACACTTTCAATGAATAAACTTCTAAAATAACTAACTTGGTTTCAAGATTGTGCCAAGACTTCAGTTTCTAAACTCGGTGGTTTGATAATGTCAGGACTCGCCTGCTTGATTGTTCCTCCTTTAATCCTAAGAAAATCAGAAAATTTGCAAAAGGAGCCCAAGTGTTAAGAAGCTCACTAGTCCTTTAAAAAAATCAATTTATAAGTGGGGCATACCTCTCTCCTCAGATATTCATAAACTATACCCCAATTCCATAATTTAGAAGAATCTCTAAATACATTTGTTTTACAAGGAAAATGTAATCCAAGTATATGAAGGGCAAATCAACAATACCCTTGTACAACATATTTGTGCTTTTATATCACTTATTTGGTATCAAGAGTAAGAAAGTGGAGAGTCTCTCAATGAATTTGATTTACTCTTAGTCTAGTGTTACGTTTCTTTCCCAATTCACCTTTAAGCATTTAAAATGGGAAATGGCCAGTACTTCAGCCACGTGTCAAGGGCTGAGCCATCATCACAAGGAACTCATCCATGTCAACCATGCCATCTCCATCAGTATCCTCACCATTCTGATGCAATCATGAAGGCTGCATCTTTCTCCTAGCCTCCTCATCATATCCTTCCTGAACAACTTCTGCTATAGTTTTTCCATCACCATTCTTATCAAATACTCTGAATGCACTCTCTAAATCCGCTCTTCTAATCTCACCATCCATCTTCAGAGTTTCCATGAACTCCTTGAAACTGATAAAACCATTTCCATCCAGACTGACCGCCCGGAAAGTCTCAGAAACTTCCAGAGCCATGTTTCCATCCACGGCTAGAGATTTCAGGGTGGCCTTGTACTCCTGCTGAGAAATTTTCCCATCCCTGTTGGTGTCAAATTTGTCAAATACCCGCTTCATCTCATCTGTGCTTGGCTCAAGAATTTAATCTTTTCGGGGAGGAAAACAGACGAGATGGCATTCGCAGGTACTTTCTCTTTGAGAGTTTGTATTGGAAATCAAGGAATCTAGTACTTGACATTTTTCCCACAATGGTGGATTGGTCTGATAGGTTGAATGGAAGAAGAAGAAGAAGGTCTTTATATTAGTGGTGGAAACTGGGAGTGGTGAGTTCCCATTCTTCTTCCGCTAGACATCATGCAAATCTTAGGTTATCAGTTATTCCTGGATAGATTGATCCTAGAAGGAAAAGCAGGATATGAAAAGAATAAATTCTTTCTGGAAGCTACAATTATATTCCTAAATTTCATGTGAAGGGGTTTTTCTTTTCCAGTCCACAAATGTAAAACGTTGATTTACATGAACAAATTATTATCATTTCATCAACTAAAGAATACAACTCATCAAGTAGGTCACAGTATAACTTCCTGAAGTAAGGAAAGGAAAAACCTAGAAGAAAACTGGAAATCATTTTGTCATGATGGCTTTCCATTATCCAAATCCTCCATTACGTCAATGTCCTTTCGGGCTGTTATCTTCTGCACATATCCTGCAAAACAAAACTTCTGTTAGTGAATACAAGTTCACATTCTAAAACCGACAAGTTAATCATAGTAACACTAAATGGCATGCTAAGCACTTGACTCAGGATGAAGGCCACTTGGGCGCTTTATGATTGAAACATCATATAATTCCCCAGAAAGTCATAGTTGGAAAGGGAAAAGGTCCATTGTTCACACTCAGATTCCAAGAATAAATTTAAAATGACCAAAAAAGTGATATAGCCTGTACAGGGAAGGGGTTGCAGAAACCAAAACTACAATTACTATAGTCCACAACTCAAACAATCTACCCTACCCTGAATATATTTTAAATTAAAGCCTCAATATGATAAGCTATTCTCACATAGTTTACCTTTGTATATGCAAAAAACTATAATAAAACATCTTTTATGGAGTTTTAAATACTCAACATGGTGAAGTAAAAGAGTCATTGAAACAAAATCTAGGCAAAATTTGAAATAATACCCCATATAAAGATAAGATAAGCATGAAAAAAAATTATGTAGGTGTTCACTCAGAAAAATCTAGAATAATCTCACATAGAAAGCGTTTATGAATCCTTCGTGCATTCAAAGATACAAGGGACTAGTAAATAATTTATAAGGTAGCTAGGACTCAAGCGAACCATCAAGGACAAAAGTAACAAGAGAAAATTGGGATCTTCTTAAATATGCTTTGGATTCTAATCAACAGAGCTATTGTTTAACTTTTAGTTCAGTAGAGGAGCAGCAAGGTCAAAGAAAAAGCGTAAACTGCAAAGTTAGAAATCGCATGTCCTGTATAAGTTAGATGCTGATATGAATCACTCTCCATGGGATTTGAAGTGTACCATCACAATAACTTTAAGAAATCTAAATTGACTGAATGAGAAAAAAATAGCCCATTGTCAAGCAAGAGAAAAATCCAATTCCCAAATCCCAACCCGATCAATCAGTAGTTTAGTGGAGAACACATTATATGGGACTGAACTATGAATGAGAATTTCCTCGACCTTCCTTTACAAGGGAGGAAAATCAACTGGAAAGTGAATAATAAAATAAGCTTGACATTTCATTTCATAGTCAGGTATAGCAGTTCAACATATTTCTCTTATAATTAGCTAAAATAATCAGACTCCACATCCATATTATGGAAAGTCATCATTAACTCAGGTATCAGTGCATGGTATTGGGCGCATAAAATGGGGGACAAAATTAGACGATAAAAAATGAAAAGAACTGAGTTTATAGTATCACAAACCCGAAATACTTATGAACTGTTACATGTGAAAACTTTGCAGCAAAAAATGTTGCTTCCTTAGAATCCAAGAGTACACGAGAACAAGTAACAAAAGTATTACAATGAGATAAAGACTTTCCATCATTAACTTCATAGAGACATGCTCTCAGAATGATCAGGATTTATACAAAATAGACAGGAGGAAAGACCAAAATAAAAACATCACAAAAGCACAGCGCAATACTGAATTCTCTAAAAAACTTGGTGTTGCAATGTAACTCGTTTAGAATAGAGGACTAACATATTTGTGCAGTAGTGATCTTTTTATAAGAGAATGTCGGACCATGGAGTTCAATATTTGTTCATTTAAAACATATATTCTCAACATAATTACTAACAGCCCTCTCTATGCAGGCCCGTTGATTTCCAGTTCAGTTCAGTCTAGCATTAGAAAAACAAGAGAGCAAACTACATGGTTCTAAAAAGGAAGAGAAAACACCTAACAAAAATATGAATGATGTGCATGCCAGTAGTGAAGATAACAGTACCAATTCCCATGCAAGGAATGCATTTGCAGGTAGTCGATTTGCCCCTTTTGTTATAGTAGCTTACGTATCCCGAGCCTTGGCAACAACGGCACTTGCCAGTCCATTCATAGACCACTTCTTTACAGTCCTACACAAAGGGGGAAAAGGTGAATCTCTTTACAGCAAAAAGAGCCGACTGAAAGGTATGGGGGGGGAGATGAAGTCCAAGCCAAACACCCCCACCCCCAAAAAAAAAAAACAGTCTCCCATTCCTCAAATACAAATTCTCCAAACTGAAGAACACAATCAATAATTGAAAACGTAGGTCGATGGGAAGAAAGGAGGCAAAAGGAAATTAACCTCCTCTTGGGGATCACATCTAAGCCGCTTATCAATCTCTTCAGCAGAAACCGGCGAGGAATCTGGGTACGTCATAGGGAGAGGAAGAGCGTCATTATCATCCGCCAAGTAGCTCTCTGTATCACGCGACCATTTCCTCTCCTTCGCCTTCACTCTAATGCCATCATTCCCGCCGGCGCGTCTCGCCGAGACGCCACCGTCCGATACGCTTCCTTTATCAATATCTTCGCCAATTCTGACACCACCGGCGACACCAACAGCTGAAGCCAGGGACTGGAACCACCGAGGAAACGAGGGCCCAGGCAAAACATCTCCAGCGGCGGCACGGCAGCGGAAGGTGGACGGTGAGAGGCGATAAGAGAGTGAAGGCTTGGAAGGATAGAAAAGGGTGGCTATATTAATATTGGTGGATAACATTACTAGAAAGATGACCCACGTTTAATGTATATATAGGAAAATGGAATTGAAAAGGAAGATGGAGAATTGAGAGAAACTGTGGAGAGGGGTATTCATTTGATGACGAAGGCACAGATGATTTATATAGATTATGCTCTTGGTCGGCGGCTCAACAGTAGAGTGGAAACTGAAGAGCTTCGGCATTTAGCATTGACTCGTGAAGCCCTTTCTCTATCTAATAGACCAATTCCCTTCACATTGTTGTTCTTCATGCTTCCATTCTTAAAAAAGGTTGTGGTCAAGTCACCAGACCTAAGTATTTCTTAAAAGCCTCAAATGTTCAATTGTACAAAAACTCCTTAAATTTTGAATCAGTTGTATAAAACATTTACATAAAGGGTTCATGGTAAACAAATTAAATATTAGTGGAGTTAAATTTAAACCTTAAAATATCTTGAAAGTTCAATTGAATTGACTCAAAGTTTAAGGGTGTGTTTAGTTTAGTATTTATTTAGGTGGAGTTAGATTAGGTGAGATTTGAAGGATGAAAAATTGTGTTTGATTAGAAAGAGGGGAGGTGAAGGGTGGGGGAAATTTTTGTCTTTTAGTGGCCCCCACCCCCTTCTTCTAACCCCCAAATTTAAAGGTTTTATTAAGGGAAGAGAATTTTTTGCATCATCTGAACTAAATTGTTTATAACAAAATTTCAATATTCCACATATACCCCTCCCGTGTAAATTTGGTTGGTAGATTGAAATTATTCTTGAATATATGACAATCATAATAGAATCCCTTTGTTTTGTGGCCTGATTAATCGCGTTAAAATTTTATCTATTGTTTCCTTCCGTAATCAATGTGGCCACAATTTCTGGTTAAATTCACCACCATCTTCCTCACCCAACCTCATCCATCTATTCCTGCCATTTCTCATGGATTCTATCATCAAAAGCGATTGCATGAGATTTGAAAACATGAAAGGCTAAAACATTTAGCCTCTTGGTGATGGAAGACAAAGCTTAAACTCCAAGTAACTTCTTTCATCTATCTGTAGAGTTTCTTAGATTTAGGAAGTTTTACATAGATGTGAGGATTGTGGATTATGATTGTAATTCACGATTTAGATTGATTTATGTATGTGGATTGATGATTAAACTTATTGGATTGTTTTTATATATAAAGTTTGAAACTTTGTGTTCATTTTTATTTATCATAATTGTGATGAGTCTTTTTGTACACGCATCATCCTCAGATTGTTGATTGACAATATAAGGATCCTTCATCATTCATTCACATAAATTCTAAGAGGACTTAAACAATGATTTAATTGACGTTAAATTAACTTTGATTAAAGTGAGTTTTTCATTAATTAAAGTATTGAACCCAAGCGATTGCTTGGAGTTTTTCTTTAAACTTAGAGATTACGAAACTTCCATTATCTTTTGAGAGCGAGGATAGCCGAGTGTCCATCATTGAGAGACTGTTTTATCATAAATCTTACCAAAAACCAAGCTTTCCTATTTTAAACATTACCAAAAAGATTTCCTTTTTACTTTCTTTATTTATTCCCTTTCCATCCAAACCAAACTTTCCTATTTTAAAAATACCAAAAACTTTTCCTTTTTCACTTGCTTTATTTAATTGCACCATAAAACCCCCTATTTTTCTTTACCCGATTCACATTGTTCTTTTTGAAAATTAGTTTTTAGGATTTTTCAATTAGCACTCCTCGAGAAAAATGATTAGTTGTACCCTATACTACATTATTTGATACAATCATTCTGACATATCAGATAGGCAACAATCTCTTTTACGTGGAAGAGCGGTAGGAGCTCTTCCACCCTTAACCTTGGTCAGGGGTTCAATCCCTGACCTTGGGTATGGAGCAACGTTAAATCTCCTGGCTAGTTGTTATTCCCACAGAAGAACCCATAATGAGCGGAGGATTAGTCTTTGGCCTACCGGGCTAAAAGATACCTTACGAAAGTAAAAAAAAAAAAAGTAGTTCTTTCACTATTCTTTAGAATATCTAGTAATTTTTGTACACTCACCAAACAAAAATCTTATCATGTTTAAAATTTTGGCTCACAAACTAATATTAATTATTAGTTTTAATAAAAAAAAACTATAAAAAAATAAGCAACATAAATAGGTAAGAGAAAAGGGCATAATTGTTCACTTAAAATTAACTCTTCTAACCTACCATCCTGAACCAAACAAGAAATCAAACATAACATCTCCTCCTTTTGAACCAAACATGTTTATAACCTCCCCTAATTTAACTTTAATAAATCTCATCTAACCTAACTTCATTTGAACCAAAGACACCCTAAGGGTGTTTTATACAATTTAGCCTTCTTAAAATTATGAAAGTTAAATAAGTTACCTATCTAATTCCATGTATATTGATAATGTTTATAAGATAGAAAGCGAAATTTTTTATATAAATGTATAAATTTACCCTTCATTTATTGTTATATTGATTTTGTTTTCATGTGATATAATGTATATTAAATAAGGATAAAGTTAAAAAGTTGTTAAATTTCATAGAAGAGTTAATGAAATTTTAAATTTTTATTGGTTCATGTGAAAAATGTTGGAAGTGCCTAATATATAAAATTAAAGGAGTATTTACTTAATCATATAATAAATTACATATGATTAAATTATATATTGTTTTATAAGCCAAACAAATTAGTTTAAATAAAAAAATTAAATATAAATAATTTAAATCACTTTCTTAATCTCTTAAAAAAAGTTAATTGAATTTCCTATTTAAAATCATAGTAGTATATTATTAGAAAAATTATGATATTTTTTGTCCACAAAAAAGTATAACAATTTTCTTATAATCATGCTGAAATTTAATATCCCTGCTGGAGCATTGAAATCATAAGGTTAAGGCACAATGCTTTTCATCCACCCAAGTCGTTGTTGAATCAATTAAGAAACTTCAATTGTTCACCTAGAAGAAAATATTTTCTCTGGTCCTTATAATAAAGTATCAAGTAATTAGTATTTTTGACCATATTTATAAGAAATTTGTTTGTTTCTAAAGAGTATAAAATTCTTTTTTTATTTTTGTCTATAATTAATAAGGGTAACGGGAGAGAGTAATAATTAATGTAATATTAATATTGACTGTAATTTGTAGAGATAATATTAAAAATTACTTAATTTTTAATATAAATTTAATAATTTTAACTGTTTTTATTATTAGTTTGTTAAAAATATTAGTTGGAGTGATGGAGTAGAGATGCTAATTTTAAGCTTATGAGCTATGATAGTTCATGATTTTTAAACCTTTAACCATGGCAATCTAATTTAAGGCACTGACAGAGAGGATGTGGACAATCCTGTTTGGGCCTTCATCAGTTTTAGGCCAAATTTTTTGACAGCCCACCCAATGATAGAGAGGATGTGGGCAATCCTTTTTTTTTAAAAAAACTTTTGGGCCTGAGTGGAGGAGAGTGTTTTGAACCTGTGACTGTGATAGTGATATGAAAAGTTTGTCTTTTTGGTCTTTCTTTTTTTAACCAAATGAAATTATCCATTTTCATTGTTTTTTTTTAAAAAAAAAATCTAAAGCTAAAACCTAAAATATATTATTTTTAATTTCCTTAATCAATAATTTAATTTGACCTTTGTAATATAAAGGAGGGGATGGGGAAATATGTGTGTTTTTTTAGAGATAAGTTGAATTTTAAAAAAAAAATTAAAGAAACGGAATTAATTTCTTTAAATTCAACTTTTAAAATTTTTATTTTCCTTCCCCTACCCTACCAAACAACCCCTAAGGTAGAGGGTACTGACATCTATCCTAAATTGAATGCTTTAGCTGGTGGCAGATTCTAAAAATCTCAAGAATTTACATTTGATGGGCTTATCTCAACAATGTTCTGGTCCTTAAATGGTTGCCACATATATCGAGTTGAATTTGCCAGCTGGAAAGCTTGTTTCATTTGGCATATGGGTGTTTTATTTTCTTAAATACTTGAATGTTTAATACTCAGATATCCCTTTGAGTCTTTCCTTGATTGACTTGTTCATGCTCAGCATATAATATCAAAGACTACGTGATTATGCATACCAAAATTTTGTGGTTCAAGAACTTGGAAAGTAACGCAACGTGGACAGGATTGGCAAAAAAATTTGGTGCCTTTATGATCCAAGAAATTGACTGAAATTTTTCATTAACCGATACAATTTGAATAAGTATTTTAAGCGAAAAAAAAAAATCGAACTAAGAATATTCATATGGGCTGAAGTTTGTTTCGAAGTACTTTACTCCTTTTTGTAGCCACAATTTGGGCCCTTCGGACATTGGGGCCGGACCCAAAGTGACAAACAGTGAATGTGACAATAGGCTAAAATGCCCAATCCAATGGCCCTAACAGGGTTTGCTTTCATGTTTCACAATAAAAACGCAACTTAAAACTTTCCCGCCAATAACCTCGAGACCTACCACAAACGGTCCGGTTCTTTAAGTATTTAGCCCGTGGTTTGATCTCTAACAGTATGTATGGTAAGGTACAAAAGATTGGACCAGACAATGAACCGCTCACAACATGGGTTTAGGGTTTAAAGGGTTCAATCGAGTCGGACTAGGGGTTCAACCGGCCATATTTAAAATACATATATTATTTTCAATCCCTACATATCTTATTTTTTTGAATAGGACCCCTACTTAAAATACATATCTTATTTAAAATCTTACCCTAGCGAATCTAAATCTACGATCTCTCTCTCTCATTTGATTCATTTACCTACCACTCACTTACCCCCACTCCTGTGAATCTGAACCTGTGAGTGTGATCTCTCTCTCTCTCATTTAATTCTTTTACTACCTACTCATCCACCCCTACTAGCCACCTTCCCGTCTTCTGATCTCTCTCTCTCTCAGTCTCATACTCTCATGCTCTCTGTCCTCTGATTTCTCTCTCTCTCAGTCTTCTACTCTTCGTCCTCTCCCATCTTGACCTTCAACCCCTTCTCCCATGACATCTCTGCCGTCTTCTTCCACCATTGCTTCTCACTGTCGTAGTTCGTGCTTAGCCTGAGCTCTTAGTGTCAGTTGTGACCGCTGGTAAGTGGTGTGTGAGCGTGGGTGTGAGTGTGCTTTGTGGTGGTGTGCCTCACCCTTTGTCACTCTTCCTTTTTCATCGCCGGCGTTGATAGTTATTGCTTTTGGGAGGAGCGCACTCCAGCCTATTCTAGTTTCTGAAAAAAAAATTTAAGACTTAGCCATTGGTTATCTCCTTTAACTGGACCGGACTAGAGTCTGGTCGGCCAATTTTCTGGTTTGATTGGCCGGTTCGGTCCGGTCCAATTCTTCATTCATTGATGTATGGAGTGGGTTTTATGGTCGCACTAAAGCCTTTTTAGAAAACTTAGATGTAAGGGGAGAAATTTTTATACAAACCCGATTTGTTATATTATATGTGGGTTGACTACTTAAAATATAACAATTCATAAAATAATTTGACACCTCATCAGTA
The DNA here is from genome assembly GCA_037177275.1 of Acacia concinna. Lineage (NCBI taxonomy): Eukaryota > Viridiplantae > Streptophyta > Magnoliopsida > Fabales > Fabaceae > Acacia > Acacia concinna. The sequence continues at coordinate 20,166,337 of JBAGKO010000001.1, read as the reverse complement.
TTAAATGATATATAAATAAAACTAAAAGATTTTCACGATATTCACTTCCCTTATTACTTGTGAAATCTTAATTAAAGAATTCATTTATTTTAAGAAAAATAAAAATATGAAACATATAAGTCGCCAATTAAAATTAATATTAGTTTATACTCCTTCCGGTCATAATTATAAGGGTTTATTGACTTTTTAAAAAAATTATAAGAAAGCTAATTATATTACTTTAAGATATTAAAATTTATTATTTTTCGTTGTTTAACTTATAAATTAATATATAATGTAATAAAATATAATATATGATATGATTAAATAATATAATTAATTTTCATATAATATTTCAAAAATTCTCTAAAAAAAATTAACAGGTATAGATAATTAGAACCTGGGAGTATTTTGTATTTGAACCGATTAAATCACAAATCACATCGCAAGGTAGCTGGTTGACATAATAATTTCTCCCCCTTACTTACTAGAAAAAAGTTTAATCCACCGTGGCATTGAAAAAAGTCCCAGAAAATCTAGTCTTTTCTTCCCTGGATCTTCTAAAAATAAAAATTCAATTCCCCGTGGCATTGAAAAAAGTCGCATTTTTTTTTTTTGCCTATGAAAAAAAAAAGGGTCTCATTTAAATGACTAAGTCTGAGAAACACTAGTCTGACATTCTTTTTGCCAGCTCAGAAACACTAGTCAAAGAGACTGCCGTTTCTACTTTCTCCTCGAATTAATTAACCTTTGGGACCGTTCTGGTTAGGCAGCTTTAATGTTACTAGTAGTACGAGTATTAGGTTGGCCCCTCTAATTTCGTTTTATTTTTTCCTCCTCTATTGCTATTTATAAAATTTTATTAATTTTTTTAGAGAATTTTAAAAAAATTTTAAAAAAGTTAATTATATTATTTAATCATATCATATATCATATTTTATTACATTATATATTAGTTCATAAGTCAAACAACATAATT
>JBAGKO010000001.1:20130123-20141820 GCA_037177275.1 Acacia concinna | reverse complement strand
AATAAACTGGATGGCATGTGGACTGTCAGTTTAACATATTTGGTCAACTAATGGCCAAAATTAACAGATTTAAAACTCTCAAGTCAAATTTTCACTTTAACAAAAAATAAAGTGGTTCCCTGTTGACGGTTAGCTCAACATATTTGATCAATTAACGGTCAACTAATGGCAGAAGCAAAATTGTCCCACTTTAAAAACTTTCAAGATAGAATTACCCCAACTAAAACTTCTAGGACATTTTACCCTAGAGTAATACTTCCAAAATAATTTTGCTGCCTTTTATATATATGCCACTTTTACCACTATTTTATAGTAGTGGTTCACGTACCTGGCTGGCAAGGCCATGGGCAATATCAACAGAGGCACGACCAGAGAATCTTGGCATTAGATATGCACAGAGATGAAAGCCAAACCAGTACGGCTCTGCCATATTCCTCTCCTTTGAAATTCGAAATATATCATTGATTCCTTGGTGGAATTGCACTTTTTCCCCACACTCACTCACCGGTCACCACAAACGTGCCACATCCACAGAGCTCTTTATTGCTTCGAACTGTGCCAAATCCAAGCGCACTCTTGCTCCACTGCAACTAGTACCACTTGACAGGTGCTAGCACGCTATATGCAAGCTTAATTCAATGGATCAGATCATCAAACACATTATGTGCAATATCTTTTGCATTTCTTATAAGCTTGATGAAGTACAAAAGGCAAGCAATTGAACGATTAGACAGATACCCTTCTTCCTGTTGACCCGTTTTAAAGCCTAAACACATATGGACTTCATATTATCCAGTTCAATGGAGCAAATAATCAAACACCTAAGGTGCAATAATTTTGGAGTTCTTATGAACTTAAAGAACAGCTTAGACCTGCTTACAACAATGTTCTTATGAACAATTAGATACCCTTCCGTTGCTTCTTTTGACTGACAGATGCCTTATCTCATAATATGAATATATATGATCTGAGCTTATCCTCATCTGGGGCCGCAAAGTCAAAATTCCACTCCCACCAGACTACCAGATAGTCAAGTGCAGCGAGAGGAATACAAATTGAAAAGTAATGAAAATTCCACCATTCACTCACTCACTCATAGCAGTAATCTCAGTATGGCTACGAACCCTCCGTTGAACACGGCACTTGTTGCTGTTATATGACGCACACATGGATTTCTGTGAGTGGCTTCAGAAATTAGAACAAAAAAATCTTCACTACGCGTGTGACGTTCCTTGGAGGAAGCTTACATTCTCCCAAACTCGCTCACGATTGTTTTGTCGCTTTCACAATTGGACATTGCTTTCACAATTCATTAAAGTTTCTAATCGAACAGGCACTGTGTGCTCCACATTGGTCGGTCGGTTTATGCTGCTCTTTTTTTCTTTTTCTTTTTTTCGCCTTCGAGGTTTATCGTGCAGTTGGTTTTCTGATTCCAATTTTGGAACATCTGAGTGTCTTCCACACCACACACGACCTTAATCATGAGAATTTAGAAAAGGTTACCAACCAAATTATAATAGGACAAGATAAATCCATTCCCAAATCATCATGTACCAAATATATATATATATATATATCCACAGTCATAATAATTAAAAAAAAATCACTCCAATACATATTTAATATGTTTATGATAAAATTATAGTATTGAGATTTAATGAAAAATCAGTAGTGATTAACGTAAGCAAATAAAGTTAAACTTTCTCCATTGAATAATGACCACTCACAGTGATACATTATTTTTTGGTAAAATAAGAATGTGTCATTTTTATTTGAATTAAAAGTACCTTTTTATATCAAAGTCAGTGTAATGATTATTGATAGGCAATTTATAAATATTTTCTAAACGACATATTTTGAATTAATGAATCAGATCTAACTCATCTAATTTTTTTATACTAAAAAAAATGCTTTGCTTGAATGCTTTTTTCTCGCCCACACAAATGTTTCCAAAGCTTATGTTTTTGTAGTTAAATTATGGCCACTTACATTACTGTTTTAAAATTACATTATTTTTGTAGGGAACACACGCGAAAAAACCAAAATAATAATATATAGTTCGAGCCATATTCAAGTATATTATTATCTTTAAGAATTATTCTTCAATTCATAACAAATCAGGAAGTGACACTTTTTGATTAAATGAATTATCCCTACAAAAAGTAAAGTGACAAAACGGAGGAAAATAAAACATTGTAACTTAAGGGAAGAGACGAGAGGAGAGCTGGAGAATAGAGCTTGGGCTCAGTGTTGTGCGACCTTGATACCCTTTAGATATACACCAAAAACATAAAAGTTCTAACAGTTAGTTTTACCCTTTATTAGTTCAATTTCATGAGGGTTAAAAAAGAAAAAATGAGAGTTCAAGTTCACATCTTAGTATACACTAAGGGGCTGTTTGGTACAAGAGGAGGGGAGGGTAATAGAATGAAAATAAAATTTTTAGGAGTTGAATTTAAATAAATTGAAGAAGTGTGGTTATAAAATTTTAATAAAGAGATAATGTAACATAAAAGAGTATGAAAAAATAATTTAAAATTTTAACCTCACTTTTTTAAGTTTTTAAAATTTAATTTATAAAATTTTTTCCTCCCTTCTAAATCTCTTGTACTAAACACGCCCTAAAATTTCTTTAATGAATACGATACTTCTTTTGGCTTGCTGTGCAGCATTAGAATTCCTAACAATTTAATCATAATTAAAAGTGCAACAATACTTGAATGGAAATTTTAATGTTTTCTTTTAATTTTTTTGTTGGTTTACCACGTTTTATTAATGTTATTCAATTACACGATGAACGAGATTTATAACTTTTTTAGTAGGTTCAATTAGACTTATTTGAGTTCCCAAACTACTAAACATGCACTTTGTTACAAACGTTGGGCAAAATTACAAAAGGTTTATGGCATGATATATCCTTTGTGTTAATGGACAATATTAGAAACACAGTTTTTGGTTGTAAGCATATGGTGTAATTAGGTTTTGAAGGGTGCAAAAATAATACAATATTTAAAAAATGGAGCAATTTTAGCAATTCCATTAAATTGATTCAAATGTTCGTCTTTTTATTATGTGGAACCCATTTATTCTTCCTCTAGCTTTATAATGGGCCTTTAACTCAATTGAATGAAATGGATAAAATTACACCATTTTAAAAATATTGTATCTATTTTTATACTCTTCAAAACTTAATTATGTCATATGCTCCTATACACAAACTTCATTTATAAAATTGCATATTAACTCTATATCTTTAGGTGTTTACTTGTTTAAGAAATGTTGTTGTTGTAGGTCAAAACCTTGATTTATTAGAAAAAATATTTAAGTCAAATTCCTTAGATTTATTTCTTAGGTTCAACAATCACTTGTGGTCATGTATCTTATGTTTAAATTACTATCATTTAATTATAAAATCAAATATAATAAATAAGATACATGGTCACATATGATTAAAAAACTTGACGGAATAAATTTAAATAAATTGATGTAAGTATAGTCCATTTATTAGTGATATCATACTAAACTATTTGTATAATTGTGATCCTTTATCAAAATTGATACTTTTTAGATATTTGATACTTACAAAAAAGGAAGTATATGTGTTGGATGTAGTTATATACTTGTAGTCGTACCCATGAGAATGATCTCATTTTCTGTTTTAATTTACATTCTAATTTCATTGGGCTAGTCCCTCTACAATTATAGTGATTAATTTGGGCCATGCTTACTGGGCTAAACTCCTAATGGCCATTTGGATGAAGCTCTATGTCAAATGGTGGCCCATCTTTTGAAAAAAAGTAATAAATTTAATGTTAAAGTAACTCATAACACTAACTAAGGAAATTGAGTCTAACAGAAGAGGGCTAGTTTTTCACAATGTGGTGAACTTGAATCCTTATTGAGAGAGATACCTACATTTAGTGACTAACAATGCCACGAACATAATTACTTCCAATAGAAAAATACATATACTTAATAAAAATAAATAAATAAAGATAATTCATAACAACCATGTTTTTTCCATAACCTCATAACAACCATTTAGCCATGTATTGGCAACTAGATAACATAATTTATATCATTTTGTCCTTTTTTTTAAAAGAAAAGTATATGCATAGCGAAAAATAACCGATATTCTACTACATTTTTGGAGGTTTGCCACCCTCTCTTGAATGACCTAGTTACCCGTTTTTTTATTATAAATTACTCATCTAGTCCTATATAAAAGGCATTTACAATATTTTTCACACATATTAAGAAAAACCTTAAATCTCATTAACTCTACCATAAAATTCAATAATTTTTCAACTATAGCCCTAATTAATACTCCCGCCAGTCCTAAATATAAGACCCATTTTTGTTAATAAAAAATGAGTCTTATATTTAAGACCGGAGGGAGTATATATATATAATAAAAATGAAAATAAATTTAATTCAATAATAAGTGAAAGGGAAAATTATACACTCACATTAAAACTTTAATGAAGTGTCTGATGACAAAAAAACAAAAAAAAAAAATCTCTCCCTACCCTATATATAGAACTAGAGGAGTACTCAATTGAAGTAGGGTATTTTTTTCCCTCATTAATGTTAAAAAAAAAGCTAGCAAAAAAAATAGTGTAAGAAAAAGGGAAAATTGCAACTAAATCCTAATTAGCAAACTTTATTACAATTAAGTCCAACGAAATCACCTAATTATGATGATGTCCCAAGGGACCTGGATGCAATTATTTTGAAAAGCAAAATGACTTATTTACCGAAATTCAATTAAAATTGAATCAAAATAGAATTTGTGGATTAGGACACGTAACTCTTCGTTCTCATAGCAATTGATCAACGTCACATCGACTGGTGGTTAGTGATGTCGTAGCTGCAAGCGTCGGCTGGCCATCATATGGTTATTGCCTCTTTTAGCATCACATCATCTTAAATTGTGATCATCTTTTAGTGGCAAGATTCTTTTGACTCTCCGTTCTCTTACACACCGAAATTCTGTCTTAGTGTGGCATCGTACGATGGTTAGCGCAGTGTCATAGCTACTAGCATCGTCCGGTCATCATCTAGTAGTTTCCTATTTCTTGATCACGTCATCTTAACTCATGATCTTCTTTCAAGTTTGCGTATAACATTTTGACATGTTCTGGGCAAATAACAACCTTTGAGCACCTGATGAGACACTTTGAGTGCGTAATGACAAATCTTGTTATTTTCCTAAAAAAAAACATAAGAAAGGTAATCCGCGACATGAACGAAGCATTGATAGATTATTATATTATAAGGAGTGTTAATGATTTTACTAATATATGACATCCGAATGTAAATCATCTAAACCTTCAAAATTATGCAACACGTTTTGACAGATTCTAAGCAAGTTAATAATAACTTTTGAGCACATGATGAGATGCTTTATACACAGAACGACAAGTCATGTTCTTTTCCACAAAAAAAAAAAAGAAACATAGAAAAGTTGATCTACGACATGAATAAAGTATTGATGAAGTATTATGTTGTGAGGAGCATTAATGATTACAATAATATATGACTTATGAATGTAAAACATGGAATCATCAAATTTAAGTAGCACATTTTGATAAGTTCTGGGCAAGTTAATAACAACTTTTGAGCACTTGATGAGATGCTTTAAGCACAAAATGACAAGTCTTGTTTTTTTCTAAAAAGAATAAAGAAACATAGGAGAACTCATCCGCAACATGAATGAACCATCAATGGAATATTGTATTGTGAGGAATGTTAATAATTATAATAATATATGACTTCTATATGTAAGTAATGAAAACCATAAAAATTACATAGGACATTTAGACAAGTTGTCGACAAATTAATAACAACTTTTGAGCACCTAATAACACGTTTTAATTGAATTTGGGTAAATGAGTCATTTTGCTTTTCAAAATAATTGTATCCACATCCCTGGGGACATCACCACAATTAAGTGATTTCGTGAGACCTAAATACAATAAAACATAGAACAAAAAATCAAACCGGATCATCCGGTTCGACCAGTTGGGCAGGGAATTAGCCCCTAGTCCGGTTTGGACTAAATAAAAACCGGTCAATCGGCTCGGTCTGGTCAATGACTGGTCGAGCCGGTCGAGCCAGTTTTTATTTTTTAAAAAAGAAAAAACAGAAAAAATATCATCCATTTATTTATAAAATTTTAAAAATATATCAATATATTGTCACATATTTTGTTGTTATAAATTATAGTTATATGTTTCTTTAATTTTCATGCATGTATATAGTGTTATTTTATCATTGTCAATTAAATTATAATATTTTAATATGACTGATCCGATTAAACCCTAAATCTATATTGTGACTGGTTTATTGCCTCGGGCGATTTTTTTTGACCTTTTAAAATCTGTCAATTGTGACCAAACTGCAATTTTTCCAAATAAAAAATGACAACCTATAACATTAAGGTGTTCGGTCTTTTGCTCTTTAGCTGTATGCAATAATCTTTGATAAAAAAACAAAAAGCTATATGCAATAATCAACTGATACGGTAAAAAATTGACTTTTTATTATCATTAATTGATGAAAGACTTTTTAAATTTGTAAGAAACGGTAGTCAAAATGCTTGTCAGTTTTCAAGTACCACTTATGGTTCGATAAAGTGAAACACACCTGATTATTTTTTTCCGAACGAAGTTAAAGGTTTATTGGCTGATTGATAATACGATAAGTATCTCTCCACCGAAAGAAGATAATAAAGTTAAAGGTTTAAAACTAATGGAAATATAAACAATTCGATGCCAATAAGAAAAGTTTAGAGATGGCAGATATATTAGGGAGTTCTTCTCTTATCACTTTTGATTCATCTGTACCTGCAAGACTTTGATGTGAACTTCTGTCTATAGGCTTGTAACCTTCTTCTTCTTCTTCTTTTTCAAGTTCTGATCATTAAATACAAATACAGTAAATATATATAGCATACACACTAGCTTGATAATGTACATTTCTCAAAATCAAATATATAATGTATACGCACACGTGCATGAACTGACATTTTTCATGTTTTAATACTTGTTAGAACTTGGATTTATAAACGGAGAAGGAAAATAAGATATAAAGGTGAGTATTCATGTCAGCCATAATTAAATTCTTTGACAAACATCCGCAAATATGATAGTATTTATAACATATATAAATATAATACTTGGAGAACTAGAATTAATTAAACAATTAGATTAGGGAATATGTTTTTCTTTTTTCCTTTTTGCCAACGGGAATATGTTGTTCTATTCATATTTCATGGAGCTCTAATCGGCCCATGTTGATGTCTCACTGATTTTTTTTTTTTAACAAGTAATTATTTTTTAGAATTATGATCGACTTTAACTAAGGTCTTTTATTATAATGTATTATTGATATAGCAACACCATGTAATTGGTTTAGAATCAATGTTCGAAAATAATAATGAACCATTTTCAGTTCTCAACGTAGTAAAATTAAGTCAGGAAAATTACAATTAGATCCTAATTAGTGAATTTAATTACAATCAAATTTTACGAAATCACTAAATTGTAGCGTGCTTTTAAGGGATCTGCATGCAATTAATTCTAAAAAAAAAAGGATATATTTATCAATCATTACTAATAATTAGGTAAATTGATAGGAATCATGCAATTTCACTTGAATTGTTTGTATCTCATTGCATTCGCAAGTTTTTATTGTTCATTACAGTGACGAGCACTCAGATATAGTAGCTCTTAAAAATAAGTATTGGATTAAAGTTGAATACAACTCCAAATTCACACTCATGTTAACATAAACCAACCACCTGTATCATCGTAAAAGCACTTATTTATATAAATCCCGATAAAACTCTTTACACATATTATTGCTGTAATGTATTATGATTGGATAGGGACTTTTAACAGCTCCAGTAAACAAGCACCACAAGTCCACAACCTCTACTTAAAATCCAAAAAATACATATTTTGTCAGTGAAGAGGAGGGTGGGTTGAGGTACTGGCGTGGCCAGGCCTACTAGCGGCCAAACAATAAAAGATATTATGGGACAAAAATGATAGTGAGATACCACGGACCACAAAGATTTCACCGTTATATTCTTATTTCATGAACATTGCAGAGCTTCAATACCCTCCTCTTATTTCTGACTTGAATAAACGGAAAAGATGAAAAGAGAACAAACAATCCAAATTCAAATACAAACACAAACACATTACAACATATTCCATTCTAATCTTTAACTTCTTCTTCTTCAAGTGGACGGCGACGTCTACACAAGTTCTGGATCAGAGAGTTCAAATCTGAGTGAGATGAACCTCCGTTTTCCACCGCTTTTCTTGCATTCAGAGCCAACGCCTTTGCTCTGTTTCTCATTTCCTCTGCTTCTTCCCCTAACATAACTATCTTCACAGCTTTCTCTATAGCTTCCCACTTGATACTATCTCCTGTCAGTCTCATCCATTTTGTGACTCCCACAGGCACACCAACTTTAAGTACCTCAGTTACCAATTTCTCATTGTAAAATTGTTCTGCATACACAGGCCATGTCACCATTGGAACTCCTTCGCACACTGATTCCAATGTTGAGTTCCAACCACAGTGTGTCACAAACGCTCCCACTGCTCTGTGTTCTAGAATCTTCACTTGTGGTGCCCATCCTCTCAGTATTAATCCTATACCTTCCATTCTTTTCTCGTATCCTTGAGGAAGCCATTTTTCTCCTTCTTCCTCTTCCTCTTCCTGGTGTTTGTCTTTCTTGGGTTTTCTCACGACCCAGATAAATTGTTGGCCTGACGCTTCTAGACCGATTGCGATTTCTCTGAGCTGGGGATCTGGGAAGTTTGTTACGCTTCCAAAGCAGACATAAACAACAGAGTTTGGTTTCTTCTTGTCAAGCCACTTGAAGCAATGGTGTCCTTGAATTACTTCTTTTTCCTCTGTTTTGGTATTGTACAGAGAAAGAGGCCCGATATTCCAAGATTTTCTTCCAAGGAAATTTCTGTAATGATCTGCGTAGTCCTTCTCCAGTTCGTAGAAGCTATTAACAATCACCCCATAGCTCGTAAGCTCTGCTTCCTTGGAAGCAGTCAACAGTCTGCTCACTATGGTGTCTTCATTATATTTGAGAAAATCTGGCACCTGCGACCTCGTCATGGTGATTTCACCTGGAAGATTAGGAATCACGAACGGCTCTGAATCTGAAGAAACTTGGTCGTAACGCCGGTAGAGTCTGAGACATTCAGAAGCACACAAGGCGAAGAGACCAGTGCCGTGAAAAATGATCGCTGGAATCCCGAACTTGGCTGCAGAATCGGTGGCCCATGGGAAAAACATATCAGCAACAAGACAATCAGGAAGTGACTGCTGCAACATTTCCTCCAGTGGTTCTTGCAGCAGAGTAGTGGCTTCGAAGAATTTTTGGATCAAACCTGGGGAAGGGATCGAGTTCATATTCTCGTAGCCTTGAGGGTAACCAACCTGTGCACAAGGGAACTCGATCGTCTGAACTTGAATGAGAGTATTGAGGGATGGGAGTGATTTGGAAATAACAGGAACGTTGAGAGGAGTGGTGATGACGGTGACCTTAATAGCTCTGTCTGCAAATAACTTGGCCATGTCAATGGTGGGAATTAAGTGGCCATGGGCAAGGAAGGGGAAGAGGAATATGTGAAGAGGGCGATCCTCAGAACCCATAATTTTTTAAGGTAAGAAAGCTCAAATCTTGGAGGTGAAATTGAAGAAGGCGAGAACGAGAGTCTGATTGTTAGGCGCAGGTTTCCTTTTAATTAGGAAGGGCCCTCCTCTGTCTCTGTTTCAACTTTAAAAAAAAAAAAACAGAGAGATTTGAATGTAAGGTTGCAGTAATAATTAATGAATGGCCATTTCTTTCTCTCTTGCAGGCAGTAGGAGGGCAGAGAGGAGAGGTACGGTCCCCACACTGTAGCCATTGGACTCTTTTGTCCTTAATGAACAACAACCAGGCTTTTTGAGAGAACAGATCCCCCCTCTCCTTGTCCCTTTTAATCTTAAAACTGTACCGTTTTAGGTAAAAGGGGTGGGTGTCTTTCATTTTTTTTTAAAAAAATACATTTAACACTTTAAAATATTTTTTCAATCTCATCCAATATTATAAAATATTTTTTTATGTTTCTTTCAGTATCTTTTAAGTATCATTCAGAATTGTAAAATAATTTTTTGAGCAGTTTGTTACATAAAATATTTTTTCAATAGCACTCAGTATTTAGTAAGCTGCACACAAAATATTTATTCAGTAGCACCCAATATTTAGTAAGTTATACTATGAAATATTTTTCATTAACACGCAATATGTATAAATGAAAAAATTAATTTAAGAAATCCAATATTACCAAAAAAATACTTTTGGGTGCAGCTTACTAAATACTGGATGCTACTGAAAAAACATTTTATGTCACAAACTGCTCAAAAAATTATTTTATAATACTAAATGATACCTAAAAAATACTAAAAGAAACACAAAAAATTATTTTATGATATTGGGTGGGATTGAAAAAATATTTCAGAGTGTTAAATGTATTTTTTTAAAAAAAGAAAAATAAAAGACACCCACCCCTTTCACCCAATATGGCACAGTTTTGAGATTAAAAGGGATAAGGAGAGGCCTGGAAGAGGATCCGTTCTTGCTTTTTGATAGCCATTTAAAGTGGTTTTTATAATGGCTTATCGTAAAAATATATAAGGAGTTTTTATATTTATCATGATTGATGTGATTTACACACAAAAAAAACAGAATTTCAGAAAAATACCTCACTAAATTTAAAAACTCAAAAAGGGATGTTAACATTTCAAAAAGATATTAAGGTATTATAGATCAAGTTGAGTTTTTTCAAACTCGCTAATATGAACAGTGACCAGTACGAAGCAGCGAAAACTATTACTCTTCTTGTGAAAATCATTACTCAAATAGTAAAAATCCAACACTGTTCACATCACAAGTAGATTCCCCTCTCTCATCTATCAAATGAACAGTGTTGGTGTCAGATGAATAGTGCCGACAGAGGGCGAGAGAAAATAATCAGCACGAAATAGTGAAAACCATTACTTTTCTCGCGAAAACCATTATTTAAATAGTGAAAATCCACTACTGTTCACATCAGCAGATTTTGAGGGGGGAGAGAGTAATCAATACGGACCAACACGGACTAGCGAAATCTATTACTTTTCTTACGAAAACCATTACTTATCTTGCGAAAATCACTACTGTTCACGTCAGCAAATTTGAAAAACTCAATTTGGTCCATGGTATTTTAGTGTCTTTTTAAAATGTTAACATTCCTTTTAGAGTTTTTGAATTTGGAGAGTTATTTTTCTGGAATTATACAAAAATAAAGAGTAATTTATAGAAAGAGGTGGCTTTAAAATTAAAAATTAAAAATTTAAAAACGATTAATAACTTTTAATAAGTCATTTTTAAAAAATATTTATCATAAGTCATTTAAAAAAATAAATTATTTCTAATATGTCATATCCACACAAATCCTACATCAATTAAAATTGATGCTTTTTTTAAAATTTAAAAATTTTAATTTATTAAGTGACATATTAAAACAAAATGTTATATAAGAAAATGTTATTCAAATAAAAAAGTTAATTAAATTTAAATCGTCCCAAATCACTCTAACTATTTTATATTGGAGATTATTACATTTATGCCCATTAAAA
>JBAGKO010000001.1:20116151-20130023 GCA_037177275.1 Acacia concinna | reverse complement strand
TTATAATTGATCATTTCCAATAAAAAGTTTCTATGAAATTTATGTATAAAGTCACTTAATATAATCAAAATGAATAAAATAACAAGAGTTTAATAGCAAGCTAACACAATTTTATTAGATAAAAACGTAAAAAATGGTAAACTTGATGTGTAAACTCGTAAAGTTAGCTGAGTTTATGATTAGCATATGTTTATATAAAAATTGACTCAGACTTTGTAAGTTAGAAACATAAAATCAGTATTCAATAAGCTTAGAGAATCAATTCACAAGTTTGACAATAATCACTATACTCATAAGTTACTTATTAACGATTATTTTCATAAATTGTCCCATAATCATGTTTTAATTGATTTCTGGCAAAAATAAATAAATAATGTTTTAATTGTTTGGATTCATGGTCTCTACATTCAATAAGGTATACATTGATTTTCAATTGATAAGGATAAAAATGAATTGTTGCGATCTTTTTATAACAAAATTACAGATATAACAGATTTTTCTTAAAGTCGATGCGATATAATTGGAAGTACTCAATATTTAAGTTAAGAGAAGGTGTTTTAAAATTCGTCTCAGTAAGCAACTATGACGTGTTCATCGAGGGATTCCTTATGGCTCGATTGAGAAGGTTGGTGGCTCGATCTTGAGGTTCCTTGCCATGTAGTTAATGTTTATGGCAGATTGTTTTCCCCTTCATGTCTTTGCCTTAATTACATATCTTCACTGATCAGTACATATCTGAGTATCTAATTGTATCCTCACTGTCATATTCACAAGATCGTTACGTTTCATGTTTTTCCAAATGTAGAGCAAAATCCAAGTATAAATTAAAGGATTTGATAATCAGAGGGTAGAGTTGAGGTTCTCCAATTCAAGAAATAATTACATACTTTAAGAGTAACATGTCATCTAAATTATTTACAGTGAAAACATAATAATTGATATACTTTTAATTCTAGTTGACTGATGCTTCATATAAAAAAAAAATTCAAATTTTGTCTTTTTAAATAAAAAATCATCATCTTCTTTTTTTTTAAAAGAAAAAGCTAAAACAAAATGAACAACCAATAGTTTTCTTAAAAGCAATATAATAATCCTGAGAACAAGAGAAATTTATTTCTTAACAATTGTTTATTGGCAAGTATTTTATATATCACGAATAAATGGAATAGTTTCATGAATAAGATAATCTTAAAAATAAGATAAATTAATTTCTTAACAATTTCTCATTTACAACTATACACATCATGAACGGATAGAATAGCCCTATAAATTGAATATAATAGTCATAAGAACAAAAGAAATTAATTTCTTAACAATTATTCATTTGTAAGGGTTTTCCACATCATGAATAAGTGAAACTTATTTATCCACAGGAACACTTTTATAACTGTCTTACACATAATAAACAAATCAAATAGTCATATAAATAAGTAGAATAGTCTCATGAACAATATAAATTTATTTCTCAACAATTACTTATCTATAGGAGGTTGCATCTGTAAGTAATTTCATCTTAGTATTTGGACACTTTTTCACCAAATAACATCCAAAAATTATTTATCCATTCATCAGCTCCTCAAGAACCTATGGTAGAGACTCCGACATGGTTAATGTATTTGGCGCTCAATGGCTCTCTCTTTCATCCATCATAGAACAAGGGAAAAAGCAACTAGAGCACTGTTCATCAATCGTGACTAACTTCATCTTCTTTCTCGAGCGAGAACCAGAACAAATTACCCACACAATTGAGGATTTTTCATCATTGAACTAGGGTGGACTTCCATGGTTTGTTCATCTTCATCGTCTGATCTCCTTCAAAGCGAGAGTGGCGAATGGTGAGAATGAACCAAAAAGAGGTGTGTCGACTTTTAAATGTGGGTTCATCTGGCTGTCCCCCCTCTTTCTCATAGGGTTATTTCTGTCTTTTACTATTATAATTTAATTTCACTTTAGCCCCTCTAAACAGCAGTGAAGTTTCATATTTCTTTGGGGGTCAACTGAAATTAACTCGCTACCATAGTCCTTAACTGAATTTTTTTTTTCTTTGAGAAAGACAAAAAGTACCACTTTTTTTTTTTTTTTTGCCGCCTATGAAAAGGACTTCATTTACAAACCCTAACTGACAACGGCCATATTGCCATAAGGTGTCTCACAATTACTCAATTAATGATATGTGCGGATCTGTGTATGAATTTGAATGGTAATCAATGATAACCAATAATGGTCATAAACGATGAAGAGGTATGGGTGTGCCAAGTTCATTGGCAACCATTGCTGTCAAACTTGACTTAGTTTGGTCACTTTTATAAACCATTTATACCATTTTTATCCACAATATTGTTTTGGATAGTACTGTTGCCCATCATGCTCACAGAGAATTATATTGAATATAGAGTTAAAGGTGCTTAAGTAACGTTTAACATTTTTTAAAAGTGTAAAAATAACATTTAACAATTTTTAATATCAAAAGTAAATTTTAACTTTTAAAAAGGGAGCATGCTGTTAGTTGACCGTTAACTTTTGTTATTATAACATTTTAAGGTTTAAAAATAACTATTAATTTATACTAAAAGTGCAAAAAGTAATTGTAATTTTTTTCGCAAAGAGCAAAAAATTATGTAAAGTTATAGGTCAAAATGCGGACAGGTTCGAGAGTTCTAAAAATTCCCATAAAATCTTAGAAAATAGTAGAGGGTGTCCAGAATAGCATGGCTTGATCATAATGATATTTTGAGATTTGAAAATTTATTATGAATTTTCGAATATTTTCATAATTTTTTGCCGAACCGAATTTAGGTAGATGATGTCCAACTGTCGGGTCTAGGTAGTTCGATGGGCACATCTAAAGGAAGATGCTGCCCAATTGCTCTGGGCCTAGGCAGTGGGAACAGGCCAACAACAGGAGCCTGTGCTCGATGGGCTATACAAGGTGGAAGATTGCAAATAAATATAATAGGATTATGATAATCTATGTCACACCCAGTTATCTCAATTAAAATCTTCTTGAATTTCAACTTGGATATGCAACATAACAACTCTAAATTAATTTTTAAATAGTCGAGTTTCAATTACTTGTACATAAAAAAAGTTATGGTTATTTTTTACATTTTTTTTATAAGTTAATGGCTATTTTTACACTTTAAAATATTAGAATGATTATAAACTAACGGCATACTATTCTTTTTAAAAGTTAAAGATTACTTTTAATATTAAAAATTATTAAAAATTATTTTTACTCTTTTTAAAAAATATTAAATACTATTTAAACACTTTATCCTTATAGAAAGTAGTACCATGCCAACACCTTCTATTTTGAGAAGACAAATAGGAGTACAAGAGGCGCACACAAAACAAGTGGGAAGGGATTGCATGGGCTGGACAGAACAATGATGACAGATAAAGATGACCCGATGCGTCATGGTCCACGTAGCCTGCAGAAATTGATTGGAAGATACCCTTTTTGTTTTTTTTTAAAAAAAACCAACTCCACATAATTCAATTTAAAATATTTCTCAGCTCAATAAAAACATATTTAATTTCTAAATTCGAATCCTCCACTTTATTTACAAAAATAAAATCATTTAAACCTTAATATAAAATTAGTTGACTTTTTTTTAGACGGAAGAAACAAAATAAGTTAGATAATCATAATATATATTGTGTATCTTTAGATTATATATTAGTTTATAAGTTAAAAAAATTAGTTTGGTATAAAAAGATAAATAAAATAATTTTAAATAATTTATTTAACTTTTATAATATCTTCAAAAAAACCAACTAAATCTCATTATAACTTGAAGAAAGTATGTATCTTTTCAATGAAAACATCCATATCACATAATTTCAAGGTTTTGAAAGTCAAACCGGTCTTGGATATAAGGTGAAGGGTTAATGAGTTAGATTGAAATCAAATCAAAACCAATTTAGGGTCAAATGAAGAAGTGAATATTTTGGCATTAATAATATGAGATTTTAAATAAAATTATCAAAAAATGACCCTTTTTTCCTTTTTTTAAAAAATTGAATCTAGTCGAAACGAACCAATTTCCCAACCAATTCATTGGTTTCAGGGCCGAATTGATTGGTCCTGTCTGAATTTCAAAACCTGTATTTTTTTCATTAGAATACATTAAAATAAGGTGATATTCTAGAAGAAGTAGTGAATGGGTCAATGTACGGTCCAATCTCGAAGAAATTGGGAGTTTGGAACATTTTTTTTTTTGTAAAAAGTTATCATGAAATTTGACAACCACATCTCTCATTAGTCTTTACCCTGTCTTCAATTATTGAATGGTTGAATTAAATAAATACTTTTGTAACCAGTAAAATTGGTTCAGTTGATGAAAGTATGGACTCATAATTAAGATTATGCTAAAAAAAATAACCATAGGATTGTAGGTTAAAATCCTACTAATTTGAGGTGAGGACTTCATTGAAAATTTTAACAACTTATGAGGCCGTGATAATAACTTCATAAGCATGTTTTAACAACTTATAATGCATGTTATGACAAGTCTACCTGAACATTTTAATAACTTATGAGGTCATGATGACAATTTCGTAAGTACGATTTGACAACTTATGATGCATGTTATGACAAGCGTACCTAGACATTTTAACAATTTATAAGGCTATGATGACAACTTTGTAAGTATGTTTTGACAGCTTATAATGCATGTTATAACAAGTCCACCAGAACATCTTAACAAATTATGAGGCCATGATGACAATCACATGTGTATGTTTTAACAACTTCGTAAGTATGTTTTGATAGCTTCTTCTTCAAAGAGAGAAAATGAAGATGTCAAAATGTGCTTACGAAGTTGTCAAAATATGTACATGAGATTGTCATTACGGCCTCACAAGTTGTTAAAATTTCCAGGCGAACTTGTAACATGCATTATAAATTATCAAAACATGCTTACAAAGTTGTTAAAACGTGCACATGTGATTGTCATCATAGCCTCATAAGCTGTTAATATGTTCAGGCGGGCTTGCCATAATATACATTACAAATTGTCAAAACGTGCTTACAAAGTTATTATTACGGCCTCATAAGTTGTTAAATTTTTTAGGTGGGCTTGTCATAACATGCATTACAAGTTGTCAAAACATGCTTATGAAGTTATTAAAATGTGTTTATGAAGTTGTCATCACTGCCTCATAAGTTATTAAAATGTCTAGGTGGACTTGTCATAACATGCATTACAAGTTGTTAAAACTTGCTTATGAAGTCGTTAAAACGTGCTTACAAAATTGTCATCACAGCCTCATAAGTTGTTAAAATGTTCAGGTGGACTTATCATAACATGCACTACAAGTTATCAAAACGAGCTTACAAAGTTGTCATCACGACCTTATAAGTTGTTAAAATTTCTATGGTTGAGTGCGTGAAAATATGCGAATTTCTTTCTCCTTTGACATCTGATGCTTCATTGACGTGGGTAGGTAGGTTGGTCATTTCTCTTCTAGACTTATTATTCTAAAAGTCCCTTGGGACCTCTTAGTTAAAGACAAAATTGGTGGGATTTTTTTGTTAATATATTTGGTCCTTGGGACCTTATTGCCATTTTCCTCCTAAAATATTTGTCAGCTCAATAAAAACATATTTGATTTCTAAATTAGAATCCTCATTTTATTTAAAAATAAAATAAAATCCTTTCAACCTTAATATAATATTAGTTGATTTTTTTTAGACGGAGGAAACAAAATAAATTAGATAATTATAACATATATTGTGTACCTTTGGGTTATATATCAATTTATAAATTAGAAAAGTTAGTTTGATATAAAAAAGATAAATATAACTAATCTTAAATTTATTTAACTTTCTTAATATCTTCAAAACAGCGAACTAAATATTATTATAACTTGAAGAAAATATATAGTTTTTTAGTTAAAACATCCATATCACTTTTTTTTAAGGTTTTGAAACTCGAATAAGTCTGGGTTATAAGGTGAAGGGTTAATGAGTTAGACTGGAGTCAAATCAGAACCAATATAGGGTCAAATGAAGAAGTGAATATTTCGGAGTTATCAATGAGATTTTGAAGAAAATTTTTATAAAAATGACTTTTTTTTTAAAGAAAATGAATTAGGTTGAAACCCAAACCAATTTATTGACCGATTCGTTAGTTTCTGGGTTGAACCAATTGGTACTTTCCAAATTTCAAAACCTGTATTTTTCTATAGGGATACATTAAAATAAGGAGAGATTCTGGAAGAAGTAGCGAATTAGTCAATGTAAGGTCCAATCTTGAAGAAATTGGGAGTTTGGTACCACTCCTTTTTTGTGAAAGATTACCACATGAGATTTGACGCCCACGTCTCTCTTTAGTCTTTACCCTATCTTCGATTATTGAATGGTTGAATTAAATAAACACCTTTGTAACCAATAAAATTTGTCCAGTTAATAGAAATGTTGGCTCATAATTATAAGATTATATTCAAAAAAATAACCATAGGATTGTTGGTTAAAATCATACTGATGTGAGGTGAGGATTTTATTGGTTGACAATTTATAAATATCTTAGTAAATGACTCTTTGAATTTGAAAGTATACATTTTGTAAATATCTTAGTAAGCATTTTTTCAGTCTAAAAGCATACCCTACCCCTCATCAGACCCTCAACCCAATTCACATAAAATTTTTCTCCAAAAAAGTAATAAATAAATAAATACCCTTGTAATTTCCAAAAAAAGGACTATGTTGGGAAAAAGGGAAGATGCCTTTGGAGGCCTAAAAGGGTTATCTGGCTATTTATGGTTGTGCTTGGGCTTGTTTTGAATTATACCCAACTTTGCTCGAGTTATTTGGATATTTTAAGGTCTGTTAAAATGGAAAATTAATCCTAAAAGACTTGCATAAGGTGTAATTGATATACTTGACTTTTGATTGGCACAATAGCTCCTTGAAAGTTTTTTTTTTAAAAAAAAAAGTATAATGTTCTTATATAGTATTCCATCCATCCAGTCATAAATAAAAGATAATTAATTTTTTTGGAGATTAAAAAAGATAATTAAGTTACTTAATCATATTATATGTAGTGTATCATTATATTATATATCAATGTATAAGTTAGAACAAATAATTTGAAGAAAAATAAAAAATTTAAATGCTTTAAAGTAATTTAATTAACATTCTTAAGATTTTCTTAAAAAATCAACTATATACTATATTTAGAATTGAAGGCAGTAACATTTTTAGCAATGCTAACAATTAATTGTACAATTTTGACTAAAATTAAAGGATAATTTTGTCTTAGAAATTTCTAAAGAAACAATTGGTATCTTGAATTTTTTTTATTGGGGAAATATTTTTGGGTTATCAATGTTGAAATAAGTGCAAAAATAATTCTTCTCTAAGCACTCTAAAGACTTAGCCTTAAAAGAAGTCTGAACTTGCCTTTAGCTTACTCATCAGGCCCTTAGTAAGCCTAGACATTTCCTTGATCGTAGGTTTGAGCTTGCATTGGCTTAACTATAGCCAAGTGTGTGTGTGCGTGTGAGTGAGCGGGCTGTAGGTTTCAAGTATATTTAATAAACTTTGGTACATTTCAGGTAAAATAAGTTGATGAAAGATTATTAAACATTTACAAAATTTTACCAGCAAAATAACATCATAATTACATTAATATGCGATTAAAATCATGTCTCTTCGTAACAATTTATAAAGAACTCTCCTATAATAAAATATTACCTCTTGTCATAAAATAATATCCGGCATGTTATTAAATTATATATCAATATCATATGTTGTATGCTATTCAATTATATATTAGTTTATAATTCAGATAAATTAATTTAGAGAAAAAAAGATAAATATAAATATTTAAAAGCAATTTAATTAGCTTCATCAATAATTTTAAAAAAAATCAACTAAGTTTTATATTTATGATAAGATAGTATAATACTGATCGAGTATTCTCAGATGAAACAATTGCAACCACTCATGTATGGCATAAGCACGTGCTGGAAGCACAATCCATTGACAATGAACACACAAAGATATGTGGACAGTGATGCTCCACATTTCTCTGACCTTATTCATGAAAACACTCGAAAATATATCATTGAATTGATTGTAAAGCTTAGTTTTCTTCCTGATGCTCAATTAGATTAAAAGCATCCTACTTAGTCTGTCCTATTCTAGTATTTATCTTGTGGTTGGTTTCGGTCTTCTTTTTTAGGTTTTTGTTGAGCTCTAATGTCTATCAGAATTTATCATGTAAAGGGGCCCAATAATTTATATGTATCGTTTTACTTGGTTATTAATAAATTGTCTTTTCAGTTTTCATAGAAAAAAATGTAATTCATGAACCAAATCTAGAGGCGCCCAAATTCTATTATTACATGTAAATAAATAAACACAATGCTCTTCCATAAACTTCAAATGAGTGAAAACTATTTATATATAGCCCTTTTTAAAATAACAAAAATAAAAGAGAAATAATGATAAGGATAATAACATAACCCTATGTTCTATTCTAGGATTTGTGTCTATTTACATGTGAGTCCAAATTTGGTGCCCATCCACAGCATCCAATTAAATTTGGACATGGTCTAAGCCCACACTCTTCTTTCCCCTTCCATTGAAAGGGAGATCTAATCATGTTAGTTTTTGTAGTTCTATATTTCAAGACTTATTTTACCAGTTGATAGTCATAAGGTTGATACTATTTTGTATTCTCCATGAAACAATCATTAAAATATATATATAAAAAAAAGATTTGGATCATCCAATTTCTTGTTAAGGAAGAGATAAGGCCCAAAAG
Organism: Acacia concinna; assembly: GCA_037177275.1. NCBI lineage: Eukaryota > Viridiplantae > Streptophyta > Magnoliopsida > Fabales > Fabaceae > Acacia > Acacia concinna. Next base: position 20,121,249 of record JBAGKO010000001.1, on the reverse strand, counting down.
AGAGGAATAACCTTCATTATCCTGCAAAAAAATTCCAGTAAAGTCGCTTAGTTTGATATTTACGTGAACTTGAAAATAACTAAAGACTCGAGCATGGGCTAAAGCTAAACAAATATGACTTCAAACTTGGCACAAGGATTGCTTTCCAGGTAATTCCTAAAATCATCGTCCCCTTTAAAGCTGAAGGTATAAAGAGCTTGTCTCTGGGTCATGCCCAGGGGGTATATTCTGTAAATTTTCAATTCATTGCCTCCTCTTATGCTTTCAGGTCTCTCGGACCTCCAAATGGGTACATGATTCAGGGATGTGAACTTTGAAAAAACAGCAGACATCAAAGCCTCCAGAGTCAAGTGGCCAGACCTGCACATTGGTGTCAGTGATGAGTTCTCATCATGTTATCTCATGATGTTCCTATTGATAAAACTAAACAGGCAAGAATGAGATATTGGAGGAGGCCTAAAACATCTCTCTTTCCCAAGTAAACTGAAATCTAAGTAAGAAGACCTAGGTTTTACGATTTACAAGGTACGTATGTGAGAGAAGTTTTATCTCAATTTACGAAAGATTTTGAAACCTAGGTTTCAAGATAAAACATACACACAAATGATATTCCATACTTTTTTAATAGAAGTATCCCTGCTGCTTGTTATTGTTATTTGGCAACCAGAAGATTGTCAAGTCTGTTTGAAAGTCTTTGAAGCGTAGCATAACTGATGGGTATATGCATAAAAACATAGCTTGGAAAAATCAGTGCTGAAAGAAGTAGTATACCTCAAGTAAACAGATTCCATCTGAAACCTTCCTCTTTCTCTCACATATATATGATACACAGTCTCTGAGCCTCTAGTGCAACTGCAAGGGCGTTTCTTAAAGCCAGGCCTCTTTTCTTCCTTTTCTCTAATCTTTGTAGCCAAGTGAATACAAAGGCGGCAAGATGAATGCACCACTGCCATATCCACAAGTGCCTTGAAAGAATCAGATGGGCCCTCGTACTTCCACCTAATCAACATATATCTCAGCGTGTACCCAGATGGTGGTTATCAATTAGAGATATAATAAAATGCAGCATGAGGTCACCTTTTAAAATAAGATCTGACTTTCTGGCCAAAAAAAAAAAAACGGATCTGACTTTATTCCTTTCAATTTTTGCCATTAAATCCATTAGAATTAAGTTGGGGACAGTGGCAATCATTCCTTGGGAAGAACTGCAAGCCACCAATTAACTTTCTAAAATGCACAGCCAGATGCAAAAGAAGGATACAAATTGATTTAGAGAAGTGACAATTTTAGCACCCACCTTTTCTTTTCTTCTCCTCTTTCTTTCTTTCTTTGTGTTTTTGGGGTGGGGGTGGATGGTTTTCTCAGAAATCTCCTCATTTTTCACAGCACAAAATTATAATTTACCTCAAATACTGATTATATGCTTCAGGGTTTTCTGCCAGCATCTTCATGGTCTCAGCAACTGACTCAGCATCTCTTAGCTGTTTTATATGTAAAAAAGAAACAGGGGAAGGAGCAAAATCTTGAATATTTGGAGCGCCAACAACTACAGGGACAGATCCTGTCATAAATGAGATAAACATGGGATGTAAAACAACCATATTAGTTCTGAGATTAATACTCCCTCCGTCCTAAAATATAAAAGACATTTAATTAAATCTCATGATTCGAAGTGGCGGTTAAGAACAATAAGTATGTCAGAATTATTATTCTTTTTCACTAAAATACATTTATTAATGAGGAGATATGGAATAAGAGAAATAATACCGTTATTAAAGTCCACCACTCTCTCTCCCCTACCCCTCTCTTCTTTGCTCGGAAATAATAATTTTTATAGTTAACACAAGTATTAATACATTAGTATTAAATAAGGGCAAAACTGGAAAAAAAGAATTAAAATACAAGACATTATTTAAATGTCTCTTATATTTTAGGATGGAGTAAGAGTGGCGATTATCTCTCATATTTTGAGACGGAGAGAGTAAGGTTTTAACCGTTTCCTCTAGAAATTGTAACATAAAGAAGGGAGGATAATCAATTTTCATACCAGCGACCAGGGATTGAAAGAATTTTTCCGTCACATAATCCTCCACATTGGAATTTTCAAATGCTAAGCTAAATTTGTAGCTCTTCAGAGCTTCCACTTTGTCCACTGTGGAAAAAATGAAGTTATAATCATGAACAGTAGTAACTAGCAACAGTCTATACACATTGGACAGCAAATTCGGGGCAAAAAACTTTAATTAACTAACAAGAATATTGCCACCAGATTAACTTATTCTTATGGTAAAAATTTCATAACCTAGCCTTGGATGCTGGCCTAACAGCTTGAATTTCAAGGTTAGATGCTTTTCAAGAGTAAAATAAATAATTATATCAGATAGCCCAAGAAATCAAATGTCAGAGACCTCTTTTTATTTGATAGCATCTCAGCATAGTGTAGGAGTTGAATATCTTCTCTATCTGCTCACAAACAAATCTATGTACATTCTCAAGTACGTTTAAGCTTAGGCTATAGTCTTTTAATTTCTATAGTTCATCAAATGACTTGCCTGTCTCATATTTTCAAAGAACCTATGCAGAAGATCATCAATTAACAGAGTAGAACTTCTTACCATTCAGCACAAGAGGTTCCAAAAGATACAAACAAGCATTAATGCTTTAATCAATCAAAACTCTAATAATATACCTCTTTCATCACGGTTCCTATGGCAGCCACCATAGGAATCAATCTTGATGGTCAAGTTTTCAAGTGCCTCAAGAACTTGCAACCGAAAATTTGGAGCACCACAATTGGAAATGAATGCTGCTGCAAGAGCACTTTCAGTTTTTGGCTGTACCGGTGCCATGATGTCATACTCTGCCCAGGAAAAATACCCCACTGGAACATCAGATGACAGACTGGTTGTCATTACAATGTCATATCCCCTCCTAGTACACAAGGACAGTAATATTAGTTTTGACATGAACCAATTTTACTCTTTAGGAAGTACTCCCTTAGTTGAAATTTAAATATTAGTTGCTAACTAGAATAGGTGGCTTCTGTGCTTTGCATGGAATTCAAGGTTAATTTGCATCGTTTGCCACTTATAAAACATGCAACTTTCTATATATTTTATTTAATTTACATGGATCAAAAGCCTCTACGATGATAGCCTCGTCATCTAGGTTAAGTTTGCATTTGAAGGCCAAAAAAAAAAAGTCAAGTTTTGCATTTTATAAAGTCCACAATGTTAGGGCACTAAACAAGGTAAATTTTTTCTCATGAAATCAACAAATGGAGCAAAATAAAGGGCAATGATTGGTCCAATCCAACAAATTGATGCTTTACCATAGTGCTTACCCACCGTCGTGCCACTGCAATATTGTTCTCATGAAAATATGCAGTTGATTCCATTGATCGTCGAACATGAGCTATTCCATCTCGTTCAGGAGAACCAAATGAAGCATCAGGGGCTCTGCTTTCACCTGAACCAAACTTGCATCCCAAAGAACAAGATATCTGTTCCTGAATTTGGATGGTACAAAAACTTTAGGGAACAAAACTTACAATAGAGAATAATGCATAGAGTATCACATGACAATTCGTCAGTTAGCTCATGCAAATATCGTAGGCACGATACCTCAACACACATTTAATTACAATTATTCGAATTGGAATAAAAGGATCTGGCATAATCATATAATAATGTCGCGTCTGCAAAAATTACTCTCAGTCATAAAATCAAAGTCACTACTGTCAAATGGATGGCATCATCAGTAGAGCGATCCACTGTTCACATGGTTCAAGTCCCTAATCGCACTCCAATCCAAAATTCTCTAACTAGGTGGAGAAAAGCAATAATCATGGAGTTATAAGAAAATTTATTTGGGGGGCCATCTTGTCTCACATAATTTATATTTATAAATTTTTTACCTATCTACACTATTCCGGTTAAGAATTAAAGATAAGCTTCGTATTAAAGACTGCATATGACATTCCGCTTCACTTCATTACAAAGTTCACATTGTCCACTTTATAAGGATTAATGACCTCTAAGTAGTAAGTACATCTCAAACTTGTAGTTTGTCGCTTGCCTATTCATACAAAAAAAAGCTCCGATGACATAAGAATAGCAGATATGCCGGGGTTATAATGCGTTATCCTGATGGAAATGGTCTCTGAGCAACACTAACTATCCTAAATTGTCCATAGATAGCCCTTCTTCCAAAAGGAAAAGAGAAAGCATAAATAGATATTCTCAATAATCATGAGAGAGAGAGAGAGAGTGAACAAAACCTGCGCAGCTCCAACAACCAGAATAGGTTCAGTCGCAAAATTCCTTGAATATGTCGCAGCATCCTCTCTCTCCAACCATTCCTCACAACTTTCAGATTTTGAAATACTATCGCCACTCAATCTATCAAACGCGAAACCATGGAATGTGGCTTCTTCACGAGAACCATAGAAAAAATCAGCGACGGTATCGACCATAGCGGCGTTCTTCGCCATATCAAGCCTACTCAAGAAGGCGATCTCCGAAATGACCACGAAAATTGCAAACAGAGGCACCAAATTACCCCATTTCCTCCTGGGAATCACTGTGGTCGAAACCTGTAAACCTTCATGGATCGCCTCCGTTCTCAAGCCTCTAGAATTCGTCACGAGACCCATCACTGTTACTTTGTCAGATAATTTTCCCTCCAAGTTCAAACCTACAGCCGGAGAGAAAGAAGAATAAGTTATATTCAACTTCAATGTTCTGCTTGGATGGAAAGAAAATGGGAGAGGAAAGGAAAATGGGATGGAAACGTGGGGAGGGAAAAAGTTTTCACCTGCTTCAATAGAAGAAAAAATAGGGAAGAAAGGAAAAGAGGGGATGAGGTGGGTCCTACAGCGCCCTTTCCTCCCAAAATTTCTCTCCCCAAACGGAGAGATTTGAGGATAAAATTTGACTAACTAAAATTTTCCTTTACATTGTGCCTGTTTGGATCCACTTTTCAAACCATGGTTTGGATCATTTTGTGGTTAGAAACCTAGATTTGACAAAATCATCCAAACACCCCAACTATTTTATAAACCATGGTTTGAGCAAAATTGTGGTTTGAAACCATGGTT
>JBAGKO010000001.1:20095012-20116051 GCA_037177275.1 Acacia concinna | reverse complement strand
GTGCGCAAGTCAATAACGACTTTTGTTGTGGGCCCCACTTTTTCCAGATAATTTACACGCAAGTCGTTCTTGGCAAGAACGATTTGTGCAAATTGTTCTTGCTAAGAACGATTTGTAATGTTGCATCTGACTAAATAGTTTTTTTGATATAGTACTTCGTTAAATATTTTTTTTGTTTATTATATTTGGTTTTAAAAGCCCTTATTTCATTATTATAGATTATACTTATATATTTCTTTAATTATATATATATCGTGTTATTTTATTTTTATCAATTAGATTATAATATTTTAATATGGCCGGTTTAACTCGGTTTGATTTTTTGTACCTTGAGTATAACCCTACACTGATAGCTCGTTGGTACAAAATGATGAAGCTACCTGTGGTGGTTTGCTGACAATAACGGAATACAAATACTTGGGTTTAAGAAATTAGGTTATAACTAAAGTTTTGAAATTTGTATTCATCACTGAATCGGTCAGGTACTGAGTTAAAGGTTATTGGATTAGACCAGAGTCAATTCAGAGTTAAACTGGTGGAAATAAGAAATTAAAAAATAATTTAAACACCATCCAAATACTTTTTTTTATAAAATAACAATATGTATATATATTAAAAATAAATTATAGTAAGACAATAGAGATAATTATATAAGGAGAGTATTAGAAAGTAAATATCAAAAATTATGAGCAAAAAAAAAAATCAGCTTAATATCTTAAATTTTTATAAAAAATAATATTGTTAGACAAATTTTTTTAAATATGAAAATGTATATTCTCACTTCTTTTAAAAATTTTATGATACTTTTTTATAATGAAGGAATGGGCCCAAGCTCATTCACCACATCCCTAATTTTTTACTTAACCTTTCTTGTTCCCTTTCAGCCGCACATGACACACCATCATCTTTGTTCCCACGGTCGCAAGCTTTGCCTCACCCATCGTCGCTTATTCAAGCTCGCTCGCTCGCATCTTCATCTCCAACACTCACCCATGTCTTCATCTCCCACTCACTCATGTCTTCCACTCCGATGCTCACTCATGTCTTTATCTCTGGCTCACTTGTGTCTTCATCTTCGACTCACTCACGTCTTCATTTTTCCTCTGTCTTGCATCTTAAAAACACAGTTTAGGCAAGAAGACTGTACCTACACAAATGTTCTTCTCATATCTCTTTGACTTTGTGTTTCCCCTCTTCTTCTTTTTCTTCTTCTTCTTCTTTTTTTGTCAAAACTGCATAACTCGTTGAACTTGGCTGGGTCATGCTGAGTTACCTAAATTGGCTCCGAGTCATCTCAAACTTCGGTCTAAATAGTAATCCGAACCTAATTTTAGGCCAATTGTTCGGTTTCTGGTTCAAACTGACTGGTCTAGTTCGGGTTTCAAAACACTTGTTATAACCCACTAACAACTGTTGAGATTATGGGGATTTATAAAGGTCTTTGTCTTAGTTGGAGCTATGGTTATTATAATTTATAGCAACCATGTTGAAGCTTTGTATATCATCAATGACAACTTGTCTCGGGTCATCCCTCTAATGATCATATCAAGACAAACTTAGCCCCTCATAATGTTGATTGGATAGTTACTTTTGATGTTATGTCAATAGAAGCTAATTAATATGTGAATTTTTTAGCTTACTAAAGGCATCGAATAGATATTTAGTACAATCATCGTGAATATTCCCACTACGGAGCATAGAGATATTCTCTTAGAAGATTTCAGATACAGGGTTTTCTTTAACCAAAAAAAAACCTCGCATTTTTCATGCTCTCTTATTTCAAAAAAGAAACATATAATCCTTACCAACTCTTGTTATGTAATGCACTACGTAATGAGAGTGTTTCTTCCATCAAAGAGCTGTGATAATGCACATGATTAAAAAAAAAATAAGTAAACTAATGGATGTTTTTAATTTTGTGTATAGTGAAGATAGTATGCATATAGCTGAAAAAGAGTCTATTAAAAAATAGATTGCACATGGATGCTTAAATATGTTTGAGCAACAAATTCTTTTTGGACTTTCAGTAATTTTTTTCAAATAAAACATATACTCCGTATTTAGTTTTTTTTTTTATTTGGTCAAGGGTTTCTCATTCAGGCATTGCTTGGAATGGAAGAAAATTTGAGAGGAAGGAAAACAAGATAAGAGAGAATGGACAGATGAGAAAACTGGAAAGAATATACTATCATCCCTTATGCTTAGATGTATGAGAGAAAATAGAGAGAAAAGAAAATGGCTAAACACTTGAATGACTAAAATACCCTATCTTTATCCCAAAATTTATCTATGTTTGAATTCAAATTAAATATCACATGGAAAAATCATATTAATAATAACCTAAGGAAATCATTTAAAATCAAATTATTTAGCAACGGAATTTACTGAATGAGATTAAAATTTAAGGATTTAATTTAAATCAAGATTTTAAGAGGAAAAAAGTAATGTGTCTAAGCCAGGATAAATAAAGATATTTAAATTAATTACTCACAATATATATATATATATATATTAGGACATGATTTAAATACTTTTAAGCCCAATATTTGAATTTATGAGCAACTGATAATTTAATATAATAATTTAAAAGAACTGAGGAAGTGAGCAACTAAAAAAACTCAAGTTAACCTTTAAAATATAAAGGGGGCAACTCCTTTCAAATACCTTTTTTTCCATTACGTTTTTTTTTCATACAGTATTTACTTTCATATACCCGTTAAAGCTACGCCCAGAATTTATCCCAAAAAAAAAAAAGTGACCAAAACGCATGATAAAAACAAAACGCCACCTGTCTAATGTCTTTCCTTGTAACAGAGAGAGGGGTAGGAATGGAAATAGACTTTTTCACTCCAAATCTCTCCACATATGTAGAGAAAAGTTGGAGAGAAAATTGGGTGGGCCTCGTATCCCATTTTCTCCCCAACTTTTATTTTCTCTTCCTTTTCCTCTGTTATCCAAGCAAAGGAACCCCTTTTCTATTTTTCAGATTTCCTTCTTTTCATGTTTTATCTCAATTCAAGCAATTGGTCAGCTTGTAAAGAGTTTTCATCTCTCTAAATAAACTTTCTTTCTAATGTTAAAATTTGTACTCCCTCCGTTCTTATTTATAAGATATAATTAATTTTTTTTAGAGAATTCTAGAAAAATTTTAAGAAAGTTAATTGCATTACTTAATTATATCATATCTTATGTTTTATTATATTATATATTAGTTCATAAGTGAAACAACATAATTTAAAGAAAAACGATAAATTTTAATATTTTAAAGTAATGTAATTAGTTTTCTTAGAATATTTTATTCTTTAAAAAAATTAATAGAGTCTTATAAATAAAAATTGAGTTAGTATAATTTTCTCTAAGTCACGAAGTTTACTACTTCAACCAACCAAGTTTGGTAAATATAGTACTCCCATCCGTCCTTCTTTCCAGCTAAAATTGTTTTAATTCTGTAAAATGAATTAATAGTTAAGATCAGTGAAAAATAATATACGTGTAAAAAAATATCGCATTTCTTTCAAATACCTCCCTATCTATGAAAAGAACATAAAAGATAAATTGAGCCAAAAATTAAATTTGAGAGTGAATGAATAAGAAATAATTAAATAAAATATAATTAATGATAGGTAGAGATAATTAATGGAAAGATATATATTTACTAGAAAACGAAAAAAATAGTTTAAATGTTGAGAAATATGAAAAAAATGTTTATATTAAAAAAGGAAAATTTCAAAAAAAGCCAAGTGAAATGGAGAAATCCCAATTCAGTATAGTGAAATTCGAAAATCCCAAATCAGTTTTTTTTCTACTCTTTTTTGAATAATTACAAAAATGTCACTGAATTTTTCACAACACCAGTATCGTAATTCACAACATGAGTATATAAATTAACAATATCAGGTACTACGTATTTACACTATGAGTTGTTTGTATTGATTTTATTAATTTAGATACTCGTGTTGTGAATTACGATACTGGTGTTATAAAAAATTTAATAATATTTTTGTAATTTCTAAAAAAAAGTATAAAAATAAATGATTTAAAATTTTTTGATTTAATTGTATTGAATTAAGATTTATTTATTTCGCTTCTCTTTTTTTTTTTTTTATAATTCTCTTTATTAAAAACTCACATGAAATTTTTTTATAAAAAGGGGCATAATAGAGTTTATATTTAATTTTATCCTAGTAGTTTCCCTCCTTAAAAGCGGACCATTAGGGGGCGTTGGAAGGCGAGAGCACAGAGAGGGGGTCAGATTTTTGCTGTCGATGTTTTCTTGGCCGTACAAGTGGGCACGTTTCTTTGTGAAGCGGACGCCACAGGACAAAGACGGGGTCATGGTTTTATGGTCTATGTTTTTTTGGCCGTACAAGTTGGCACGTTTTTGTGATAGGCGGAGACCAGAGGCGTCAGAGCTTTATGGTCTATGTTTTCTTGTCCGTACAAGTAAGCACATTTCTTTAATGCTTTCCATTCTGACAATCTGTACCCTCGTACTCCAGACATAATTTTTTAAACAATATACACTTCTAACTTTTTTTTTTTACGAAATAAAAAAATATTAAATCTGATTAACCTTATTATTATTGAATTCAACAATTTTCTAACTATATTTTTATTTAATATATATGATATTAAATAAAAATAAAATAAATATAACAATAAACAAAAAGTAAAATTTTATATTCACATTACAATTTTAATAAAGTGTTTTATAAATAAAATAAAAAAACTTTCCTTTTCTACCTTATATATAAAATAAGAGGAGTAGATAGCAAAATTTACATTGTGCTTACTATCATATCCATCTGTTGCCTTTTTTTTTTTTTGAAGAGCTTTAGATTTAAATTGTTTTTATTCCTTTTATAAGAGTTTAACATATATATGAATACTAAGTCCCTGTTTGGATCCATTTTTCAAACTATGGTTTGGATCATTTTGTGGTTAAAAATCTAAATTTGATAAAATCATCCAAACACCCCAACTATTTTATAAACCATGGTTTGAGCAAAATTGTGGTTTGAAACCATGGTTTCAAAGAAGTAAAAAATTTTAACTTTTGCACAGATTTCGAGGACATAAAAGCATATCTTCTACTTTGTCAGCCCACGCCAGAGGAGAAAATGGAACAAGTGTTTTTCTTTTTTATATGCCTATGTTCTTTTCTTTCTATTCATCTTTTTTTTTTGTTAAGAATATGTATTTTTATATTAGAGACAATCTTATCTGATGTATTATTAAATACTAGGTGTGGGTAATTTTTTTTAGTAGGAATTCAAGCAATAATTCAGTTTATTGCGAGGGACTAGTCTTCTTTTGCTTGATTCAACCCTTATTTTGATTTTTTTTTTTTACAAGTGACTTACCTTTAGATACAAGGTAGAATAATAATTCATGGCCTCCTTGTGTTTCATTATGAAGGAATAAAAATTAATCGATGCATATTATCAAAAAAAAGAAAAAGAAAAAAGAAATATACAATATTTTTAGCGAGATTAAGGAAGTCAACTAGGTCTTATAATTAGAACTAGAAGTAGTCAACTAGGTCTTATAATTAGAACTAGAAGTAGTATAAATATCACACTATATTTACATATAATAATACTCCTTCTAATCCTAATTATAAAACCCAGTTGATTTTTTTGGAGAGATTAAGGAAGTCAAAAGAGTCAACTATGTCTTATAATTACAACTGGAGGTAGTATAAATATCACACTATATTTACATGTAATAAGACTCCCTTTGGTCATAATTATAACCCATTTTTCATCTTATAATATGCACAAATTTCGTAATTTTCATATCATAATCCAATTAATTTACATTATGGTATTTATTATTAATTTTTAATGTTAAAATAATTAATATTACATCATAACCCTTACATGTAATTATTGCAAAAGCTAATGTCCTTTCTTGTCATTTTACATTAAAAAAAGCTATTCTGATAACATTAGCCAAACACTCCCATTTTTTTCAAACCATGATTTCACAAAAACTATTCTAAAAAATCTATTATGTAAAAGCTATTTTGCAAAAGCGCATCCAAACGGGCTCAATATCACATCATCTCACCACCTCACCTATATTACAGCACACTGTTTTTTCACAAAAAGTAAATACGTAATATTTAAAAAAAGCTGTTTCATGCTTCACCAAAAAAAAAAAAAAAGTTGTTTCGGACGGCTATAAAGAATCCAATAAAGAACTTGTATTATTAATTCCTGTATATTTAATTATTGTTTCCAGTTTAATTTTTTTTATATTACACTTAAACCTTCTTATTTTTATATTATATTTTTATTAGCTCTTAATAATGTTGGATAATATAAAACTTAATATTTCCTTTTATTATATTTAATTTAAAAAAATCAGTTTTTAATTTTAATTTAAAAATAAATGATTTTTTGTAAATTATTTGGTTTTAAATAATATCACTACCATTTTCAGTTATCTGATGATGTTAATATTGAAAATGATTTTGTCATTATAATATTTAATTTAATTTTAAGTAGGATTATTTTAATATGAGGGGAAGAGTATTTTAGTCCTCAAATACTTGTTTATTTTCTTTTCTCCCATTTTTCTTTCACTCATCCAAGCACATGGAGAGATACTATATTCTCTTTATTTTTCTCTTCTCCTCCCATTTTCTTTTCTTCCAAATTTAGCGGAGGGTAAGAGTCTTCTTCCATTGCTCCTGTTGATGAATATTTTGAGTCTTGGGGGTTTGGTACTTAGTAGTTAGCATCTCTCCAATTATTATAAAGAAGGACGTGATTCAATTTCTGAATTTTTCTAATAATTTATGATTTAACATTATTTAACGATTAAATACATTACGGGAAGATAAAACTGACCAACTTTTTACTTTTTATTTGTGATTTATAAAATTTGAGTCATATTTTAAATTTTTTTATATTTATAGAATATTTATTTATCTTTTTCTCAATACATTAACGAATTACTACTTATTATTCTTTTTCTTTTATAACCTTCACACTTTCACAGGTTATTAGTCTTTTACAATATCAAATGTTGCACTTTGTTTTAATGACTTACAATGTTTTGTTGGGCTCTATCCAGTGATGATGATGATGAGAAATCTAAGAAATGGAATGATTACTTGGAAAGCCCATATCCATGAAAGATAAAACTAATGATCGGGTCTTCGTTATCCCTGCTCACTGCTCAGTTCAGACCTTAGATACCTTTACGTATTGCATCTGACTTTCTCGTTGTTTGATTAATCAATAGAGGGTCGATCCGTATGTCTATGTCACACTTCGTGAAGGATTTGAAGAAGTTATAGTATCCACTTAAGCATTGCTGTTATGATGAAATTATGATGATTCTTCTGACTCTTCATTTTATTTAGATGGCAATAATTCTTCATAATTGAAAATTAGAAGTGAAACTCATGGAGAGTGAAGTTATAATATTTACTTAGCACTGCTGTTATGATGTCATCATAAATCAAAATTAGACGTGAAAACTCATGGAGAGTGAAAAAAACAAACCTCATATATTGCCGTCTCAAAAAGCTAAGTTCATGTCACCAAAAGAAAAAAAAGCTAATTTTTGTTAAATTAATAATGTAAAGATATCTGGGTAGTAGGGCTTCCCCATACCTGAATGACTAATGAGCATGTGCAGCCGGAGTCATTGATCTCAGGAGATAGGCTCTAAACTAGTAAACAAACTCAGAATTATCCATCCCTTCCAATCCTTTATATCCATTCCCCACGATCCAAACACACTCTACAAGAATTATTCTATGACCGTGGGTCTGGATGACCATATTAAAATATTATAATTTAATTAACAATAATAAAATAACACTATGTAAAGCATATAAATTAAAGAAACATATAAGTATCATTTATAATAATAAAATAGATGATAATATATTATTCATTCTTGTCCTAATTATAAAAGCCCGGTAACTTTTTTTAGAGAATCTTAAGAAAACTATTTATATTAATTTAAAGCATTAAAATTTATCATTTTTCTTCAAACTATTTTATTTAATTTATGAACTAACATATAATACAATAAAACACAACATATAATATAATTAAACAGTTTATTTTACTTCTTTAACTTCTCTAAAAAAAATCAACTAACCCTTATAATTAGGACCAAAAAGAGTAATATATTTTTAAAATTTCATAAATAAATGAGTATAATACTTTTTTTTAAAGGCAAGCTGATTGAATTGGCCAGTTTTTCTGATTCAACCAGTCAAACCATCCGTTGAACCCTCCCACCAGTTCCCATTTCAGCAGTTCTGATCTGGTTTTTTGTACCTGCAGATCAAACTTTCGCCTGAGCTACATATTGTCAATACACTTGAAAGAAAGGAGTCGCTACATTTGTATATTTTCTCAATCCATTAAAATTTGAAAGTTGAAGGGAAGAATGGAAGATAGCTCAAGGTAACCTTGAATAGTTTACTGCCTAATTTCATCCACAGAAAAAATAATGTAAAGCAAAAATTATATAAAGATTTATTCACACTACATCTATTCGTGTGGCCATAAATTTCTTCCTAGCACTCTGAACATTGTATCTCATAATCCTCCGTCAGAAGTGGCCATGCGTTAGTTGCCTTGCATAAGCCCCAAAATATATTCTGAAATGCGCCAAATGAAATTGTCCCATTACACCAGCATCTGCTGTGAAATCTCCGGCTTCAATTCAGAGTTAAAACTAACTTCCTCTTAGATATGAATAATGATCAGAATTTTGGTCGTGGAAGTTCTGTGGGAGTTTTGACAGAAATTCACGTTGTCCTTCATTTTCTGATGATGAATTAATATTAGCCGAGACATCAGTTCTGTGGAAGTTTCCAGCGGGCACAACCTGCAACCCAACAAGGGATTTGCAAAATTTTAGCAAACACTTGTGCACGTTTCAAAGACATTCTTACCAAAATAAATAACAAATTCCACACATTACTTGATCATTGCAAGAAGCGCCAGCAGTAGCTGTCTTCAACCTTTTTGTCTTAGGCATACTGCTTGAACTTGCTCCTTGGTCATCATTCTTGAAGTTTTGATCAGTTGTCTCTGCCAAAAAGTTGAAAGTAAATTATAATGGCTAGAGACATAACAAAACAGATGTATGCCCCCTCGGCCACATATTCCCGATCTTTTAAATGCATTATTTCGGAATTGGTATAAACAAATAATAAGATATAATCCCTTTTGCTTAACAACCACTCACATTATGACAAAGGCCCCTACTTAATGAATATTCAGGGACTCAACATGGATTATTTTATCGAGTGATGTATTCATAGCAAGTTAGCAACTGATATACTGTACAGAATAACTAACCATAGCTTGTTCTGTCCAAGCGGGATAAATAAAGTTCTTCTTTGGTTTAATTAATGATGTAGTTCTATCAAGAAGGCATACAACGGGAAGATTTAGAATAACAAAAACAATCTATCAGTAGACCATATTCAAATCATGCTGGATTCATTCCATGCAGTACATGGGCGCTATATGAAACCAGAAGTTCATGAAAAGTGGCTTGGCATAATTACCAGAAAAGACTTCACAAAAACAGGAATTTACTTTTGTTAAATCATTGTGCACACTCATAAAAATCATTCACATTAAATTTTGGGCACTTCAAGCTGTTCCACAGCACCCACGTTGGGCTAAACCACAGTCACAAATATCCAACCCAACTGACAAACTATAAAAAATAATTCAAGGAGCCAATAAAGACTAATCATAAATACATATAACATGAAAACCCACGGAATTTGTTATGATATTTATTTTCTTTATTTTGATAAAATGATTCTACTGATCTCTCTCACAACAAAATCAGTCTTGTTAACCCTAGTAATTTGGCATATACAGACATTATCATATTTAATATGATGAAACACCACCCTTGCAATAATAATTTTCAAAATTATATCCTACATATTTTGATTTCCTAATTTGACACTGAAATCTTAGAATCCGTTTCAGTACATGCAAGCATAGGCTTAAAATTAACATCTAAAAATCAAGGTCTACAAAGTAATATAAGGTCAAACTAATCCAATGGTTATTAATACCAGCAATACAAATTGATACAACAGCAACAAGAGGTTGGTTAGTCTTCAATTCAGAGTCATTTACTACGGGAAAGAACACTTTGTTCTCAAACTTCAATGCATGACATAACAATAGGTTGTTTTTTTTTTTCTGGGGTTTTTGGGGGGTGTTGCTTTGTTGCGAGTGCTGTAAACCACATATATCAACATTCAGTAGAACCCTTTACTTTTGTAAATCTGTCAAAACTATAACATGAATAATGCAATTAAACATTCAGCAACTAACACCATCTAAAATTTCAGCATGTTTCACACTTGATATGCAGCATCCTCTAGGCCAAAGACCAATATAGCCTCATATGCAGCATCCTCTAACCCTCCTCATTTTAAACCTCCCTATGTTTGGGAAGGAAACTTAGGTCAGAGCCATCTGATCTGGCTGCAACAACTAGACATGTGCCCTACAACTTTGACACTAATTCATCCACAAGTCAAAATCTATTTGACATATTGATAACACTGAGCATTTGTGCATGTGCTCTGTGAAGTTATGTGAATGTCTTTGAGGGGGTAATACCATCTACTTGAATGTGACTATGACGAGAAGAATAAGATCCAGGAAAAGTAGGGTGACAGAGGAATAGTGCCTACACATCTGAGCAACTAATATGCATGATGCAGGTATTGCTTAAGAGTTACCTGCAGGATAGCCAACTGATTCTTGATGGCGCGATTTCTCTATGATTCTTGGTGACCACCTGGAAAATTTTGAAATCCCTCTAACCTGAGTCCCCTCATCACAAAGCATGCCACATTCATAAACATCAGATTCTTTTGTAACACATCCTCTTACTACTGGTGCAACTCTCGATGAACTTCCTGCAAGAACATGAGAATCAGCTGTGCTCTCTAGCATAGGTTCATTTGTTTCAACGCAGATCTTCTTCCAGCGACATTCTTGTACGACCGGAAACTGAAAACAGCTAAAAATCATAAGGCATGATTGTAAAGGGAAAATCATAAAATTATAAGATATATGCACGGGGATGAAGATGCTATTGGAAATTGATCTCTGACCTGCTTGGTCATATTTTGTGAGTTTTGCAAAGTTTTTGACTTAAAAGCTTCTTTCGAGTCATTTCGTAAGCTCCTACCAAGCAATTGTATAGACTGGCGCAGTTCATTCACAAATGAAGCTTCTAAAGAATTAAGATATAAACGGTGTTGATGATCTGTCCATTTTGTTGACTGGTCAATCTGCAAAGAAAGTGAATAGGAAAGCATCATCAGCATCAGAAAAGCACAGATAAACACCTATCCCACCATAAAATGCACTTTAAAATTTTCCTTTTCAAATTCTACAAAATATATGGAGAATAAAAAATATCTACACTTATATAGAAATAGCATCTTGAACAAATTTTGTTGAGGAATATGATTTTAAAAGAAAGATTAGTAAGGAGTTGATAGGACTTGGGAACCAAAATAAGAAGAAAAACATACTAGAGTCAGAATCTGAAACTCTAGGCCAAATGAGGTTTCTAAATACTACTTTCATAGATACCAAATGAGTTTTACAAACACACTTGTAAAGATTTAGGGTCCTAAAAACTGACTGACATAAGATAAGGACAAGTATAACAACTGATATAAATAGCTAATAGTTAAATATAACTACCCTCTAATCCTGGGCACATACTAACTTATAATTAACTGACAACAAAGTGAACAAACCACCTAATACAAACACTTACTGACATATTCTAAACTTATGCCGCCTGAGTGCTATGTGAAAACCCTCAATCCTAACCTAACCCACCATTGCAAGTCCTTCCATCCCCTGATATAAATTATTTGGCATAGCCACTCATTTTACATTCTTCACCTGCTCTTATAGCCCCAGAAAGAACAGCGGTCTCCTTTCAACTATCAAAGATCAAATGGGCATAAGTACAATTGCACGCAATGCTGTCTAGCAAACCCAATTTTTACAGAAGAATTGGCATTACCCAAATGGACATCTTACAGATCCTGCTTTAACCTTGCAAATAAGAACATGTTCCTTCATAACAAATATCTCAAACCTTGATTTCTCATCTATCTTAGCACGCTTAACTTTTGATGTAGTCTGTTCCTAACTGCATTTCAAAAGGTATCTGTCTAACTGGAAGCCCGAATAGGATTTGATTTCTTGCATTAAAACTTCTGAAGGCATCAGTATTTTTTAAAGTATGCTTTCAAAAAATTCTCTTGACTATATTTTCCTTTTCAGCAATCCTTATGATTTTAACACCAAGATGGGAATAAATTTAAATGTATAAGATTTAAGATTTGAAGCATACACCAAAATCACATTAGCTTCAACAAGCATAAATCCTCTTTAAGTATATGCAAAGAAAATACCAGAAACTTCTAAGTGAATTTTCCAAGTTTGAGCTAAATATTCAGGTAACTATTTCAAAAAATTGTTTCATAAAAGAAACTCCTGTTTCACGCAAACCACAACAATGACTAATTCTCCAACTATAGAGGATGAAAGAAAGTAGGAGTGTACGGAATCTGCTCTAAGCAAATAAGTTCCTCAATGAAAAACAAAAGCACATTTAGAGGGTCGAACATAGAGATTCAAAATGTGAAACTCACGAGAAACCTCAATGAGGTGGCGAAGCTATTCTGTTTCGGACTGTACAAACGAAACATGGCTACAGACATCGATCACCGATATTCATCATTAAAAATTATTTTAGTTTCTTCGCGATCCTGACCTCATTAAATTTATCCTTAACAAATATTTGGAAACTAGCTTATTACATGCCATGAGTAAATTAAAACATGTTTTCAGCCAGCTAACCGAAGACACTCCAGGATCAACCTTGAACTTTTCAATTTTTCTCGAAAAACTCAACCAGATATTTTGACAAGGAAAGAAAACGTTGGGATTGGAATTTGATGACGTGAGAAGGATTTTAAATCGAGAAAAAATAGTAAAACTTGTATTACCGGAAAAGGTGACGCGAACTGCTGCGAGGAAGCTTTGGAAGCATCTTCTGTGATGGCGGATGAATCCCAGTTCATCTGAGTAAACTCGCTTCCACAGCGGTCGAACGGATCTAGATCGGACGGCGGCGAGTGAGCATTATGAAGGATGCCCTCCTCCATTTGAATTGATCCAACAAAGAGCGACGATTACGTGAGAATTGAGAGAGAAAATGGCGCTTGAGTTGCAGAAAAGAAACCCTCCGGGGATGTTCGTAGCAGGGTCGCGAAGAATGAGGCGGAAGGCGCCTTTTACTCTTTTAGGACCAAAAAGGCTCCACATGGCGACGCTTTTACACGTGTCAGTAGCATCAATAGGATGCCACGTCAGCAGGGGTGATAATATCTTGGGCTATTGTCAGCCAGATATTTTTGGAGAGTTTTGGGGGTGGTTGGCTGCTTGTAGGACGACGATATTTTTGGGGGCGTGTAATATCCGGAAACAGAGAGTGAAACGATGCGCGGTTTTTGGCGCGTGTGACCTGTGCGCAGCCTCCCGCCTTTCTCGCACTCGCTCTCCAAATTAGCATCACTGATCTAAAATTAGGGCACCAAACGTCTCTTCTTAAGATTTTCTTAAACCTGACTTTTTATATTGGGATGCTACTATAAATATATATATATATATATATATTCCAGCAAAAACATAAAAATTGTGATAAAAAATCTAAATGTAATGTTAATTCATTATATTTTTGGAAAAATCCCAAAAAGAGATCAGGGATATAAGTAAAGGACGAATTAGAGTTGTGAGATGCGGAAATCCCAAATCATACATTTTTATATTTTTTTTCATGAAATTACGAAAATGTCACTGAATTTTAATAATATGAGGCTCTTAATTCACAATAAGACTATCTAAATTAACAACATCAGAAGCATTTAGGTATTACGTATTTACGCTGTGAGTTGTTGAACTAATGTTGTTAATTAAGATAGTTTTATTATGAATTAAGAGCCTTATGTTATTAAAATTCAGTGGCATTTTCGTAATTCTAAAGGAAAAAAGTACAAAAAGCCTTATTTGAGATTTCTGCATTTTGCAGCTCTAATCTATCCTTTACATATTTCCCTGATATTTTTCTGGGATTTTCTCTATATTTTTTAAAGCATAAGATAATTCATTATTTTTTAAAAGGAAGCAACATAATTATTTGTGCACTTTTTATATTTATTATGTTGTTATTATAGACACATTTGTTTGGGAATATTTAATAAAAATATTCTGGTTGTCCAGAAAATAATCAAAATATTGTGTGTACATATTGATTTTTAAAAATTTATGGCAAAACAACACAAGCGTGAAGAAAATTATTAATGTAACACAGATTTACTCGTTAGGAAAATTTCTTGAAGAAAATATTTAATGAGCTTTGATATATTTCTTTACGGGTGAGACTTTAAAGGAGTATCTTCTAAGCATATACTCATGATTTTTGGCACGTATAAAGCCCCCTTCAACAAGTCATATATCATTTTTCTTGTAGTATTGTGCATATGTTGTATCAGATATAATTTCTCAGCACTACAGCCCAGCTAATAAATAACGTTGAAGGAGTTTTTCTTAATGGTGTGTGATATAATAATACATCCAAAATGGTCAAGTTGTTATCATTGTGTAATTTATAGTAGTGTGTGTGTGTGTGTGGGTCGTAGCTCAGAATTCAGATACATAGAGACCTTGGAACTCAGATTTATAAACAAGAGTGGAGGAAGATTTTATACTTATCACAGTGTGTGTGTAGTTCCAAAGCTATTAATGAACTTCCAACTTCAGAGGCCACTTGACTTGGCACACTTGTTCCCATTATATCCAACATTGGCTAGCAAACAGTTTGACCAAAATATCTCCCTACAAATCACCAAATTAAATTCTCTATTACCCTTTTTCTTGAGAATCGGACCTGTGCTTGTAATGAAATTGGATTGAAAAGGGTGGATAAACTGGTCATGACTTGTAGGTATGATGTGGTGACTGTAAATACTATTCCCTCCTATAAATACTATTCCCTCCATTATGCAGTATAACTGTATAACTCAGTGTTAAATAAATATTCTTGATCTTGTCCAGCAGATTGGATGATAAGACCCTTAAACAACTTCAAGAGTATTTGATTAGAGATATTGCGATCGGAAATGAGGATTCTGAATAACCTTAGTATATTTTGGTAAATATTCTCAGATGTATTACTGTTATTAGAGTGTTGTTGTTATCTATGTAGACTTGTTGTTATTGAAATGCAGTTTCCTTCGTTGGATAAAAAAAATTCTTGGTCAGAAGTAATTAATATTTATTTATTAATTTTGTTTATATACACGACGCTTAAAAATGACTTTTTGTACGTTTTTTTTTCATTAAAAAAATTCAATTCAAGGCATATTTAATAAATTCACTACCATTTCTTAATTCCGATGAATTAATTTAAGTACATTATATTATGAATCAAAGGGAGTACTCATAATTTCTAACATATTTTACACGGGCTAAAAATTTTAAAATTTAAAATTAATTAAATTAGTTATTCGTAACTAGTATTTGATAAAACCCCCTTTACTATTTGTGATGGCTAGAAATGGCTTTAAAATTAAAAATTTGAGAGACAAAATGGATGAAAATTGTGTATTTAAGGTCAAAATAAATATATTGTCTAACTTCTATATTTAAAAGCAGAGAAAGTGTTGACAAAAAAAAAAAAAAAAGAAGCAGAGAAAGTAATTCAGATTTGATTGATATATTTAATCAGTACAAGTCATTATGCATCAAAATGTCTATATTTAATGACTTGAAGGCTTAAACCCAATATCGATTGGGCGCTATATGTTTCTTTACAGCGAGAACAATCTCGACTGCATTTCTTGTTTGGTTTAAAACATGCTCAAGGCTACAACATTTCATCAGATGTGTTGGCTTGTCTAATTAAAATTCATCATGTTCAAGATTATCAGTTTTCAATAAAATGTTTCTTTCACTGTTTTGGTAGCCTAATTATGTGATCAATTATGGACACACGTCGAAATTTTGTCCGTAATGAAGTCGAAACGAGTAAGGCCATTTCTAACCAGAAGTATTCAGGGATTTACCTGAATACATTAAACCATGCAGTCCAAGTCGACTCCCACTAAATCATGTCATTCTTTATAATGGCAAGCACATAGCCAGCAGTTCCTCAGATTACTTCTTGAAATACACTAACATGCAATATACGCAAAGAATCAAAGAGTACTTACCAAATTGTGAACAAGGCAAAAAAAGTTACAACTTATATTTCTCTTTTCTGTTCTCCCTTCAACGATAAATCTTACATACAAGGACTTCATTTTTCATTTATTACTAGACATATAATGTCAATGCATTTTTGTGGTAAGATTTCATCCAACTCACGAGTTTGCTATTTAATGGGGCAGGATGCATTAACTCCAGCAAAACTTATGATTATGTGAGCAGGAAGCCGGATTTGTCTAGCACGCATTAAGAAATTACAATAAAGTTAATAGTAATTAGAAAACATAAGTAAATTGTGCAAAATAAATGTATTTAGCTGCTGGAAAAAAGGATGATCAATAAATCAATAATAAGCGCAGATAAATATTCCAAATAAAATTATCGAGAAAATTATTTACAGCATGATGGAGTCCAGGAGAAAACAATCCACATTTACGTTGGTCAAGACATGAAACTAAGTAAATCACATTGTTAAAGGCTTGGATCATATTTGACCAGAAATTCTGACACCAATAGCTTAAGCAAAATGCTCCCATTTCATCAATTAAAATGTGCCACATGATCTTATCATGGCAAACCCAGAAATGTCAAAGCAACATGGGAATTTAACAGAAAGGGAAGTTATTGCAGGCATATTAATGATCTCTTACCATCTGAGTCATCATTTATTTTCACCATCACCGCTTTTCCAGAATGAAAAGGGAGGAAGTTGTGTAAGCACATACTCCATGAGCCTACCAGGAGCAGATTTGTCTGCCGAAGCCTTCTCATTATCACCTTCTGTATCAATATCCCGCCAGAACTTAATGATATGGAGACTTTCTTCCTCCGTTGATCTTTGAATGACAATCCTAGATGCATATCCCTTTCCCCTCATATGAAGGCATATCTCAGAGGGGTTGTTTGCTGTGAGGGTGACCATGTACAACCATCCCTTTTCTGACAAAAGATGATCTGCAACTGGCAATATCCTATCAATAACACTCCGGCCATTCTCCCCACCAGCCCAGGAAGCAGTAATACCCCCAACACCCACTTCGTCTTCGGGGGTAGGCACATATGGAGGGTTCACTACAATGACATCAACCGATCTAGCCAGACGCTTCTCTAGCCCTGATGCTATATCTGTAATTATCAACTCGGCATCAACCCCATGTGCATCCAGTGTCTCCCGTGTCACTCTTATTGCTAGAGGGTTGATGTCTGTAGCAATATAGTTGGCAGCAAGACCTTCATGCCCAAGCATAAGAGCTAGGGAACTAATAACATATCCACTACCACAACCTATCTCCATACACAATGTAGGGCAATGCTTCAACAGGTTATTGCGGTCAGCTAGAAGAGCGTCAACCAATGCAAAAGAATCATCACATGGCTCATAAACCTCCTCATGTGAACTCACTAGACGAATTTGTGCAGTTTTAGAGGGCATCTTTTTTAAAGCCTTGCATTACAAAGTAGTTGTCAGTAAAACACTCTGGCTCGAAGCCAAAAAAGGGACAGTTAAAAAAGATTTTAGGCACTTACCTTTTCATTGTTTATTTTTGTTGTGATTTGTAAGGAATTTATCAACTCCAGTTCTGGATTGCTCTGGTCCATGTTAAGAAGCAAAATTCATGCAGTAAGATTTCTCCTTAGTCAATTCTGAGCCCAAGATTAAGAAAAATTAGTGCTGATATTATACGACAGCAATAACCAGCTGTAGTGAACAAATTAAACTAAATATAGTAGTTACAAATATTATAGGAAAGAGGAAGTGAATAAATTATTATAAAATTGTCTTAAACTACAACCCAAATAAGAAAGGTTCATACTCAAGCAAAAGGTAAATAGACATGTGATGAGAAACATAACAGACAATTTGGTGTGTTAAGAAGAAAAATTATATTCAGAGGCTGGAAAACCACGAGCAAAACCTAGAAGCTCCATTTGTCCTGTTAATGAAACCAAGCACTCACAAATCTGTTCAAACAAAGGATGTGATGCATCACTCACGACAAACTCATGTACATTGCCCTTAACCTCAATTGAGCTACAACCAGGAGTTTTATCCAATCCTCTATCTCTCATTAATTTCCTTGCTTGTCGGGCCTCCTTCCACATACTTGCTTCTCCATACATGTTAGCAAGCAAAATATAGATCCCACTATCCAGAGGATCCAACTCAAGAAGCTTAAAAGCTGCCCTCTCTCCAATTGAAACATTTCCATGAACACGACAAGCAAAAAATAGAGCACCCCAAACAGCAGCATCTGCAGTCATGGGCATATTTTTAATAAGCTCCTCTGCTTCTTCCAAATGACCGGCCCTTCCTAGAAGGTCCACCATGCATGAGTAATGTTTAAGCTTAGGGGATATGTTGAATTTGGAGCTCATTTGGTTAAAAAACTCACGGCCTTCTTTAGCCAAACCACCATGACAACAAGCAGTTAAGATGCCAAGAAAGGTGATCTCATCAGGCATCAACCCACTACGAATCATTTCTGAGAAATAGCACACAGCATCACAGGCGTTTCCATGAAGTGCTAAACCACAAATAATGGCAGTCCAAGTCAAACGATTTTTCTGTGGTATCTCATTGAAAACCTGCAGAGCCCTTGCAATATTTCCACACTTGGCGTACATATCAACTAGTGCAGTTCCCAGGGCAACACCTAAAGAGATATTGTGTCTTTTAATATAATGGTGAAGCCATATTCCAATATCAAGTGCTCCAAGTTGTGAGCATGCTGACAAGCAGTTAACCATGGTTATTTCATCAGGTTTTATATTACTGAGTTGCATTTCATGGAATAGAGTAAATGCTTCTTTACTGAGCCTGGCTTCAACACAACCACTAATTATTGCATTCCACGGGACAACATTCTTCTCTGGAATTTCATACAGAAGTTCCCGAGCAATATCCAGAAAACCAAATCTGGCATATCCCAAAACCATCGTGGTCCATGAAACGAGGGTCTTCTGTGTCATATTATCAAATAAAAGTTGTGCTGCCATAAGGTCCCCACACCTGACATACATGTCCATAAGTGCATTAGTAAGCGGAATTGTCAGCTCAAGCCTATGTTCTTTGATGTACTGATGAAATTTCCGGCCAAGATTCAAATTCTGCAGCTGAGAACAACAAGAAACCATCCCAATCATTGTAATCTCGTTTGACCTCACTTTCTCAGCCTCCATTTGCCAATAGAGATCCAATGCCTGGTCTGCTAGCCCTCTTTTAACACACCCACTGATCATGGAATTCCAGGTTACCAGGTCTCTCACGCAGCTTTTATCAAACACATCATATACTGTCTCTAATTCACCATGTGAGAACAGCATAGTGATCAATGCATTGTGAACAAATATATCAAATTCAAAACCAAACTTCAATATATGTCCAAGAATAGTAAGACCCACGAACTTAAGAGAGGGACTAGAACAAACTTTAAGCAACAAAGGATAGGTATGATTGTCTGGCCTCAATATACCATCTTGTAACATTCTCTTGTACAAAAGAAGAGCTCTTTCAGAGTTCCCACTCTCTAAATATCCCCTAATTGTCACATTCCAGGAAAATACATTTGGGTTTTGTGTATTGAGCAGAATTCTTGTGCAATAACCAATAGATCGTTCCTCAGAAAGGGCACAAAAAGCAATAAGGCGACTAGCTGCAAAGCTATCGTAGATTAATCCTGTTAGTGTCATTTGCGCTTGGATTTGCTTTAACTGGATAAAGGATTTGCATCTTTCTAAGAGAGACAAGAGTCTATGTGTTCGAACAAAACTGTGGTTTGTGTTCCAACTGATGCTTTTTGAATAAAGAGGCAAAGATTGAGTATGTATATAAGTAAGGAAAGGGCCTGGGAAAGGGAATTTGCTCAGAGCTGGACATCTGAGTTTGCGCAAATACAGGGTGAGCATTAGTTTCAAACACGTGTCTAGAAAGTAGAAGTACGTCTGCTACATTCTATAGTAGGATTGGAGGAAGGTATCCGATGATAATGATCTCTGAAATGTTTGTTCAGAAAGAAGCAAGCCAGTGTCACTTAACAATACCCAACACGTGCTAGAGAATCAGTTCGTTTAGCAGAAAAAATAGAAAGATCCAGACTCTAGAGACCAGATGCATTGAAAAAAATTGCAGCTCACAACACATTCATGGTAGGCACAAGGCCACAAAGTTTCTGCTGACAAGTTATAAATAACTTTATATCAATTTATTCACATCGGGCTTCGTTCCAAGACAATGAAAAATGGGGAATATCTTAAAAATCAGTTCGTTACAATCCAAAAAGGAAATAAATCAGCATAGTGAAAATACACAGCAATCAGTCAAAAAGATTAATAGGGGAGAAGATAGATGAACTAATCGATGGCCCAAACGGTGGCATTAGACGGCGAGGTTGAGCCGGTGATGAAACGGGGGAGGAAAGAAACGAACCTGGCTAGGTTTTTTCTAATGGGTTTTATGAAATTTGGTTTAAACGAGGGTAATAGGTGGCGGGTTAAGAACGAGGGAGGAAGAAACGATGGATTTTTCCACGCAGAGAGGATAATACATGGAGAAGTAGGAGCCGCCCAATACCAATCATCATCACAAAAATCTCCTGTGTTGTACTCAATATTAATTAAAAATTATACTAAAATAGTTGCCAACTATTTTAGTATAATTTTTAATTAATATTTTGAGTACAACACAGTAGATTTTTGTGATGATGATTGGTATTAGGTGGCTTCT
>JBAGKO010000001.1:20076452-20090958 GCA_037177275.1 Acacia concinna | reverse complement strand
ATAACAGATTTGGCAACTTTAACGGAGAAAAACCAGTGGCAAATCGGAGAAGACGCCGGAGACATACCTTAGCAAAAATCGATCACAAGCAACGAGCCTCCCAATGCGTGGATCCACCTCCTACCAGTCACCACTAATGGCGTTGGGAGCTAAAAATCACGTTCATTGTCAAAGAGGAGGACGGTGGCGGCCCACGGTGGTGCTCATGGCTGCTCCCTTTGGTCCCCTTGTCGCGTGATGCTCTATGGTGCCTCGTCGTCGAGCTTCGTGGGGAAGGAGATGGAGTGTGTTGTGGCAGCGGATTTGCATACTGACGCCAAGGGTAGCTAGTGGTGGCCGACGGTTGCAGGGCACACTACCCTCTCCTTCACAAACGAGCTCACTGTGCGTGTGTGTATTTTCTATCACAAAGGGCTGGGGGTGAGGAAGAAAGAGAAAATGGATAGATAGGTTTTTTAAATGGCATTAAATGCCTTTTTGACTGTTATTTTGCTTTAACTTTGGCATTAGATTCTCTTTAAGCACCCTAATCCCTACTTTTGCGATTGACTGTGTTCCAGCCTTAAGCAATGTCATATCCATCATCAGTCCAAACACGTGATTGCCTCAATCTGAAAGTAAATGTATCTATAATCACAAATAAGCCCTTTAAACGTCCTCCAAACACACCCTTTATCATAAATATTGGGATGTGGTAGGAAATCAAGTATGTAACCTCATTCGAAAATTTTTTAATATTGGATTTGTCTTAAATGAGATTAATAATACTGATCTTGTATTAATTCCAAAAGTGGCAAATCCCAAAAGGGTTAGTGATTTCTGCCCTATTAGCCTTTGTAATTTTTCTTACAATTTTTTTTCCAAAGTGATAGCCAATAGGCTCAAACATCTTTTAAAAAGGGTTATACTAGAGAGTTAAAGGGCATTTGTTCCAAGAAGATTGATTCAGAATAATATTATACCTGTGATCCTGAATTAGCCATTAAACTATATATGAACAAAGCCTATGACAGGGTGGAGTGGGATTTCTTAATAGCTATGCTTCTCAAAATGGGCTTTTGTAAAGAATGGATAGAGAGAATTTATCGGTGCGTCTCCTTTGTTGATTTTTCACTTATGATAGCAGGAAAACAAATGCATAAGATAAAATCACAGAGGGTTAAGATAGGGTGACCCTCTTTCACCCTATTTATTTATTATAGTTAGTTCTACTTTGTCTATAATGATTTGTAAATGGGAGACAGAGAGGAAAATAGAAGGCATTAAAATTTCTAGAAGCTCTCCATCTTTGACACATTGCTTTTTTATTGATAATTGTGTTTTCTTTCTGAAAGCCAATATTGCGAATTGCAGAAATCTTAAGAGGTTTTTTTATTTATAATGTTCTGTATTTGGGGAAAAGATAAATGTCAATAAATTTTGTTTATATTTTTCTCAGCTCCCAGACGCCAAATTGAAAGAAGATATTGGTCAAATATTTCAAATATCTGCAGTAGATGTCCTCAAGAATTACCTTGGTCTTCCTACTACTTGGGGAATGTCAAAGGTACAAGCATTGAACTTTGTCGTTGATCGGCTGATGAAACAAAACAAGTATGGAAGAAGGACGTTTTGTCAAACGTAGGAAGAGAGGTATTAATTAAAGCGGT
Organism: Acacia concinna; assembly: GCA_037177275.1. NCBI lineage: Eukaryota > Viridiplantae > Streptophyta > Magnoliopsida > Fabales > Fabaceae > Acacia > Acacia concinna. The sequence continues at coordinate 20,089,309 of JBAGKO010000001.1, read as the reverse complement.
TGCCAATGCCATCTCGGTTTATCCTATGTCATGCTTTTAATTCCCATAAATGATATTGGTGAGAATGAAAAGAATTATTACTAAATGTTGGTGGAAAAGTTCTAAAGATAAAAATAAAAATAAATTTTATTGGCTTTCAAAAGAAAAATTGAAAAGAGAAAAAATAGATGGGAGATTGGGCTTTAGAGATCTCCATGCTTTTAATCTTGCTTTATTGGCTAAGTTAAGGTGGAGAATTTTACAGGAACCCAATGAATTGTGAGAGCAAGTATTGAAAGCTAGATATTGGCGGGCTGCTCTATGCTAGATGGAAATATGTTAATCAGAATTAGGAATAGACAAAAAAACTAGAGTATGGGAAGACCCTTGATTTGTAGATATTCCGGGTAAGAAATTGTTATCCCATTGTCTTGATCTTGTATTTAAAATATTGAAGTGGTTGATACAAGAATTAATAATTAGTGGTTTAAAATGGGCATTGATGAATTTTTGGTGAACTTTGAGAAAAATGTTATTTTGAACACATTATTGTCTCATTCGAATAGGGAAGATAGGTGGGTAGGGATATGAGGGAAAAAAGGTTATTATACGGTGAAGGAAGGATATAGAGTGGCTAAAGGCAGACTCATTGAGAATACGAGCGAGGTTCCTAAAACCTCTAACAATAATTCAAAGAAGTTGTGGAATCAAATATAGAAATTAAAAGTTCCCAAAAGGTGACATTTTTTTTATGTGGAGAGTGTTATCAAAAGCTATCCTCACAATGACTAATTTATATACAAGAGGGTGTAGTGCCACTGATCTTTGTTTCATTTGCAAACAGGGATCTGAGTATGAAGCTCATTTATTTCTACACTATGAATGGGTTAGGAAGGTTTGGTTAGGATGCCCTTTGTCCCTTTTAACATCAATTGTTGTTGCTTTTGAATTACATTCATGGCTGGAATTTTTGTTTATATATTCTACGTTGTCTATGTGGCAAAAAAGTTTAGTAACCATCATTATGTAGGGAATTTGGAAGCGCATATGCTCTTTTTTATATGAAAATATGACTTTAAATCCTTGTTTGGTTTTTCAACATGCGGAAGAATGGTTGCCTGAATTCTGGAACTAGAATGGATGGAGTGAATGGGATGCACACATGGTGAGGATTGAAGAAGTTGTATCTTTAAATGGCAAGTGGAGACCCCCTCCTATAGCCACAATTAAAATAAATATGGATTTTTTTTTAACCCTAAAACCAATATGGCTGCAATTGGTTTAGTAATCAAGGACTATAATGGAAGTATACTAGGTGGTAAACATAAAATGATTAAGCCTATTCAGTATTAATGAATTTGATAATGTGATTTAGAGTCTGATAATCAAATGCTAATTAATTGTGTGAATCACCTCATGAGTTCGCTATACTAGAAATGTGAACCTATTTTGGAACATATCATTGAAAAAAGGAAATCCATTAGAAACTATGTATTTCAATGAGTTCCTAGAGAAACTAACAAAGCAGCCAATTGGATTGTCAGAGCTTCAGCTAAGGGGTCGTGCTCAGATGATTGGGTTATTAGACCTCCGCCAGATCCTTTGAAGTTATTAATGCAAGACTCTTATGATGTTGTAGCTAATGTTGGATGACTAATATGTTTGTTTCAATCGACATATTGTAAGATTTACTGTTAATGTATCAATGGATTTGATGATTAGTAGGAAGGGGGGGGGGGAGCGCCAAATGTAGGGGATAAAGGAGGTAAAGCTTGGAATTGGTCTAGAGCATGCTTACAAATCAAACAAGTCAACACACAAGAATTAGTAGAAGTGGTGTAGATCAGCAAGCACAGAGGAAGGTAATTAAGGATCAAGGCATAAATAGTGATATCAAGAAAGACAGTTAGCGTGGAATGGAGCTAAGTATGCCTAAATCCACAACTCACCAAAGACATGATCGGACAAAATCAATTGAAATATATTAGTATATAGTCATGACTAAGACTTTCAATTCCTCTCCATCCGTAACAAAGAAACCTTACTCAACCATACCAAGAAGGAAAGTTTATATGACTGACTGAATTACTAAACGAATACTAAAATATGGTATCGTCATATTTGAAATCTAATTAATCAATATGTCTGTACTTGTTTGAGCGTCTAAATCCGTAGGAGCCATTGATGCTTTACCCAACAAGGGCATATCATTAGTATTTGCCAATGAATTATCATTTTTTGAATTCATTCAGGGGAGAGAATTAGCCACCAAGGCTACATAGACCGACTCAACAGCCATCACCCTTATCTCCCCATGTCCTCTCACCCCAATTCTCACCTCCTTTTCCTGCTTTCTAAATTCTATACTTTTGACAAATTACCCCTTCCAATCTTAATTATAAGAAACGGTTGATTTTTTTAGAGAATCTTAAGAAAAACTTAAAAAAGCTAATTATATTACTTTAATATATTAAAATTTGTCTTTTTTTCTTTAAATTATGTTATTTAACTTATGAAATAATATATAATCTAGTAAAACACAATATATGATAAGCCATTTTTTTTAAACTGCTTCTGATAAGCCTATAAAAAAAATAAGTCTTGTTCAAATAGATTTATAGTCCCCTGACTACTAGTTGCTTGCATAATACAAGGATCAAAGACGGTGTTAACCCAAATGGCCAAGTTCATATCAACAAAATAGCAATAGCAACAACGTGGTGGATAGAAACATGACAGGTTTTGGCCAGATTAGCTTAAATCTGTAATAAAGGTATAAAACTTGAGTTTATACATGAATTTATATGTAGGCTGTTTATTTAGACTTAGGGCTGAATATGCCATATGCATGGTCTAGCTAGGCCTTTGAAAAGGCTTCACACATTATACACATTAGGCTTTGAAGGTAATAGTTAGGTTTTGAGCCTCTAGATTTGGTGGCCTTTAAAATATGCTTGTGTGCAAACTATAGGCTTTAAATAGGCTTTGAGCACCTACGGACAAGTCAAATAAAGCATGATCTTTATCACAAACAATTCTATAGAGTTATTACATTGGATGGGATATAAAATTTCAATTTCCAAACAGTGACTTTACTAAAATACAGAACAACTAACAGATTGAGCTTGTAAGAATAGATTTGGGCCTCAGAACTTGTACCCAAACACACGGAAGACGTTTTCAAGCTCAAAATACACACCCAAAATGTTGCAGCAAGTACTGAAATCGATCAAGTTTCCACACGAAAATCACAGGCCTATGGATTGATTTTATCAAAAACAGAATTGCATTTAGTGAACCACACAATCTTTTGTAGTTACTATAAGAAGGCATTTGCTGTGCAGAACCAAAATATTCAACAATCTCTACACTATAGTATCATCATATCGATCTCATGTGATTTGACGTATTTTGTTTTTGCTCAAGCTCTGTGTGTTTACTTTATAAATGGGGTTTATAAAGTGATGGAGCACTAAGTTGAGATGATGGTTTGTCTGTATATGTGTAGTGCCTGAGATTTAGGAGGAAGGAGAAATATATAGTGGTGGGCAAAGACCAGGAGGAGCATATGCCTGTACGTACTGGGGAACCAACATTGAGTGGGTGAGCAGTGAGCACAGCTTCCTACTATCTTCCTTCAGAATTCAGGCCTTTATATATAGATTCGATGAGGCCTTTGTTGAGATTTGATTCCCTGTTTTGGCTTTTACCATATATCATCATCACGTGGGTGGATTCACACTCACCCTCACATTAACTCCAACCCATCCCCAATAATTGAAACTGAACCCCCCCCCCCCCAACTTCACGTCCTCTCTTCTCTTTTACACACACACTCTCTCATTTCTCATCATTCTTGAAGGCTTAATTAATGCTCTGTTTGGTTAAGCACAGTGGATGAGTATGAATGAGAATGAGAATGAGAGGGAGAGACTTCAATGCAAGGAGATAATAAAAGGAGAACCCCATGTTTGGTTATAATGCCTCCCGTCCTGACCCTGTGATACAAGATCTTCTTTGTATAGTAACAAAGATCTTATACGAGTATTAAAGTAAAATGATATTCTCTCGTATAAAACATATTTAAGCATTAAATATAAGACATACCAATTAGTTTTATGTTTGTCAACTCTTTTTTCATAATTTATCAATATTGATATTGTCTCAATAATAATAAAAGAGGAGAGAGGAAGGGAGGGAATTAAGAATTATGACTAAAATATACTCTCATAGTCTTATATATAAAGTAGAGAAAGAAGAAATTTTTTTATTTTATTTATAAGCCACTTCATTAAAGTTTTGATGTGACCCTTTATTTATTATTGTATTGACTTTATTTTTATTTAGTATTATGCATATTAAATAAGGGTGGAATTTAAAAATTGTTGAATTATATGATAGAGTGTCTGAAAAATGTTAAAAGAGCCTTATATATAAGACTAGATAAGTATAAGAAAATGCACGTTATATTAACTAATTTAAATAATTTCTCTGATATAATCAAATTATGTAACTATGTCTTATACTCTCTCCAATCCTAATTATAAGGCCTGATTATTTTTTTAAAAAAAGAATTTTAAGAAAGCTAATTATATTACTTGAAGACATTAAAATTTATCATTTTTCTTTAAATTATGTTATTTGACTTATAAACTAATATATAATATAATAAAATACAATATATGATATAGTTAATTAATATAATTAATTTTATTAAAATCCTTCTAACAAAATTAATTGCGTTTCATAATAAGGACAACGGAGTATTAAAGATTGAAGGGTATTGTTGGGCATAGCGCAGACGCAGTTGACAAACGTGAAACGAAAAACGACACACATAAAAAACATGACACATATGGCCAGCAAACAATTTGATTGGCTTAGCTTGGTAAGCCACCCCGTGTTTTAAAAGTTGTAAAAAAACAAAGGTGCTAGTTGTCACATCTCCTGTTACTCTAATTGTAGGGGCTATGGGAGATATTGCCAGAGGATTTGGCATTATTGTACAGCTCGATGTCATTAATATAAGACTAATTTTTATCATTATTCAGGAGATCTTGACTAAGAGTGTTCCATTTACTACAAAACATTCACTTGTTGATGAGATGGATTGGAGGTCTCTGTTCATTTCCATTGAAAATTCAAAAGCCAAAATCTTTTACTAAAAAAGAAACGGAAAAAGTGAAGATAAGATCCTTCCAAAGTTAAGTTCTTCAAAACAAATCCCATGCTAATAATAAATCTCCATAATATTGGAGTATTTATTAATGACAATTTAAAAAAGATTCCTAACTCGCATAAATAAAATAATCATGAGGCAGATATTGCTTGCCTAGCAGAAACTTTTGCAGCTTCACGTGCTCCCATCCCACTTCTCAGAGTATCACGCTTATGACTTTCATGGCAAGCGTATGGGGGCAATGGGGTTGGGGATGGGCTGCTGAATCATTTTATCTTTATATTATCTTGAATATACAGTTTGGTGATTTTGATTTTTTTTAAGGTTGATGGAGTTATTTAAATTATTTTAAAGTATTTATATTTATATTATTTTTTAAATTAATTTATTTAATTTATAAACTAATATATAATATAATAATATATAACACACTATATGATTAAATAATTTATTTAGTTTTATTAATTTTTTTAAAAATTAACTGTCTTATATTTAGGATATAATGGAATATTTTTTTTGATTAAGATTTACTTCTTTTTATTTTAGTTTCTTCCTTACAAAGTAAGTCTTGTGTTGAGAATCAAAGGCTATATCAATTTCTCTCATTTCAGTGTTTGTTATGGACGTTGAAGTTCACAAACTACTCACTCACAGTGCCAAAATCATAGAAGTTGTGACAATATATTTCCCGGCCACTTATCACTACAACTGACAATTTATTAATAATAATATGGTTAAGATGTGAAAATAATCATAAATTCTTATTAAAAGTATAAAAATAATTATGAACCATCGAACCATTAACCCCGTTGTAACAAACTTCACAAAAAATTAATGACAAGTAACTTAACAGTTTTATACTATTTTTTAAAGTTCATTATTATTTTTCCATTGTAACCCATAATACTATATCTATTTAAAATACAAAGTTTTACATAAATTAATGAGAGTGAAATTGCATATTGATATGTAAAATTTAATAATATAAAAAAAGGGAAAATTTCAAAATAAGATAAGGGAAATAGGGAAATCCTAATTCAGTACAGCGAAATCGGAAAATTCTAAATAAGTCTTTTTGTACTTTTTTTACGTAATTATGAAAATGCCACTTGATTTTTAACAATACGAGTATCTAAATTAATAACATCAGATACTACGTATTTATGCTGTGAGTTGTTTGTGCTGATGTTGTTAATTGAGATACTCTTATTGTGAATTAAGATACTCGTATTATTAAAAATCCAGTAACATTTTCGTAATTATATAAAAAAAATACAAAAAGACTGATTTAGGATTTTCTGATTTCACTGTACTGAATTGAGATTTCTCTATTTCCTTTATCTTTTTTTTTAGATTTTGCCTAAAAAAACTTTATATCTCAATTTGATAAATAGAAGAGATGAATGTATATATAAATTGATAACATTATGTAGTTTTTGTGTTTGCCTGAAATAACATAAAATAATCCTTAGTAGTATACATGATTCATTATTTTTCCCCGAGCAAAGTTATTCATTAATTATTGAGTTTTTCACAATGATAATATAGATAAGTATTAGGTGACTAGTGATTTGGTGCTTTGACCACGAAAAAAAAAAAACCAAAGACAAGTGATTGGCTTCGCTTTCATCGATGAGAAATGGGGACTAAAATACAAAGGACGACCAGCGAAAATTTTGTCGGAAAGTACAATCTAGCGGTGGAGATCGATCCACCTTTCGCTCTCTTATTGGATGGATATCACATCATCTATTCAACTCCTCTCTGATTGGCCCACGTCTCCAGATCTAATTAATCCATTAAAGTGCCACAAAGATACAAAATTCCCACCTCGGTCCCTAGCTCCCTGCTTAAATGGCCGACTTGTGTGAGAGCGGCTCAAGACACTTGTCGCCTCCACCATCTTCCTCCCCCTCCAAGATCGCTTCCACACGACACCCCATCCTATTCACTCCACGGAAGAACAGAAATTAATTTTATGAAAAATAAAGGTAATTCTTTTACTACAGTGCAAAAAAACCGTTATTTTACTCTATTTATTCTCGTTTATTGATTTTCCACGATGTCTTTTCTGGGGATTACGTTGAACTTGACGGATGCTTTCCTTTCCATAAATTTCTTCTTATTTCGTGGTCGTCGTTGATAAATAGTTGAGCTGTTGATGAAGGGAAGAAGGACGTTCCCATAATTGGCTGTGTATAGCAAGAAAAAGGGAAAAAATGGAGATATATGGGTTAGGGGTGTATTAGATAATTAGGAAAGGGAAATTTCAGTTAAGAGTAATCCTAAAAGAGCATAATCCATGTTGGTTTGTTTGGATATAAGTCTAAAAACGGCTTTATTGTTTGGGAGTAATGAGTTAAACTTTTTTTAACTATTTATAGCATAAACTAAGTCCCAAACTATAACAGAACAGATTGTGAACTTGATTTTGTTAATTACTTGATTTTGAAGTTGATGCTGAAATAATTACAATGTAGAATTAATCCATCTGAGCTTATATGGGGTTTTCGGCCTCATCATCGTACTTCTTTGGATTCATAATATTGCAATCGCACGTTCTAAATGACTCTGTAGGGTCAAGCCTCACCGTTAAGTTTGTCTGAATTACTTTTTCAGTTCTTTTCCGAGGCTTTCTTTCTCTCTCTTTTTTTCCCCCCCAGTTAGTGGCGGGTTGTAATTCGTACCTCTGCAAGATTGTACATGAACTTATTCTTATATTCAATAATTTCTTGTTCTCTCTGGTTTTTTGATAAAAGACACCAGTAGGTCTCTGTCTTTTTTGGATCACAGAGTTTAATTTCCCTCAAATAATTAGTTGTCTCTTTTAGTTCTTTTTTTTGGCCAGTCTCTTTTAGTTCAATCCTTATGTAACTTGTGTTTAATGAATAGATTCTACGGTGAATGGTTTATATCTGAAGAATCTAGGAGGAGCCAGCAGAAAGCACCAGCCAGGTGAAAACACCACATGATCTACTCATTACTAGTATTAGTTCAGCTCGATTGTTATGCAAGTAAAGAGTTTGCTTAAGTAAATTAAAGCCTCTTGCGTCAACTTGAAGAAGCCTTAATCCCAAATTCAAAAAACAGAGAAGATGAGATCAAACATGAACTTCAAGGGCTACGAGGATGCTACTAACAATGGAAGCAACAACCCACCACATCCTACAAATCCCACTCTCATGAGTCAGCCTTCAGTATACTCACTTACTTTTGACGAGTTTCAGAGCACAATAGGTGGCCTTGGAAAAGACTTTGGTTCAATGAACATGGATGAATTCTTGAAGAACATATGGACAGCCGAAGAGACTCAATCGCTGGCCATGTCATCTTCAAATAATGGAGGAGAAGCCAGTAAAAACAGCAAAAACATGATCATCAACAACAGCAACAGCAACAACTATTATTACAGTAACCCTAATGGGAATTTGCAGAGGCAGGGGTCACTTTCTCTGCCAAGGACTCTTAGTCAAAAAACTGTTGATGAAGTTTGGAGGGACTTGCTGAAAGAAAGTGGTAGTGGTGGGGCTAACACTTGCACGAAAGATACTAATGGTGCGGCTGTTGCTTCTGCTTCTGCTTCTGCTATACCTCAGAGGCAACAAACTTTGGGTGAAATGACGTTAGAGGAATTCTTGGTAAGAGCGGGGGTTGTGAGAGAGGATAATAATAATCAAAGCAATAATAGTAATGTGCCTCTACAAATTGGAAGACCAGCTCAATGGTTCAATAGCGACAATGCTGGTTTAATGCTAGGGTTTCAGCCGCAGCCAAACGCGAACTTGGGTAATACTAATCCGATGGTGAATAGTAACAATCCAGTTTCCAAACAATCTCCTACACTGTCATTACAGGTAAGTGCCGCTACTGCTAACCATACGCAGCAGCCACCGCTTTTCCCCAAACCGGCAAATGTGGCTTTTGCTGCTGCAGCTGCTGCTGCGGCGGCGGCGGCGGCTGCTCCTGCTCCTCCGATGCATTTGATGAATAATTCTCATCAGCTTGATGGGAGGGGGGGAGGAGGGATGATGGGGGTTCAGGGAGGTGGTGGTTTGACGGTGGCGGGGTCTCCGACGAATCATATATCGCCGTCGGGGGTTATGGCGAGGAGCAACGGGGATGCGTCGTTGCATTCGCCGGTGCCGTATGTGATTAACAGGCCAAGGAAGCGCGGTGCGATAGAGAAAGTGGTGGAGAGGAGACAGAGGAGGATGATTAAGAACAGAGAATCTGCTGCCAGGTCTCGGGCTCGCAAGCAGGTCAGTGTTCTCATTTATTACTCAGCTTTGCAAACTAGATATCCACAGGTGAATAGATGGAATTTTGTTGCGGTTGATATTAGTTTTGTGCCATAGTTGTTGGCCCAAAAAAAATAAAGTAAAATGCCCAGCATTTTAAATTTGACGTATTATCATAATTACAAAGGAAAATAGTACTAACTTTTTAAAACATGAGAATGGAAGTTTTAACTTAATGGATAGACGTTAAATTATTAAATTTGTGTAAAATTAATAATTTTTTTTAATTTAAATAAGTTAGTTAAAAGTGAAGAAATAATATAAAAATAATAATAAATGAGTTAATTAGAGATGATTAATATATTATAATAAAATAAAAAATATTAGTATCTCTGATTCATGATATCATTACTTCTTACTTTGTTCCCAATTATGTTAGTCTTCTATCTGGTTTGCCAAGATTAAAAGATGTGCTTAGCTCTTGTTCTTTTATTTTTTTTGGCCAAATCTGTTGTTCTAGTTTAAAGTTTAAACAATGAGTACATTCCTAAATCATCTTATGAAAAATATTTTTGTCTCCTTACATGGAAAGAAGAGAAAGAAAAATATTTTTAAATGTTACTTTCCCCCTCCTTGTTTGACCCTCAAAATCGGGGAGATTCGAAAGGTTAGGATTATTAAAATACTTCTCTTTCCCCCTCTTTCTTTCTTTTCTTTTGTTTTTTTTGACCTTTTGACAACATTTCCCCTCTTTTATTAATAAACCCTCCACCTCCCTTTATTAAGGTCGGCCCATCTATTGAAACAAACAGCGTAGTTGAATCTTTTCTCTTTCCTTCCTTAATTAATGGGAACACTTCCATGAAATGGGGTATTCTTGTGAAAAAGAAAGGGAAAATTGTAAGTAGATCTTAATTAACAAATTTAATTGCAATTAAGTTCTATAAAATCATTAAATTAGAAGGAGCTCCCAAAGAAGTTAAGTGTAATTAATTATAAAGGCGAAAAGACATGTAAAACAAAACCTTAACTTTTAAACTTAAAAATTGAAAAATTATCATCAATAATCAGATAATTCTCACATTCTTTTAAAAAGAGATATATTTTTTATTAAAGATGTATGCTACAAAATCTTCATAATTGGTATATTCGATTTTAATCGAAGAGGGCATAACAGTCTTTTCACCTTTAGAATTAATTGCACGCAAGTTCTTTAGGAGTTTAATGTAATTTGATGATTTCGTGGGACTTAATTACAATTAAATTTTTTAAGTGGGACCTAGTTACACTTTTCTAAAAAAAAAAAGGTTAGTGCTACTATGATTAGTGACGGAGGGAGTATTATGTTTCTTATTCCTAAAGCATTTTTCAGTTTTTTAAACCATGACACTCTGTTTTCCCTCTTGCATAAACACACAGTAATTCTATTTTTCTTCTCTTGGAAATGGCAGGCCTATACTTTGGAACTGGAAGCTGAAGTGGAGAAACTCAAGGGCTTGAACCGAGAATTGAAAGGAAAGCAGGTGAGTGCACTCACTTAAGGTGTGTTTGGTATGAGGGGAGGGGAGGGGAGGGGATTGGGGGATTTTGCTCCCCTCCCCTTGTTTGGATCACAAAAAAATTTAGGAGGGGAGGGAAAATTTTTTAAGATTTTCCTTCCCTTCCAAAATTGGGGGAATTTGGAGGGAAAATGTTATATTTTGGCTTCTATTAATTAATATGAATAATATCTTTACTTTTTTTAATATGTATAGGTTGTCTCCCTTTTATATTTGTGTTAAACATTATTAATATCATACTGTATTGTATTTTTTTACCGCTCTATACATATTTTTAATAAAAAACAAATTAATACACACATTTTGAAAGTTGCTGGTAAAATTTTTTTATTACATGATAAATATTAATTCTCCTTTATATACTACATTTCAAAAACTTTTATATTAACTAGTGTTTATTTTATTTTTTATTGATTAAATTCTTATGTTGTTGATTATTTTTTTTTTACCTTATCAAAATCCCTCCCCTCCCTTCTATTTTTATCCATCCAAACAAAGTAAAATAAAATCCTTCTCAAACCCTTCCTTTCCCTCCCCTCCCATTAAAATACCTCCCTTCCCCTCCCCTCCATTGAGCCAAACACACCCTTAAAGTCACATCCTAAGCCATTTGTTTAACAGAGAGAATTAAACATATATGGATTGTCAAGATCTGATTTAGATGGTTTAGATGATTATATCTTAACTATTTAAATATGCTTAGCTCTATTAAACATCCTCATGGTCAGTCAGCCATTTTGTGACGACCATCCTGATTTTGACTATGTTTGTGTGTTAATGTAGGCTAAATATATGGAGATGCAGACGGATAATAATCTGGTGCAAATAAATTTCAGTCACAATACTTGGATTTTCTGCAGCTCTGTAGTAGTGTAGTTCAATAACTGTTTTTGGTTTTTGGCTGGTTTTTTTACTTTGACATTGACAGGATCTGGTGACATTGAGCGGGCCACGGGGAGGCAAAAGACGGTGCTTGAGAAGGACACTTACTGGACCATGGTAGACTCTGTTGGGTTGTGTTCTAAGTGACTGTAAAAATAGAGGAAGCCTAGGTTATTGGATGGATTAGGTTGGTAACTATGTTATGTATATTATGGGTTTGTATTTGTAGATTAAAACTCATGTAGTATTTGCTTGTTGTGTTTGATTTTCTAATCTCTTTACACAGGGATTAGCCTGCTGCTGAACTGCTTTAGTAATAACTAACCTTCTTCTACTCAATCTTAGTTTTGTCTATAAGTTTTCCTATCATCTTATTTGCCAAAAAGGCCAAGTCAAATTAATCAATAATACACAAAAACATACTACATAGAATTACTTCTACATCAAATTCAAAGGTCAAGGGGGCAATTTTCATAACAAACTTTTCTCATAGGGGTATTTGGCAAACTGGCACCATTAAATTCTTTTAAATGCTAAAATGTATATAAACTTTACAAATGGGGGAAATTATAACAAAACTGTTAAGTAGGGGTAAACGGACATTATCTTGGTCAATGTGGTTCAGGAGGGTAGGTTGGAGGAGTTAATTTTTAATGGACAATTAATACCCTTTTCTCTTTAACTATTTGTTGCTTATTTTTTTGACATTTTTTTTATTAAAACTAATATTCAATATTAATGTATGAGCCAAAATTATAAAACATTGTAGGATTATTGTTTAATTTAGCATATGAAAATTTTTGTGATTTTTCTTATCTCATAATTTAAATTTTACAAAGAAAAAATAATTTAAATATTAGTTACTTTTACAATCTAATTCTTTTTCTAAAATAAAGAAGGGTAAAAAAAGTTGTTTCTCTGACTGCTCATAGCTACAAAGCTAACAAATTCAAGGCCTTTTGTTTTTTTTTTTTGGGGGGGGGGGATTCAAGGAATGTATGCCATTATGTGTTAGAACTT
>JBAGKO010000001.1:20039023-20056574 GCA_037177275.1 Acacia concinna | reverse complement strand
CATTTTTAACCATTTAATCTTATTATTAATTATATATTTTTAGCTTTTATTCTTAACTTTTGTTAAAATTAATTTTTATTTTTTTCTGATATAATTTTTACATTTTACATTATATATCATTTACTACAATAAGTTATTTTTTAACATATCAATCAAACACTTTTACTTTACATAAGTCACTTATACTACCATCAATCCAAACATGATTACATTACACAATTTAACTTATCCATAAGTCCGATTATAAATAAGTCATTTATCTCATTTTTATTCCAAACAAACCCATAATCACATTATCCAATGTGACTTATATCTAATCTAACTTATCCATAAATCCGATTATAAATAAGTCACTATTTTTTTACCTGTTAAATCACCCCCTTTGATAATTCATTATAAGGCAAAATTTATATATATTATTGTTATTTGGTTGATCTCATCACAATCATATCACTGCTATCCTTTACATTTTAGGATATATTCAATGGTCACTGAGTTTATCTCACGGCTGATCCATCATCCATATATATATATATATATATATATAATATTAAAAACTATGGGATGGTGGGAAATTTTAGGAAGCTCTCATGAGTCGATTTCTACAAGACATTGACAACCTCAAGAGTAGTCTAAACACTAAAGACATTTAGGTAAATGGATAATTGGAATAAACAACAGAAAAGTCCTAAGGTCTTTCACAACAATGTGTTGATTTCACGGGACTTCTTTGACATATATTTTCTTGCTCGGACCTCAATGCAATTTTCCTTTTATAATAGTATTAATATTAATTTGTATAATCTATCGACCACGAATAAAATAATATAAAAAATTTACCATCAAATTGTTAGTTGTAGTGGTAAGCAATCTAAAAAAAATGAAGAACATGTTAATTATATAAACAAAAGACGTGTTTGGTTCGAACCCATTCCACCCTATAGTGCAATGCAATATTAGTTTAAGGATTAATATTTGGTTTGATTTTGCAACAAGATGCAATGGATTATTTTTTAAATAATTATTTAAAATTAATATATTAGATAAAGTTTATTTTAGTCTTAACACAATCTTTATAGAAAAATTGTTAAGAGTCATCGAGCCACCTCATTATAATCGCAGGGCTGCCTCGCCAAAGGTTGTCCTATGGCTCTGTGATTGTTATGGTATAGATGATGGTAATGATGGTGAGACGGCAACGACAGTAAAAGAGGAGGCAATGATGGTGACAACAATACTAATAACAACAATTGTCATGGTAGAGGTGGCGACAATGACAATAGGGGGCAACAGTGAAGAGGAGAAGGTAGTGGTTGCGACAACCGCGACAAGGGGCAACAATGGAGGATAGGGAGGTAGTGGTAATGCTATAATGGTGGTTGTCACGTAACACGATAGGTGGATAAGACGAGTGTAATTATGACAAATGAAACTACAAGATAAACTGGATTTTTTTTTAAACATGCAATTGTATAGTAATGATGTATGAATGAACATTACCAATTTTTTTAATAATCATTAAATTACATTACCATACTAAAAAACAATTAAACACTTTTTACTTTAGTATGTAAAAAATTAATTTATAAAATACTATAATAATAATTTAAAAAATTTTAAGAGAAAAAACTGCTCCCATAATTATATAGTTATGCCGATACATATGATAACACACACACACACTAATTGATGAGGATTTTTATTATTAGCCTTAAGGTACACAATTAATGATTGATTAAGTATTGTGTATAGGCAAACATAAGATCGTTCTTTCTTCTCGAAGAGCATTTTATTAATTCATGAGTAATATAAATGTCATGCAAATGCAATGAAAATAAGAGAAAATTAGTTTTGGGGTTTTCAAAACAATAATTAAAAGAATAATGCAATTTAATTAAAATCCTAAAGCTACTATTTTTGGTATTTTTCACATAATAATATAATGGAATATGAATTAAATGAATCTCTTGAGAAATTGGTTCAATGTCTTTCATAGTTCACTAATAATATAGGAGTTAAAATTCATCAAGTCATAATTAAAAATCTCAAGTAATCACATTGGGTCTAACACTGCTAATCGATAGCTACTCATATAATGGCATTTATAGCTATTGCTTAGGAAAATAAACAATCTTAATTCAACATTATAGAGTCCAAATAATTCACAACAAAATTCTACTGAATCTTATCTAGAAATTACCATAACAATAAGAAATTCATAAAAAAACTAGAATTAAGAAAAATTCTCTATTAAAGCTCTAGAACTCAAGTCAAATCATCAATCCTCAAGAGTTTGAAAGTTAGCTATTCATGAAGCTCTTTTATATCACAAAATAATGACAAAATGTAGCCATTATGAATGAAGAGATCCACTGGAATAAAAAGACAAGATTATGGAAGAAAAGAGAGGAGGAGAAAAGAAGTTGACATAGGTGCGATGGTGATGATGAAATGGCAATTTCGTGGATGACGTTGGTGATGGTAGTCTCTTCCTTTTCTCTCCTCGTTTGCCTCCTCTCTTTCTTTGCGGCACTGTACTTGTAGTAAATGTAATTCTCTCTTTCCTTATTTTCTAAGAATCAGTCTAACTCTTTAATTTTTCCTTTAATCTAATTTCTTAATATGAAAAGAAAAGTAATTAAATATGTAATATTTTAATTTATAAGAATAAATAATTAAATATAAGGTATTTTAAATCTTTTTAAGTTTAATTTATTATAAATAATTTAATAACAATTACTCCTAATAAATATAATTTAAGTTATTAATTACTTAAATATATCAAAAAATTTCCAAAAAATATGATAAACTTCAAATGAAAAATACTAATAACCTGCTAGTGTGCATTCTTCGTCACCTACAACTCCGAACAGCTACTGCTCTGTCAGCGAAGAAACCCACCGTCTTCCTTCGGCTTTAATTCCAGGTCCCCCTATCCTCTCTCTCCTATCATACTTATACACAAAATTCCTTTTTACGCTTCTCGGTAATAACCGTCTTTAGGATTGATTACTCTTTTGCTTTTTATTCAGATCTTCTGGATTTGTGGGCGATGGCGTAATTAACTGACCATTCCTATCCTCTTGTTCTGGATTTTCGAGCTCTTCGTTTTTCATATTGGATTCGGTGAGGCTTGTTTGATTCAATTTGAAACACCCGAGTAATAGTCCTCTGATTAAGGCAAGTCGGCAACTAATTATTGGTGCGTATTTCTTCTTCCGTTTTTTTTTTCATGGATTATCAACTTCTCCTGAATTTCGGGTTTTGTGTTCCATGGCCTTTCTTCGGGAAGAGTCTAATCTGCTAGTCACTGGAACGATTAAAAAGTGAAGCTGGACATATTTTTGACCGATTTGGTCGTAATTATACTATATTAATATAATTTCTGCTCCGTTGCCTTAGAAAACGAACGGCTTCAATGTATTGCTGTTTACTTTCATTTTATGTGCTTTTACTTGTATGGTTTAGTTTAATGTTAGCATGTTAGACCTGAATGGGTGGGGGGGGGGGGAACAGAAATATTGCTCAGCCAGAATTGTATTTGTAGGGTACCCTAATCATTGAGATATAAATTTGTTTAATGCCTGGCTTACACTGCTTAGCAGTATGTTGGTGGGTGAATTTAAGAAATGCCGTAGATTTCTGTTTTGAGTATCAGTCTTTGATCACCATGGGGGATCGATATAATCTCGTAATTATTATTTCCTTTTCTTTTTGTGGATTGCACGTTTTGTGAAGCGACTCAATCTTGCATTGGCTTTCTAGGACCTGGGAAGCTCTGTATGTTGATCTTATGATTTTGATTACTGTTTTCTGGCCTTTGAGCTAGTTTCTATACTTGGATCCCTGAGACTCTTCGCCTGGTTTTAGCTTGATAGTGAAAAAAATTTAGTTTTGTTTGTTGAGTGGGCCATTCTCTGTTACAACTCATTTCGTTGTTTGATGATATATCTGAACCATTCTGTGCAGGGAGTTACTGATTTTCTATTGAGGTTATGGCTACCCTTAATAAATCAACAACAATGGTGTCTTCAGACTCCTTAGAACAGAAGGGGAAAAATATGGCTGAATCAACTGCCAACATGATTCACTGTCCTTTGATGCAGCAGCCTCGTAGCTCCTTGGATGGCCCAGTGGCTATTCTGTGGGATATTGAAAATTGTCCAGTTCCAAGTGATGTTCGCCCTGAAGATGTAGCTAATAATATAAGAATGGCTTTGAGGGTACACCCAATAATTAAAGGAGCTGTTATGATGTTTTCTGCTTATGGTGATTTCAATGCCTTCCCCAGGCGACTCAGAGAGGGCTGTCAGAGAACTGGCGTTAAACTCATTGATGTTCCCAATGGGAGAAAGGATGCTGCTGATAAGGCCATCTTGGTGGACATGTTCTTATTTGCCCTTGACAACCCTCCCCCTTCCTCCATCATGCTGATATCTGGGGATGTTGATTTTGCTCCAGCACTCCACATTCTTGGTCAGCGTGGTTATACAGTTATTCTTGTCATCCCAGCTGGCGTGGGTGTTTCATCTGCCCTATGTAATGCGGGAAAATTTGTTTGGGACTGGCCTAGTGTGGCTCGTGGTGAAGGCTTTGTGCCTCCCTCAAAGGCTTTAGTTCCACCTCGTATGAATCCAGCTGATGTTGCCGGATATCTTATGGGGATCCATTTCAATGACGGTACTCATGGGCAAAATGAGGAAGAAGCAATAGTTTACAGAGGAATGTCACAGAGCTTTTATAACTCAAGGGATTTCTCAGTTGTGTCACAGTCTCTGTCTGAATACAACAGTGGCACATTAAATGGAGGACCCTCTGTTCCTACAACTTTAAGGTCACACAGCCTTCCTACTGTATTTACTGATGCTTCAGGAGGACCTATGTCTTCCACTGACCAAAATGAATTCCCATTGTGGGTACAGCCTGGGGATTTAAATGGTCTTAAGGGCCAGTTAGTAAAGTTGCTTGAACTTTCAGGAGGGTCCCTGCCTCTGACCCGGGTTCCAGCTGAGTACCATAAATGTTTTGGGAGGCCTCTTTATGTATCAGAATATGGAGCATTCAAGTTAGTGAATCTTTTCAAGAAGATGAGTGATTCCATGGCCGTAGAAGGGAAGGGGAATCGGAAGTTTGTGTATCTTCGGAATTGGAAAGCAAGCCCAAGTGCACCTCCTATGGCTCTAGCACAGAAAGATAAGAAAGGAAGGGGGGCTCAGGAAGAGAGTGTGGATGTTGTCACCGGTGGATGCTCTTCAGATGAGTTCTCTGATGAAGATAGAATTGTCATTGAAGAGCAGGATGAGAGAAGTGGAATAGGAAAGAGCCATCAAGCAAGAGCATCCGGATGTGAAATTGATGACAATCTTGAGCGGTTCAAGTATGAGCTACAGGAGATTCTAGTCAGCTATTCTTGCCGAATATTTCTAGGTTGTTTTGAAGCAATATACCAGCAACGGTACAAGAAACCACTGGAATATCAGAGATTTGGTGTGGACAAGTTGGAGGATTTGCTTGAGAAAGTGAGTGACGTGGTGGAATTACATGAAGAACCAGTAAGCAGAAGGAAGTTCCTGGCTGCTGTGGGTGGGTAGAAAACTTAGGCAACTTACTGCTATGTCTTTCAATTTTTCTGCAGTATTTTATCTGAATATTGCAATGACTGGTCAGGAAATGCATGTTTTTTTACCAGCCTTGTCCTTGTCCGTTTGCTGTTTTAACCCTCTAGTCTTGTAAAGTTGTGCGGGGCAATGTGTTTTTTTTTGGTAGTCACCGTGTCCTGCATGTTTTTAAATTTGTTCAACAATTTACCTGTCTTTCTTTTCACTTTTTCCTACTGATCAACTATCTACAAGAGTCATCAGTCAGAGCCCTGTATGTGAAAGAGCCTTTCGTTCTCTTGTACTTCAACACGCACATCTTTAAGCTATTTTTTTACTTTCTAATATGTTCAATAATCAGATATTGTTCCTTTTTTCCATGTTGTATTCAATCTTGAGTCTTGTATTTCATTATACTATGTATACTGTTGGAGTTCTGGTCATATAAAGCCACTGACTAATGCTCCCTCTAGTCTCCAAGTATGATTCAGTTTTTTTAGCCTATGCCCTTTTTCATAATACATAGATGAAAATTTCATGATGCTTAAAAATATATTTTCAAAACTACTCTTATTTAAAGATTTTTCTCCTAACCATTAATAAATG
The DNA here is from genome assembly GCA_037177275.1 of Acacia concinna. NCBI lineage: Eukaryota > Viridiplantae > Streptophyta > Magnoliopsida > Fabales > Fabaceae > Acacia > Acacia concinna. Next base: position 20,050,371 of record JBAGKO010000001.1, on the reverse strand, counting down.
ACCCTTCAAAAATATCCCTAGTGTAGACTTGGAAAGAACAAAAAAACTATTTAGACAAGAACAAGCTCTTTAGTCCACGTAGTACGTAGTTTTGACAATCATGTCTTACATTTGGTATAAGAAGGAATATTATTTAGAGCTAACAAGGGACACAGAAAATCTTGCATATACATGTTTACGAATATTGCTTATTGTTCCTTCCAGTGTTTGACATTTTGCAACATTAAGCCAATGTGGATTATTGAGGCAAAAGATGGCTATTACTTTCTCATCTCCCAAAATTCAACATATGGAGACTTTACAAGTCCACATATTTTACAAGTCAGTGTGCTGGAAATTGCGGTGTAATGTTTTGGTTGCTGCTGAACCTAATGATATTTGTCTTCCATGGATAATATAGTCAAAGGAGACTGTGGGGAACTTATTTCAAGTAAGAAGCTTCTGCTGCAATACGACCTTGATGTACTTGAAGAAGAAGCAAGATATCTTCCATCCCCACCCTGAAACAATGCTTCATTTCTCTGTATCTTAACTCTACTATTTCTGCCACTGTGCTGGCTCCCTTCACATTCTTCATCTTCAAGAGACCCACTGTGCATAGGTTCTGATGTCTCATACAGAAGCCTAAGGACTTGTTTTATTGAAGGCCTGTTCCTGCCTTCTCTCTGTGTGCACCATTCTACTATAGACATCACTGTCTGGAGCTGATCCAAATCAAAAGACTCCCTCACACTTGGATCCACTAGCTCCATCGATCGTGTTACAGAATCTGGTCCCATGAATGGCTGTGCCCATTCAACCAAATTTTTATTATCTTGGATTGCTCTCCTTCCTGTCACAATTTCTAGTAGTAATACTCCATAGCTGTAAATATCACTTTTCTCAGTCAGCTCATGAGTAACCACATATTCAGGATCCATATAACCTGTAACATATTTACTTGGTGTTAGTAATTTCTGTGAGCGTTCCTGTTGATAGAGAAGAACAAGATGAATAAGATGTACCTGGAGTTCCTGTGATATTGGTGCTTGCAGCTTCCAAGCATATGGAGCCATCTTTTGAAGCATGTGCAAGACCGAAATCCGCTAACTGTGAAATAGTTATGTTGGAGAAAGGAAATATTTTAATGGCATGGAATGGGAAGGTATTGATTCTCTCCTATTCACACTGTTTTGAACTAAGTGAATACAATAAGATAATGAACAATTAACAAGTGAAAGGGTGGCATGCCACCTGGGAGTTACTCAACCTTAGCAACAAAGTTCTCATCCAGTAAAATGTTGCTAGCTTTTATGTCCCTGTGCCATAGAGGAGGATCACAATAGAAATGGAGATACTCCTGCACGTAAATCAGAAAGTGAGAAATAGATTTGAATTAGCTAAATAAAATAAAGAGAGAAGACAATTCTAGTGGAACTTGATTTTTTTTTTGTCCTTGGCCATCAGATAAAAGTTCCAACTTAGATGAATAATTTATTCTCAAAAGATTACCAGCGCATTAGCCACATCAATGGAGATTTGGATTCTTGTTCGCCAACTTAGAGGTGCTTTACCAGGGGCTGTACGAACGTGATATTAAAATCAATAAAATATTAAAAATAATAGACTCCATGGTTTTCATTGATAATATGCATGCGTGTATATTTTAAATATATAGATAGTGAGAGGCACACTATGAAGATGATCTTTCAAGCTTCCATTTTCCATGTATTCGTACATCAGAAACCTGCCATGAGACATGCTGAAGGGTTCAGTTTGCTGGTATATGATGTCAAAGAACACATATAGGTACTCAAACAGATACCTCTCATGATTTTTAACACAAAACCCTCGTAATGCAACCAGATGCCGATGATGCAACCGGGCAAGAAGCTCTATTTCTCTGCAAAATTCATCCTCCCCTTGCTCTGAGACCTTGTTCATTCTCTTTACTGCTAACACAAGATCATTACTGAATTGAGCTTTATATACTGTTCCAAATCCCCCTTGCCCAATGATGGTGCTGAAGTCCTCTGTTGCCTTCTTTATCTTCCTGTAGTTGAATTTTTGAAACATAGATGAAGGACCTGCAAAACCCCACCCAAAGGTGCCCAAAAGGGGGTCTTGATTATTTTGTGTGTTCCTGCTAAGAAATAAAATAAAATGACAGCTAGAATCAAGAGCCATACCTTCCTGAAATTTCCACATTGCACAAGAAGATGTAGCTTTTGAAGGGGTTTTACAAAAATTATCAGGCCACTCTTGTTCTCTTCTCTTCCGGCGAATTAGAACAATTAAGACCAAGAGCATGACAGCAGCAACAACTGTGACGGCAATACCAATAGCAGGAATTATTGTCAAGTGGTACGGACGATGCTTTCCCTTCAGAGGTACACCTAACAGTGACTGACTTGGGCTATCAGCAACCAGTGGACTGGGAGAAACCTCAGGAGTTGGCAAAGATGGGGATGGCTCTGAAGCTATCACCACAGTGGCAATAATTTACTCAGTCAAGTTTTACTCTATTCATAACAATTCAAATTATCACGTTATCAAAATATTTAATAGGAAGAAAAGTGAAACAAAATGATATGCCATATGGCACACATTTCTGGATGGAACTTGACCCCATCCTGCTTTTACCAGTCTACTGTAGTTCCTGAGGGAAATTTGAATATAATTTCCTCTTAATGTAAATACAAGCAAGACTCTTGTGCAAGAGCTTTAAACAAGCATGACGATTATGTTATCAAGAGGATTTAGATATTGAGACAAACCATTTTGAGTCTTGATTTAATAGACGAAACTATTTTGTTAACTCCTTGGTAGGGTGCCTGATACTCTTAAGTGGTTAAGAATTTGATCCTTGCTACCCTTGCTTGATAAGATGCAATAGATAGGAGGCACCTTATAACAACTAAGGTAGACAACTCACTGAACTTTTTTATTGGCTTCACATGTACTTCACAAAGACAACATAAATGACAAATTTCATGCTTATAATCATGCTTTACTTGTTAGAAGTTTTTGCCACTTTATCACATTTCTTCCAAAAAAAAAAATTACCATGAAGTTTGAGAAGCCCTTGAACCCCAAAGAAACAGCTGGCAATATCAATGGTAGACATTTCATCAACTTGGCTTGCCAATGCTGCGAAGGTGGCATCACGGCATGTGCTCAGTGTTATATTATCTTCAATGCCTATTAGATTATGTATAAATTTAATGCCAGCATTTAAGCATTTCTTGCATTTACTTTCCTCAGAAAGTGGCACTTTACAATTTTCCACAACCTGCACAAAGCGGGGAGACTGCAGCATTTGCTTGACAGTAGTTCGACCCTCACACTCATAATTAACCGAGATTTTTGTGCCAAAACCACAGAATACTGTCGCATTTCGTGGAACCCCATAATGTTGCAAGGTCTGAGATATGGTCTGGAGACAGAGGCCAGAAGCATTTGGGGTGACTCCAAGGCTTCTTGTTGCATTTGCAAATCGAGCAACAGAAACTGCAATGTTGGCATTAATGTAGCGGCAACATTTTCCTCTTTCAACCTGGTTAGAGCACATAGAGGGTGCAAGGGTAAAGTTTGAGCCACTAAAATCCAAGGGGCAATCTGCAAAAGCAGCAGCAAAATCAGACCCCAAAGTCTTTTATGTGCTAATAATATGGTCTCGTGTAATCCATCACCTGCAATGCCAACCATTCACTAACAATACATTTAAAATCAGACCCCGAAGTCATTTAGTAGTGTGTCCTCTCGTTAGTTTATAATCATTCTTTTGTTTCATTGACAGCTTAAGTTTTTTAGAGATCAGCCAGCTTGGTGAAATGATTTGGTTACTGATTAAGTTTTCAGTCACTCTCTAGATTCGACATTTACCGGTGAAACATTACTTAAAAAAGCAATTATTTTAAGGTATGACAAAATAAAAATGAAGGCATTTTGAAATTGGAAAGACCACATGATTTGAGAAATATTTTGGCCACTTCAGAGCCGTATAATCTCTTATAAGATGTAACAAGTTTTTCAAACTACAATTTTCGTATTTCCTTTCAGGAAAAAAAATTAAAGAGGATAGGACATGCCTTAATTCATCAGAACACTATCATATATAGTCTACAGAGCTTACCCGTAAAAAGTAGCAAACATAGAGAAAGTAAAATGCATACAGTTTGAACTGGTCTTAGTTTGAATGGCATTCGGTGCAAATGCAAGTATTGTTGCGCTTCAGGTCGACTAGCCTTGGCTCTAACGTTAGTAATTACTCTCGTTTTTTGTTTGGTCAAAAGTAATCACCAAAAAAAAAAAAAGAAAGAGAGTAATTACAGCTATTGTACGGACGTACAGTTATTGTGGCAAAAAGCTTCTGTAAATGTAAGTAGTACAAAGTAATCCATCAAGATAATTCTCCCCGAGTGCCTGCCTTAAAAGCAAGCCATTAGGAGTAAGGAATGCCTCAGAGTTCAGGCTATAAATAGGTCAACACGGGGTTGAAACATAGTCTAATTTTATTACGGACATGCAAATGGAGGAATTATAGGAGATTGAAAAGTTTTGAAGAATCCAATAGTTGTACTTGTATCCATTCCCAGCTTCACCAAGTCTCACTTGAGATGAGACTCAGAGAGCAGCCACAAAATAGGATTTTGTAACGATTAGCAAGGAAGCAACTTATACGACACGCACTACTCACTACCTGTACTCTCTCAGAGAAGAAGCCAAAGCCTCAAGAACATGCAACGAAGCAGAGCTAAGAAAAGGAAAGAACTTTTTGAGTGAACTAACCTGCCGTTGTTAGACGAAGCTGCTTTCCCACAAATGCCATCAATCCAAAATAGAACACGAACTCGTAGAACATGGTCGAATTGGAAGAGAGGAGAATAAAGAAGTGTAAGAAAAGAAAGGGGCTCGAAGGTTCAAGGCGAGCGTGTCAATATTGTAAGCTCATTTTGGACTCCATTACCAATAGTTAAGCAAGGGACGGCACAGAGGTGAGAGAGGAAGAGGGTTTTGTTAGGCACAGACTGACACTAAACAGAGTAAATTGTAAATATAAGGGCACCGAAGAGGGGTGGACCCAGAACATCATTTCTCGGTGGTTGCTCATAGTGGGGTTCACGTTCAGATTCCAGAAGGCAGAGCATGAGAAAAGAAGCAGACGCCCTTTTTCTGATGCGATGCCACTAGCCTGCTTCCTAAACTATATAGCAGTATGTAAACATTACTCATCTAAAAGGTAGTTGTGTTAGAGCAAGCCTCGGGAAGATTGAAGTGAGTGGGGGAAAAAACAGAGATTTTAATGCAAGTTTAGTAATTTAGAAATGAACATAGAGATTCTTTTCTTAAATGTTGTAAAAAGGTGAATCCTTTCCGTGATATTGCCGTTTTGTAGTGAGAAGGAAGAGGATTGTGAGAGGCTCAAGTAAGAGGATGAGGGGTAAGAGGTCTGAAATGGAATGGCTCCGACCATAAGGCGGGCGGCGAGGCAGCATTATATTGGAATGTGACATATTTGTGTGGGGGGACCTCTCTCTCTCATACCATGATCCTACTATTCCAATGAACTGCTGCTTAAGGTTAAGGTAGTCTCTGACTGCTGTAATAGCTGCTGCCTCCTTGTCTGCGTGGTCCCCGGGTTTTTACTTATTTGATTTCAGAGTCATAGACTCATGGTTGGTAGAGAAGTATGCAATACTCCCTCGATTTTAATTATAAAGTTTATTGATTTTTTATAGAATCTTAAACACATTAAAAAAAAGTTAATTATATTACTTTAAGATATTAAAATTTATGTTTTTTCTTTAAACTATGTTGTTTTGACTTATGAACTAATATATAATGTAATAAAACACAATATATGAAATGATTAAGTAATATAATTAATTTTCTTAATATTTTTCTAAGATTATCTAAAACAATTAATGTGCCCTTATAATTAAAATTAGAGGAAGTATGTTGAATAGGGAATTACTTCTTACATCTCTATATTAAGATACTTTTAACCAAATAACGGGATTTTAGTAAAATGGTTAAAATTAGTTAAAAGTAATAAATATGTAGAAAATATAATTATTTTTCTAAAAGTGTGCCTATTTATGAATAAGAGAGAGAAAGAGCAATGATGAAGGAAAAAGGAAGAAAGAGAATATAGAGCAATAAATTATGTGTGAGAGAATGAAGATAAAATGGGGAAAAGTGCATGTATTATAGAAATAAAATCAAATGATATCTTATAAAAAGAGACGAGCCTATTCAAATAAAAATATCTTATATGCAGAGATGAGAAACTACTAATTAGTAATAGCTTTTTTGTTGTTGATATTATTACCCTTTATTTGATTTAGAGTTTATGATTGTCTCTCTCAATATAATTGTCTTCTCGACTCAAGCTCAGAACCTAAAGAAATCTTGTAAGGTTTCACACAACTAGTCACTACGCTGACTTTTTATTAGTGAATTAGTACTAGTTAATTAGTATTTTGATTGAAAAACTAGTAATTTAGGTGAGTTGATGGTTTAAAACATATTATTTAAAAATAATTAAATATGCCCTTTTAATGATTAAATTGCTTATATATTCTCTTAGCGGGGGCTATCTTGTTCGAGTCACAATTTGTTAGGCACACGTATCCATTTATTGAAGGTGATATTATTGGAAGCATTGCTGACACTAATGACAACGCATTCAATGCTGGCACCTCTCCCACTCTTTCAATAAGATTTTGAATCTTGGAACACTAACGGCCTGTTGAATCCCATATTTTTTTTTGGGTTAAACCAATTTTTAAGAGAAAAATAACTAAATACTTTTATTTTTTATAAAAGTCATTTTGACCGTAAATTTTTTTTTTTTTTTTAAATCAACTTTTTAAAAGTTACTTTTTCACTTTTCTCTGTCTTCATTTTTCTACTTTTCTCCTTCATCTTTCTCTCAAATTTCTACTACCTCAAACTAACTTTCTTCACTTTTCCACTTTTCTCCTTTCTCTTTCCATTCTCTTTCCATTTTATCATCTTATAATATAGATTAGTGTTGTAATTTTAATTTTATTATCCAATTTATTTAAATTACATGTAAGGGTTGTAATATGATATAAATTTTTTTTACATTAGTTTATATTATAAAATGATAAAATGGAAAGAGGAAGGAGAAAAGTGAAATGAAAAAAAGTTGATTTAGAAAAGTTATAAAAAGTAGCTTTTGAAAAAAGTTGTTTTTGGATGAAAAAGAGTTTGTTTGGGGTTAAAATGACTTTTATAAAAATGGGTGTGTTTTGGTGTTTTTTCTTTAAAAGTTGGTTTGGGGTTAAATGGCTTTTGCAAAAATGGGTGTGTTTGAGTGTTTTTTCTTCAAAAGTTGGTTTAGAGTTAAAATGGCTTTTACAAAAAATAGGTGTGTTTGGATGTTTTTCCTTTAAAATGGATTTTACATTTTTCCCTGCATAATATATTACACTAAAATTTTTTTAATAAATATATGTTGGCCTACTTTTTATCATCTTCTAATATGTACTAATGTTGAAATTTCAATTTTTTAATTCAATTTAAACACATTTTGGTATTTATTATACAATTTTATTGAAAAAAATTTATATCACATCACAACTCTTACATGCAATTATTATAAAAGCTAATGCCCTTTTTGTCATTCCATCATAAAAAAAAGCTATTTTAATCACATTTATTCAAACATTCTCAAATTTTTAAAACTAATTTTTTTACATAAGCTATTCTTAAAAAGTCATTCTGAAAAATCTATTATGCATCAAAAACATTCTCAAAAAGCTCTATGCCTCTGAATTGTGGAAGACTCTCATTCATTTTAACTCAGTTCTGTTGGTAGCAAGGCAATAGTTACTCCTATTTGCCATGGAAATAAATCATGGGCCGCAGTGAGTGGGCTAGCTGGCCTAAACTTAAAAGAAGTCCAAAACTACGAACACTTTCTGGACGATTCCCATCTTTGGTTACACGGGCCTTTTTATTTGAGCAAGGGCCTATTATTTTACTACAGTAATATTTTGTACTGTAGTTTATTATATCCTGATTTTGAGCATTTAGAAGAAAGTTTGTTAATGGATGATTTCTTTAAGGCTGTTTTAATTTTGCAAGTGTTTCCAATGTGAAGTGATAGCTTGAAGCAATTATGCTTTTGAAGATTTAAAAACTTTCCGGGAAAGCAATTTTGTAAGGCTTATTTTCTGCCTTCCTTTGCTTTTCCATGAAAAATTGCTTTATCCCAGGAAAATATGCAGCATTTATGTCCCGCCAAATAATCCTTGGCCCAAAAAAAAAAAAAGAAGAAGAAGAAGAAGAAGCAAATACAGGCATCAGATATGTTACAAAAACATAGACCAAACCCCAATATTTATGAATCATCAACCATGTCTCTAAGTCGTAATATTGATACATTAATTATTAATATTGTTAATTAATAAAAGATGTAACCATGTAACCACGAAATTTGAAATCAAATAAACACGATCTTGATATCAGATGATGATAACAGATTGTATTTATTAAATATTAGAAGATCTACATCTATATTTACATAATACAAACACACTTATATATATATATATATATCCATAATAAACTTTTTAAATATAATGAATTGAGAAATAATATAATATTCAACCTACATTACAAAGCATAATCAGATAATCATAGCAATCCTTCAGTAAATTTGTAATACGTAATCTTATATACAAACAGACATCTATTGATAATTGATGTTCAGGTAAGATTATTAAGCCCAGTCATTAAACCAGTTAATAGATCAATGGTCAGTGTGTCATATCAAAGTCAAAGTAAAGCTAACTTAATTAGAAAGCAAAAATTTTAAAGTTATTTATATAAAATTTTGAATAAAATTTGAAAAAAAATTAAATTAATTTTTTAAAAAAAATTAAAAATGTTAAACCAATCTAATCTGCTACAACCGGCAGGTCCAATATGCTTTTTAAATCATTGCGTACAAGACTTTAATAAATTCCACTTTCAAAATATTGCCAAGCATTTGCTCCTCTTCACCGAACTCGTATTCTCAAGTCAAAGGCGTTTTTTTCTAATTGTAGCCCAAAAAATGTTGTTTTTATTAATTGATTAAAATAGAATAAAAAATTAGAAAAATAAAGTAGTTAAAACTTAGAAGCACTGCGAACTAAACATTGAGAAGGCAGAAAAAGCTGCAATTCGTGCATGCTCAGACTCTGCCGCCCACACGTCTCCTTCAAGAACCCAATCTTATATTGCTCTCTCGAAATTCAAATTTCTCTTTCTCCCTTTAACGGAAAAAGAAATATATAGCTCCAGGTCCACCTTCCTCTCGCATTCATTCACTACCAATCAATGGAGGCAAGTAGCTTCTTTCTTTCTTTCTTTCTTTCTGTCTTTCTTCTTCAAGTTAAGCTCTGTTTTTTCTTCTCTCTTCTAAAAGTGACTTCTCATTTTGCAGAGAGCAACCCTTATAGCTCTTCTTCTGTTTCTTCTCCTGGGATCCTCCATCGCTCTCAAGGTGCAGATTATCTCTGACAACAGATGCTTTTTAAGAAACCATTCATCGTCCTCTTCCATTGATTAGTGACCAAGCTCTCTGAATATCAACCCTTTTTTTTGTCAGGAAGGAGAGACATGCTTTTCAAACTCAAACTGCGATTCTGGTTTTCACTGCGAGACGTGTGTGGCAAATGGGAACATTCGTCCTAGATGTACTCGCATTCAACCCATCATTCCCACTTCAAAGGCAAGGTTTTTTTTTTGTCACTCTTTGATTTCGTCCAACATAAGTAACCGAACTGAGTTATTTACTTTTCTGTGTCGGTGTTTTGAATAGACGAAAGGTTTGCCCTTTAATAGATACTCGTGGCTGACGACCCACAATTCGTTTGCGATGTTGGGGCAGAAATCGCAGACGGGCTCTCCAATTCTTTCTCCGGTGAACCAGCAGGATTCTATCACTTCTCAGCTTAATGTATGTTATATCTTCGTCCCTTTCAAATTTTAGACTTATAGTGTTTGGTTTTTCCTTTTTTATTTTTGGCATTATTCGTCTGTATAGCTGATCTGATAGCCTGGTCTGTTTTTGATGATATCCATTGCTGTTCTTTGATGTAATTTCTTTAAATAATGAAATCCAATTTTTACGTTGTGATGATAAATCTCATATCAGTGCCAAAATACTGAATGATTCTCGGGCGGTATCGGTTGTAGTAACTTATTCAAGTTACTTAGATTAAGTAGATTCACGAAGTCAATCAAAATATGCTATGTATATTATTTTTCTATATCAACACTTAATTTCAAAATATGAATTAACACCGTTAACTTTAAAACATGATTTAACATAGAAAAAACATACACATGACAAATTATAATTGACTTCATGGACCTACTTGACCTAAGTAACTTGATATAAGTTTTATCAATCAGTGATTTCATTATATCTCTCTACTTGGCGGGAAAGTCAAGATTCTGCATCCTGGATTTTGCATCAGAAAAGATTAAACTTCACTTGTTTACTTTATAACCCCGAAAAGAATCTTCATTTTATCTTTGGCGTTGAAATAATAAATTCGTTCTGAAAGTGGTTGAGGTTGGTGGAGCTGTGGGGAATTATTCAATAGATGAAAGTTTAAGCGAAGTATGCCTTGTATCTGTATGTGTGAATTGAGGGAACTAAAGAAGTTGATGGGGCGGCCAAAAGCAAGCAAAATAAGACTGAAAAGCCTCTGGTTTTAGTGCTACATTTGGGAGCTAATTAACGCTTAAATTTTTGTGCTGCAGAATGGGGTACGAGGTTTAATGCTTGACATGTATGACTTCCAAAATGACATTTGGCTATGTCACTCATTTCGTGGTCAGTGCTATAACTACACAGCTTTTGTGAGTATGAAATTTGGATCTCTTTTTTGGCCTTGCATCAAAGGATCACTCCACACATAAACAATATAGTATGTGTTTTAAGTTCGATTCTGATATACGTATGTGTTGGTATTGACAATTATTGCACAGAAACCTGCCATTAATGTTCTAAAAGAGATTGGAGCGTTCTTGGAAGCTAACCCGTCAGAGATTGTGACGATTATGATTGAAGACTATGTAACAACGCCAAAAGGACTAACAAAGGTGTTTGATGCTGCTGGACTGAGAAAATTCTGGTTTCCAGTTTCAAGAATGCCCAAAAATGGAGGAGATTGGCCAATAGTCGATGATATGATTCAGAAGAACCAACGTTTAGTAGTCTTCACTTCAAAAGCATCAAAGGAAGCTTCTGAAGGAATTGCCTATGAATGGAACTACATTGTGGAAAACCAGTGTAAGTCCTAATATTTCCTTCTGATGGTTAATATAAGAGAGTTAAT
>JBAGKO010000001.1:19945018-19960027 GCA_037177275.1 Acacia concinna | reverse complement strand
ATTGCATAAATCTAATGCAATGAACCAGTAGACAATTCGGCCGCAGGAAAAAAAATGAATTTATTTACATTAGAGTTATGAACTCTAACTTCCTTCTATCATTGAATCGTTCAAAACAAGTTTAAAATTTATTTATTGTGATTTAATAATAATATTACTCCCATCGGTCCTTAGTATAACAACTAGATGACTTTTTTTCACATATATTAAAAAAGTAAAATAAGTTATTCAATCATAGCACATGTTGTGTATCATTAATTTATATATTAAGCAAGACAAATAAGTTTGGAGAAAAATGATAAATATGAATACTTTAATATGATTAATTTCATTTTAAATCTCTTAAAAAAAATCAAATGACTCTCATATTAAAGATAAGATGTAACATTATCTTAAGGTATATAATTTTAAATTGCAATTTTATTTTTAATTATTTTTTATGGAAAAGTCTAATGACATTACGAAGTGGACGAATTGGTCAATTAATTTTTAGGCAAGTCCAGAGGAGTAAGTATGAAGATACCAAAAGGTCCTTAAAAAAAATAATGAAATAACCATGTGGGGTGGTTAGTATGAGGAAAAATCAACAGGGTCGCACCTAATGTGCGAATGTTCTTGTATGTTTAATTCTTAAAAACGACATTTAAAATGTAATGTCAATTACTCAATAAACATGTGAACATTTTAAAATTAAAGCTTAGTAATTATTTTATAGTTTATTCTATAAAAAATTACCTATATGGAGCATTCTTTAATTAAAAAATAATACTGATAAAAAAATTCATGTTAGTTTCTCCCCCATTCATGTGTAAGAAGATACCCAAATGGCAAATTGTGCTTTTTCTGCTTTGTGATGTCAATTAACAATGTTCAAAATGCTTTTTTTTTTTTAAATATATTTATATGTTGCTGATGACTTGCTGAGAAATTTGTAATCTTACGGGTTTTAATCGATATGTTATGCTGAAAGATTTGCTCAAACGTGTCAAAATGTTCATCCTGTGCTTTAATTTGATTTAAACGTTCATAGGTTAAACTATCTTCTATTAGAGATAAACACACACACCTATTTTTAACTGAAACTTAAAAAAGGGATAAGTTCAAGAAAAAATTAATCCACAAGTGTTTAAAATTTACCTTATTAGATCTCTATAGTTTATTTTGTTTCAATTTTCAATTGCGTATCATTATAGTTTGATCTTTCAATTACAAACATTGATAAGTGTAAAAACCATTAATTTTATTTATAAAAGTTCACAAATTTCATGAAATCTGCTTCATTTCCTTTTACATTGATTTAAGGGTTAAGATACAAGTTTTTTCGTAAAGCTTTCTTTTTTTTTTGCTTTCATAAGGTATTCCCTAACTCGGCAGGCCAATGACTAATCCTCCGCTCATTGTGGGTTCCTCTATAGGAAGGACAGTTGACCAAGAAATTTAATGTTGCTCCATACCCAAGGCCAGGGATCGAACCTCTGACCAAGGTTAAGGGTGAAAGAGTCCCTCCCGCTCTACCACACGCCCCTGGTTTTGGAAAGTTTTCTTTGAGATGCAATGTTATCTTGAAAGTTTTGTTTGGTTTTAAGTTTAAAAATACTCCAAAGATATTAAAATGGAGCAATGTTGTCTCTTACCATTAAAATATTAATGATCAACATCAATTTTTATTGGTCAACAGCATTTTTTAATTGGATGAAGCAACATTACTAGACATTAAACCTTAAAAAAAAAAAATAATAATAAGAAGAAGCTTGTAGTATCCTAAAGGAAAACTTTTGGAAAATTTTTTATAACTCTCCATGAATTTTTATTAATGAAAATAGAATGTAGTGTATAATTTTTTTATTTTGGAAAAATGTGCATATCATTTAAGCAAACTTAACAGAGCTTAATATGACATACGTGATACATTATATAATATACAAGATACTTAAACTAATAACATAAAAAGATATAGGAATAAAAATGATGCTAGAAAAAGAAAAAGGAGACACACGTTTTTGTTGCATTATCTTAATTTTAAAAAAAAAAGAAAGAAAAAAGAAAAATGAAAAAAAAAAGAGAATATTTATTCTTTCTTTGCTTTAACTTTCCTTCCTGCTGCCGAAACCAACAGCCGGGTGAAAAGAAAAAGTGATGCGACGGTGAGGGTATTAATGTCATTTCATAAGCCACTGGTAGGCTCGCAGCATCCCACAAAACCGCGTATGATAGCGCCAACTTAACGCGCAGACAAATGCATGCCGATCGAGGCACGCCAGTGTGTGTGCGCTTGGAAAAACGGAAATGGGAAAAAGTGATAACCAAACACGCCTTCCTTCTGTGTTGTTTCCTTCTATATCCATACCCTTTTCCTTGTAATTATAGTTATTATTATTATTTATATTTTTTTAAACAAAAATATTGCCAATATTACATGCTTCTTAAAGGATAACTCTATCACTAATGCTTTGAAAAATATCAATCTAGAGTTCATTATAAAATTGAACAGATTAAGTTATAATATTTCAAAACAAATCAATATTAGCTCCAAATGGGCTTTAATTTAATGATGTGGTGCGTTATTTCCCTCTTAAATTAATTATTCAAGCATCCGGATAGAATGGTTATTAAATTTTTTAAAAATTTTTTTTTGCTGACTATGAAAATTATTTGTTTTTAAAAAACTGTTTATTAGTTTTATAAAGTACCTATTTCAAATCATTGGTATTGGATACTATATCCTTAAGGAGACCCTCTTAAAATGTGTAATTAATTACCATAATTAAAAGGAAAAAAAAAGCTATAATTTCGAAAGATAAAGAAGTTTGATTCATCAATTCAAGTAGTTTGATTCCATTTTCAAAATCAACAGGGTAAAAATAATTGCAACTCATATATATCCAATTAATTAATCCAAATTAATCACCTTCCCAATATACAATGGGATCGTTCTATGCTTGATAACTTGGTATCATTTTTTTTAATATAAAAACATAAATAATCCATATCATACTTTAAACTGTTTATTTTAAAACTGGGTCTAAGTAGTTGTGCTTTTTTATATTTATATTTGTTTTATTACTAATAATTAGCTGTTGCACATTCCATTTGTCTTCTTTGTGTTGTTTTGTTGCCTCCCCCAGCCTCCCTATAAATATACAAACCCTTCCCTCTCTTCTCTTCACTTCTCTGTTCTCTCTCTCTCAACCCTTTTCTTTGAAGTTCTCATTCATGTAAGTTTCTCTCTCCTAATTTTATGTCCATTTTTTTTATTTTCAAAGCAATTTAATACATTAGTTCTTTGATTCTATTATCATTGAAGTGACAAATTGATTGTTCATAGGTAAGTTTGAAAGATGCAAAAAAAAAAAATCATGAATATTGAAGACAAAGTGAATTTTATACACAATTTTATTATTTTGCCTCTACATATTTCTTGTGTTGTTGTATGATTGTAAAAGCATATTAGCTGATATACTTGTTTGCCCTTCATATTTTTGGGCAAAAATATTTTATTTGGATCAGATTGTTTTAAGTGTTGGAAATTGTTAGGAAATATATGCATTAATGTAATCAGTCAGGATCCCAATCAATTAATTAGAGAATTATTCTTGTTAATGAATCATTAATATTGAGGTCCTCTGTGTATATACACTAATACACATATTCTGTATATCAATAAACAGGTCATTTCATAAACTCTTTTTTCTATTTTGTAAGGGAATAAAACAGGATGATACATGTGTGTATTATAAATTCTTATTTTCAAATATAATAAACAAAGTCACCGTATGGAACTAACCTCATAACGTGCATCTCACAAACATGAGAATGAAAGAAACAAATTATTCTTTCAACTCAACTAACTTTGAAAGCTGACATTTGAAAATAACCTTTTCTTTTTCTTTTTCTTTTTCTTTTTCTTTTTCTTATTTTTTTGGTTCAAAAAATTAATAAATTAAATTACCATGAGCGTTTCAAAATAGACAATGAGTTATATTTTTAAAAAGAAACTATATATTCTTACCAGACAAGTTGGTATATATTTAGTGTGTTTATTAAAAAAATAAAGTATAATTTTTTTATTATGTAGGAAATTATGTAATTTTAATATTTACTTGTTATTGTTTTTAATTTAAAAGAAAACATTATACATCTTTGCATTCCACATTTACCCCTATCACGTGTATGATATTACTTCACGCGGTTTCTTTATAGTACTTAACACTCTACAAGCTCATCAGATCACACATTGATTTACTCTCTTTCTCCTTCAGACCTTTGAAGCTCTCTCATACTCACTCGTCTCTCTGACTCACTCAATGGCTGACCGAGTTCACCCTCGCGACTCCCCTCCTGTTTCCGGCGAATCCCAGCTCACGTCGTCTCCGGAGCATGGCGTTCCTAGAAAACCCACCCCACCAGCGCCGGCGAAGCCTGTTCCGCCTCCGAAAGGTGGAACCTACGTCATCCAGATCCCTAAGGACCAAGTCTACCGCGTTCCTCCACCGGAGAATGCTCGCCGCCAGAGCCAGTACGCCCGCCGGAAGGGCCGCCGGGTTTCTTGCTGCTGCTGCCTCTGCTGGCTAATCGGCCTCATCTTCATCCTCATCGTCCTCCTAGGTATTACCGCCGGCGTTGTGTACCTCGTTTTCCGTCCGAAGGCGCCGGACTACACTATCAACGACATTGCCGTCAAAGGAGTAAACCTCACATCGGTAGCAGCCGCGTCAGCGGCGATCTCGCCGGAGTTCGACGTAGGCGTTCGCGCCAATAACCCAAACAAGAAGATCGGGATTTACTACCTGAAGGATAGCTCCGTGGAAGTGTACTACAAGGAGGTGATGCTATGTAACGGCGGGTGGCCGGCGTTTTACCAGCCGTCAAATAACGTCACGGTGTTTCAAACGGTGCTAAAGGGCTCCAACATTGAGCTGACGACCACTGATGCGAGGGCTCTAGTGGACGCTCAGAGCAAACAAAAAGTGCCGTTAACGTTGAAACTGAGGGCGCCAGTGAAGATCAAGCTGGGTTCCGTTAAGACCTGGAAGATTACCGTTAAAGTTGACTGTGATGTAACGGTAGACAATCTAACTGCGAAGGCTAGGGTGGTTTCAAAGAGCTGTGATTACGGCGTGGATCTATGGTGATGAGAAAATATTCGGTGGAAGGAGCTGTTTGGGTATAGGGATAGCATTTTGGGGATACACGTGTTTTGTCTGTTTGGCATTATATCTGTTGCTTCATAGGTTGTTATATTATTATTTGCACATAGATTTTATGAATATATTATTATTATTCCCGATAGAACAATACATTTCATGATGATATATTCACCACACTTTATTTGGTTTATTGTGATTTCTTCCAATTTGGCTTTAAAGTTCCCTTCATAAGATTTGTGTTTATACTTTATATGGTGATGATCCTAGAGTAGGGTAAATCAAGATGCTCTTTATTTTATTTTACTGTTATTTCTAATAACACTTATAAATTATAAAATAATATTTTTAATATTATCCCTTGAAATCTTGCCATGAAAACACTTTAAATGAAATAATTATTTGCATTGATTGTCAAATCTTAACTTTATAAAGTGTTTTTGTTGCTATTATTATGTTTTTTTTAGATAACCTCATTCTGTTGTACTACTTTTTTTTTTTCTTTCTTATTTGATCAAAGTTTAAGCCTCTCCTTGATTTAGGTCACAAAATGTTTTTGCTTCTTACCTTTTTTAATTATCTTGTATTTTAGAATTTGAACTTCTATTTTCATCTTTAAAGAGTTGAAGCTGCTTATTACAACCTCAAGCTAATAGATTATTTGGTTTATGATTTACGGAGTATTTTATTCACTAAAGCCTACAAAAGTTTCTTTTGTATATGTTCAAACAACTTTAAATAATTTTTTATTATTTTCTTAACGGCATATTAATTCTTTTAAATTAACAATCAATGTATAAAAATTAGATTTAGCTGATGAGAATTTTATTTAAGAAATAGTGAACAAAACATACATGTATTTGCCCACACAAAAAGCTTTTTCACACTTTTCAAACAATTAAACTTTTGTTAAAAATATGAAATAGTTTTAATCAGTCAGGTTGCAGACATTTGGACATATATGTCTTTATATGGGTATGAAAATGTGAACGGCTGTTACAATTTTTTTTTTATCACATTATAATTTAATTCTATTTTTCCCAATGGAGAAGCAAATAGCAGTGCTTGGCAGCTGTATGTATATATTAATGAGTCAAAATTGAGAAAAATGAGGGAAAAAGTCTACAAGTTGCTGAGTCATGTTTGGATAGCTGGAATTAGATGTTCATTGCCAGAATAAATAGAAAATTGAGTTAACTTGCAAGCAATGTATTATCTTGTACCAAACCAAACACACCAAATCGCGAGAGAACAAAAAAAAAAAAAATCATCGCTAGGAAAACTGGTAACAAAATATTCTTAATAAAGTGAATTAATATCATTTACATAACTAATATCCACAGGCACCTACCGTTAGTTGACAGTTAATTGACTAAATATGTTGAGCTGACAATCCACAAGCCATCCACTATATTTTTGTTAAGGTAAAAATTTATACTAGAACTTTTAAAAAAGATGAATTAGATGGCTAATAGACTTTTGGAACAAATTTCCAATTTAACAAAAATAAACTAGATGACATGTGAATTACCAGTTCAACATATTTGGTCAATTAACGGTTAAAATTAACGGGTTTAAAACTTTTAGGATAAATTTTTACTTTAACAAAAATAAAGTGAATAACCTATGTACTGTTACCTCAATATATTTGATCAACTAACGGTTAACTAACGGCAAAGACACAATTGTCCAACTTCTTAAACTTTCGGGGTAAAATTGCCCCTTATAAGACTTTCAGGCAAAATTGGCCTTAAGACAATACTTTCCGGACAAAATTACTCCATTACCCTAAATTTTTCGTCATTCACTACACATACTGTCCTGATCTATAATCCCCCGGGGGAGGGGTAAATGTATACAGGAAGGTGCTGGGAAAGAAGGCATGGCACGTAGGTCCTGGTTTTGTTTGTAAAAAGAACATTGAAGATAAAAAGGAGAAATGTCTGAAGGACGAATCTAATACTACAAAAGACGAGTGTTTGAGGTGGCTGGACACAAAGAAACCAAACTCAGTGGTTTACGTATGCTTCGGAAGCCTAACAAGCCTCCCAAAATCTCAGCTCAAAGAGATCGCCAAGGGTCTAGAAGCTTCAGGCCAACAATTCATCTGGGTCGTCAAGAGCCCTAACAGCAAAGAAAACGAAGAAGAAGAAGAATGGGTATCAGAAGGATACGAGAAAAGAATGGAAGGGAAGGGGATGATAATAAGAGGATGGGCCCCACAAGGGAAGATTCTAGAACATGAAGCAGTAGGAGGATTTGTTACACACTGTGGTTGGAACTCAACCTTAGAATCTGTGTGCGCAGGAGTGCCAATGGTGACGTGGCCTAATTATGCAGATCAGTTTTACAATGAGGAGCTGATAACGAAGGTGCTGAAGATAGGGATTGGTGTGGGAACTAAAAAGTGGTCGAGACTGGAGAGAGAGAGGATTGAATGGGAAGCCATAGAGAAGGCAGTGAGGATGATAATGGAAGGAGAAGAAGCGGAGGAAATGAGAAAGAGAGCAAAAGAGCTTGCTCAAAAGGCAACTCAGGCCATGCAAGAAGGTGGATCTTCCATTGCCAGTTTGGATTCACTCATTCACGATTTGCTTTCGCGTTAGAAGGTTCGAACTTATGTTCAGAACTTGATAAAGTGCAAAGAGTTGGCTTGGATCCCAAGTGCAATAATACTGTTTATTTTTATGGTTCTACATTGTACACACAACATTTTTCCCTTCTCAAAACTCTCTTCCAGTAGTGTGATGTTTTTGTTGTGTAACATAAGCTAAATACAAATAATGATCTTCTTTCGATTGCGTTGCATACTTTACATGGTTAAATTATAGGTACTATATTGCTACCGACACTTCCTCTTAGTATAGGCATCCTTCTGTCTTTAATTACTATATATAGCAGAACTTAAAAAAGGTATATGGTCAGCAAACGCAACATGCCAACTTGTTCCAGTAGAGCGTAGAGGCCATACCCCACAGTTTTTTTTTTTTTTAAAAAAAAAGATTAAAAATAAACCATTAAGCGGTAACACGCAAGCAGCTCTCTCAATATAATATAAAATTTGAATAGTATATTTTATAAATCCAGATCTATACAAGCCATTATTGGAAATGGAACTTCAACACTGGATTCTGTAAATCCATGGTTAGAAATAGTCGCTATCAACGATATCCTCAAGATCTTTGTTAGTTAAATGTTCCGGTCCTCAAAAGGTCCTTCTTACTCATCAACTTTTAAACTACTATTACAGATTGAACGCCAAAATCGTTTGTTCTATGATCATCGTGCAAAAAGAATTAGAAAGAAAATGATACGTCAAGGAACGAGCATGTGGCAATGAACCATATAAATATATATATATATATATAGACAATTTAAAAGATAAAAATATTTGAAAATGAAACACAAATTTCGTTAATCACCTTAACATTATAAAATATTATACTAGTTTCACTCTCAACTTTTATTTTGGTACAAAAAATTAAGTTTAGTAAAATTGGGTCCTTGAGGCTTATAAGGCTTACAAGGACTGGGTTGCTGCGTTCAAAGAGCACTTATATAAATACTTACAAACAACCCATCAACAAGGCTAGAGTCAAGGAAACGGGCCGAGCCCGTCAACGACCAAACTTATAATTTAAGGCCTAAAAATAAAGTAAGGCGGTGGGCTTAAACAGGTCGGCCTGTTTAGGCCCATTTATATTTCTCTCAAAAAAATTAATATAAGATAATAGTGATGATGATAGGCAGAAAAAAATTAAAATAATAATGTTATTCACATTGTTTAGTGTTTAGTTTATCTTTAATGTATTTATCTAATTATTTATTTAATTATAGACATTACTTTTTGGACTTCATGTATGTTTTTTTTTGTGAACATAGACATTATTTGATGTTTTAATTTAGTTTTGAAAAGCAAAGAGAACAATTTTTTTAATTGTATTTGAGAAGGTCAAAATGTCATGCAAACTATAAGGAAAAAAAAACTAATAACACAAATTGAAAAATAATAAGGTTGAGTCTCTATCTCTTAAAGATAGACATGGAGAAAAAAAGTATGTTATTATATTTTTTAGTATTTATTTTATTGTGTGTTACTTATTTGATTGTAGTTTGTAGACATTAGTTTTTAAACTTAGTGTTTGTATTTTTGTGAAACATAAACAATGTTTGATGTTTTAACTTAATTTTGATAATATCTGAGTTTTAAATTAGGTATTTTAGTATTCAAATAGATAAAAAAATAAAAATATAGCAAATAAGTTTGAAACCGTGGGTCAGCCTGTAACTCGTGATGAAATGGATTAGACTTAAAAAATGAGCTCATTTTTCGGACTCAAAAATTATGCTAAAAGCGATAATTGTCTTGGTGAATAAAATGATAGTGTTATTCATATTATTTAGACTCTATTATTTAGTCTATTGTTTATAACTTGACTTTATCTATTTAGTTATTAGATTGTGGACATTAGTTTTTGACTTTGTAGACTTAGTGTTTTTGTTTATTTGCCCCTGAAGCTAAAGAGGAGTCTATTCATAGTTAAGCACAATCAAATGTTGTGAATGATGTTCAAAGTGATGGCGGTTATGGAGAATAAGAAGAATATGATAATATTATTCTTATTGTTTAATTTTTAGTATTTAGTTTATGGTTTAATGGTTTATAACTCTATTTACTTACTTTTTAGTTATTTGATGGTAGATTAAACTTTAGCTTTTAATTTTTTGATATTAGAATTTGTGCTTCACTAGTTTGTATTTTTGTTAAACATGGATAGTGTCCACCATTTTAACTTAATATTGATAATATTTATGTTTTAATTTAGGTATTATTGTTTGTATATAAGAAAAAAGTACAAAATGATTAAATATGTTAAATGGGCTTGAAACCCAACCTTAATCAAGCTAGGTCTCGATTTTTAAGATTTTTTAAAATTGAGTTTAAACGAGCCTGCCCGTTTTTTCAACACTAACAAAGCTTTCATATTGGTAGTGAGATTTAAACTCACACCATTATAAGTTATAAATAAACTCCTTAGGTGGACTAACCTAGGCTTTCATCCTTAACTTTTTCCATGACCACCATTGCTCGGCCTGGGTATCCAATTCACAGCCACTTTCATCAGAATGGGCCCAAGTAGGCCTCACTTCCCTCAACCAGAGAAAGGCCCATTGCAATTCCTAATATGTCTCTCGCAATCTTCAAGAACGGAACTGAGCCCAAATCATCTTATTGACAAAAAGCCTTGATTTTGGTCGCGATCTTTTGTTTTTTAGGCCCAAAGTATCCATACATGGTAACAATAACTAATCCCCTCTAACCTATAAACTTCTCAAAGGGAAGTTTTAGTGCTTATCACAAGATTCCCTTCAAATACACAACTAGAGATTGAACTCTTAACTAAATACTAACTATGTTGAGCTTCGTTGGTTGGCCGCAATCTTTTTTGTTTATAAAATTTTACACATGGTGTTTCGTTAAACATGTTAGGATGAATGAATCAGTGTTAGTTGTCATCTACTTCAATCTATTTAACGGCTTCTATTTGTTTCAATCCTAGCATTTGCCTATTTTTTAAGTTATTGCCTGGTGGAAACAAATGTAGAACGAGACTCAACCTGTCACGCGTCAAATAAAGAAGTTGGATGCCTTCAATCTGTTCTACGTCTGATCATTTTTTTAACTACAATGAAGTGCTTATGTGTCTAATTTGTCAAGTAAGACGGAATAAAGAAAATCCAGTACACTAGTATGAAATCAAACTAAAACACCAGTATCAAATTCAAATGCTAGGCATGTCATTGAACTCAAAGTCGACAACATATACATTAGTATAATCATGATAATAATAATCTAGTCATATGTCACCATTATTGTCCCACACTTTCAACATTTTTGTTTCTGCCACCTCCTCATGCTTGGTGATCAAGGCATTCATATGATAAATGTCACCATTATTGTCCCACACTTCCAACATTTTTGTTTCTGCCACCACCTCATGCGTGGTGATCGAGGCATTCATATTATAAATACCAACGACGAAATCAAACAAAGCTAAGATCAAGTCAAAGCACAAAACCGAAAGAATTTTGTTGATCTGCAGAATTGCAATAACAGAATGGATAGCCACTTCGATGAGCTTCCCCTGCACATAGCTTTATTTCCCTTCATGTCTCAAAGCCATATGATGGCAAGTATAGACGTAGCCAAATTGTTTGCTTCTCGAGGTCCAAAAGTAACACTTATTACCACTCCTTCCAATTCTCCTCTGTTTTCCAAATCAATCCACAGTAGCCAACAACAGGGTTATCGAATCACAATTCATGTTATCCAATTCCCTTCCTCGGAAATTGGATTACCAGAAGGTTGTGAATCACTTAATTTTGTCAAGCCTCCTCAATTAAAGGAAACATTTCTCAAGGCGATTCCTTTGTTAGAGAAACCTCTGGATGAGTTCCTTCAAAACCATCGTCCTAATGTTCTTGTCGCTGACAGTCCCTTTTCATGGGCTAACAACCTTGCTGCCAAGCATGGGATTCCAAGGCTGGTCTTTCATGGAACCTGCAACTTCGCTGTATGTGCTTCCCTGTGTATCAATTCCTGTAAGCCTCATCAGAAAGTCTCATCCGAAACCGAAACTTTCGTCATACCTAATATTCCAGGAAATATCGAGTTCTCGAGGAACCAGCTTCCCAGTTTCATGAAGCTGGAAGATAATGATGAAACAGAGATCGCCAAAGTGTTCAGGGCTTCTGCAGATTCAGACTCCAAATGCTATGGGGTTATAGTGAACAGCTTCTACGAGCTTGAACCGGCTTATTCAGATTTCTACAGGAACGTTCTTGGAAGAAAGACTTGGAATATAGGCCCAATCTCGCTCTGCAATAACGACTCTGAAATAGTAAAAGCAAACAGGGGACATCCAGCTTCAGCTTCAAACATGAACCTAGAATGCCTGAAGTGGCTAGACCAAAAGAAAACAAACTCAGTTATATACATATGTTTCGGAAGCACCACAACGTTCACTAACGAACAATTAAAGGAGATAGCTTTGGGTATAGAGGCATCAGGGGTGGGATTTATCTGGGTTATTAACAAAAATAAGGAAGAAGACGAAGACACGGGGAAGGAAGAATGGATACCAGAAGGATTTGAAAACAGAACGAAAGAGAAGGGATTGATTTTGAGAGATTGGGCTCCTCAGTTGCTGATACTTGGTCACAGATCAGTGGGAGCTTTTGTGACACACTGTGGATGGAACTCGGTAATGGAAGCTGTGGCTGCCGGAGTGGCCATGGTGAGTTGGCCGGTGGGGGCAGAGCAGTTTTTCAACGAGAAGCTGGTGACTCAGGTCCTGAAGATTGGGGTTGGTGTTGGAGTTCAAAAGTGGGTTCGATGGTTTGGAGATAGTGTGAAGCATGAGGCCATAGAGATAGCAGTGAGGAGGGTTATGGTTGGAGAGGAAGCAACAGATATGAGAATTAGGGCAAGAAGTTTTGCAGAGAAGGCAAGAGAAGCTGTTGCAGAGGGAGGATCGTCTCATAGTGATTTAAGTTCTTTGATTGAAGAGTTTATTTCTCTCTCAGTTAATTCTTGAGGGACAGGTGAATCTTGTTTTAGAAAAATGTGTTATGTCTTATAAATTCATCCAGTTGCAGTGATTTTTTCATTATGAGGAAAACAGAAACTTCAGATAAATTTGAATAGGCATTTTCCTTGGTAACCATTGTAATGTAACTATGTATTCTTTTAGGGCTGATTTGGTTGGAGGGGATGGGATGGGTTAAAAGATACTCAATCTAAAATATAAGGAATATTTAACATAATTTTTTAATTTTAACTTTTATCTCATCAAAAATTAAATTTTTATTGTCAACACAAATATTAATATATTGATATTAAATAAGAGTAAAAATGAAAAAAAAAACAGAGAATGAAAGTACAAGACATTCTTTAAATATCTTTTATATTTTGGGATAGAGTAAGAGTGACAGTTGCCTCTTATATTTTGAAAGTGAGGGAATAATATTCTAGAAAACTAGTCTTAATTTTGAAAAGGGTTAAAAGAACATTTTCACTGAAAGTTTTTTTAGAAGACTAAATTGGGAAATTTCTATATAAAGACCATTGAATTAGCAAAATTTTAATTTGAGTCATTGAATTTAATAAATTATATTTCAGGTTGTGCGTCTTAATAAGGGATTTAAATTTTTGGTCAAATTACATCCATATCCTTAATTATCAAAATAAAAAACTTGAAAAAGTAACTAAATTATTTGTTTTATCAATTAATTCTTTAGAAATCAGTTTGTTCTTATTCTCATACTTCTTTTCAAACAATAATAATACGCAATATTCTCTTTATATACAATTTTGTGTTGTATAAAAAAGTTTGTTAGAATAAATTGGAATATATTATGATAATTGATTGACATTATATTACATTAAAATTCACCTTTTTCAATTATATACACTTTTAAAATAAAAAATTATATGTACTCCTACTTTCAGGGTGTGTTTGGATGTGAAGAAAATAACTTCCATAAAAAAATTATATTATATTTAGAAATTTTCTCCCATAATTTTCTCTTCATCTAAATATGGGATTAAGGAATTAATTGATTCTACTTTTCAATAAAATTAAGGGATATGAATGTAATTCGACTGAAGTTTTAAATTCTTAATTTGAACGCATAACCTGATATATAATTTATTAAGTTCAGTTACTTAAATTAAAATTTTGGTAATTTAAACTTAGATTTTCCCAACTAAAAATTTACCACTCAAAGTCTTACATCATTATCGACATCATCAAGTGAATATGCACCATATCCATACCCAATAATCCAAAGCATATCCTCCTTCCAGCACCCCGAATAGTATCATTTTCACTTTGGGTGCCCTTAAAATATCGGCGTCGATGAACCTGTCTGAGTTTAATTTCTCTAGGTTGGACCATAACTTCAAATCCTCTCCAATGGCTGGAGTGAAGATCTCAATGTTTTGCATCAATGGGGATGTTGTATCCAGCAAGTGTTATCAGCTAAGTGACTACACGCGTGAGTGAACAATATCGAAGGGTGCTGCATAAGATTTCTTTCACTAAACGTCTTTTTCGTTGACCTTTTTGGATATGACTGAATGAGTGATTTCATCAAACAATTTTTTTTTTTGAATTTGTGGGTTCGCTATAGTCCGTGCGGTGCCTCATTCAACAGCAGTTGTGATGGTGTTTGTGCTGCCGTTGAGGAACTCCGTGCTGAGTTTGACCAATTTTGCATTATTATGGTTCGAACATGGGTTTTAGACTACTCTTCTTCGTTGTTCAATGATTGGGACTAAGAACTCAATATGCTCCTTATGAAGCTCAAAGCCTTGTTTCTATTTTTCAAGAATAAAGGGCTCAGAATTGGGAAGAAATCATCAATTTTCGGCTCTTCCTCACATATCACTGTTGATGGAGTTTGAACTTTAGCTGTTTGGTTTGAAAGGAGGGGAGATGAAAAATAATCACAATTTATAATTTTACTCCTAACGTACTAATTTATATTTTTTATTTATATCACTATTTTCAAACCCGGACCGGACCAACTGGGTCAGCCCAGGAACTGGCGACCCGGCCATGAAACCAATCCGGTTTGGTCATTAGACCGGTGACCCGGTCAACCAGGGGGTCAACCCGGTCGGGTTCCTAGGTTGACCCGGTTTGTTTTTGTTTTCTTAAAAAAAAACTTTATTTTTTTATTTTTATGAAAAAATATATTTATTTATTTTATATGGTAGATAAAAATATTAGTTAAAGTTAATAATAATTTTTGTCTTAATGATTAAAGAATTGTAGGTAGGAATATTTTGTTATTATCT
>JBAGKO010000001.1:19922294-19938961 GCA_037177275.1 Acacia concinna | reverse complement strand
GCCAGCTGTCCTTCCCATAGAGGAACCCACAATGAGTGGAGGATTAGTCCTTGGCCTACCGGGCTGGGGATACCTTGCGAAAGCAAAAAAAAAAAGTGTTTGAAATTTTAATGAATGAGCAAATTAGAAATGAGCATTATTTGTGGGGATAAAACTGAAAAATGAGTATTAATTATCTTACAAGTACTCTATATTGTGGACTAAATAGTTTTTTTAGAAGCGTCTTATATTATGGATCAAAAGGAGTATCAACATCTCTCTCAATTTTCATAGGAAAAAAAGGTCTATCTCAATTTTCATTAAAGGGATAATTCTTTTAAATACCTTTTATATTTCAAAATCCAAAATCAGTAATTTTTCATAAAATTGAGTTGTCAATTATATTACAAGTTTAAATAATCTTGTTATTTTTATGGGTATATAGTAGGATTGATTTAGGATTTTGAAATTAAAAATGTATTTAAATGAAATTCTCCCTCTATTAAATGCACTATACGTAGAACCGGACCGGCCGATGGGACCCCTGTGTTGGCTTGAGAACTAGGTGGCCGAGTTGATTCGGCAAAGTCTTTATGTTTTTTTAAAAAAATCCCAAAATGACGTCTTTTTTGGCTTTTTTTTTTAAAAAAAAATTCGATGGTCCAAGTCTAATAACATGTATTCAAGATCAACGGTTAGGATTTTCTCCATCTTTGATTTTAGCTATTGAAGAATTATAATTGCATTTTGACCCGGCAAATATCGCAGCAAACGACCCCGCTCCATCTTTTCTTTATGCTTTTAGCTTTCGCATTACTTTCTTTGCAATTAAGTCCCTTTTCTCTTTACAGAAATGCCTCTGGCTAGTTTTTTTCTTTGCAATTCAATCATTCTTCCTGTTAATTCCCATTTTCTTCTTATTTCTTCTTCAAACCTACACTAAAATTTCACCAACTCATGATTAAGCATATAATTGCATATAAACGACAATTTTAACCTTCAATTAAGCTAAAAATGATGACGATACACTTATGAACTTATTTATTCATTTTAATCCACAATAATGCTTTCCTACTTCCATTTTTCCACATTTAAAACACTACTTAAGCTTAATAATTCGTACAAAATAGTGATTTATTAGACTTTTGCTTGGGTATTTAGTAATAACATATAAATTATAATATTTTAATATGGCCGGTTCAACCCCGGTCCAATCCAGTTGAACCCTTTGAACCCTGAACCCATACCGTGACTAGTTCTTTAGCCGGTCCGGTTTTTAGTACCTTGATTAAATGCCATAACTAATTCCTAATTTTTTACTCCATGCAATCAAACTCTTACCCTTGCAGAAAATGCTAATATTTTATCCAATCTCTTATTGTTTTTAGAATAAATATGCATATTTGTTCTAAAAGTTGTCACTAAAAACCAATGTTGCCTTAAAATTTTTTTAGGTTTGATATCCCTTTAAAAGTTTTAGAATATAACAATGTTATTCAATATCGTTAAAAAACTAACATTAACTGTTAAGAACTTAAAGTTACCGCTAACCTTTTAATGGTATAAGACACGTTGCTATGATTTAAAACTTTAAGATAACATTAAAGCTAAAAAAACTTATAGTGTAATGTTGTATTTTTTTAAAAAAAATCCCACGGTGAATTTCCACCCAAACCCTTTTTTAATACTAAATATAAGGGCATGCGATTACAAATGAAATGAATTCACTACCACCAACATATAGAAGAGTCTTCATACTACCAGGTTATAAGTCATAGGACTTTATCGTTTTCTTCTGTAAGGCAATATTAATGCACATCTCAATCCTCCAATCCATTATGATTGCTTCTAACCAACGAGTGTTGGTTTATAGTTATTCAATAACAAGATACATATGCCCGATTTAATGAGCTGACTAGTCTTATATTACTTTTAGAGATGTGATTAAAATTTAAAAAGTGACCTGTATTTTAGATTGAAATAAATACTTTTTTATGGGTCATCTTTGGTGACTTTGATTTTTGATACAATAAATGAAAGAAAGAAAGTCCAAAGAATGTTTGAACCAATCAAAATGCTGTTATACGTTGGGAAAAAAAGCTAACTATATTTCAGGTCACAGATGGCTGCATCAGTGGTTTAACTAGTATGAAGGCTTTGGTAAAAAGGGATAAGGCAAAATACAAAACGCCTATGAGTTGGCCATTTCTAATTAGTTTGTTTGAAGTGTCATATTCTTTCACCATTTCTCATTTTCTGCTTCTTTCTGCTTTTATTCATAAACAGCTTGCACATTTCTCTACACCTTGCCTACATCTCCAAACCTTATCATTCAAGCCTAACTATACACGAAAACGACAACCTATTCCTGTTTCACTTCATTTTAATCACTCTATGTTATATCAAAGTGCCAATTCAATATCCACTTCAATATATAAATGTATTTATTTTGCTTCAACTTATTTAATACTTTTTCTTATTATTTTTATGATGAATCCTAGTTGATTCGCTATACT
The DNA here is from genome assembly GCA_037177275.1 of Acacia concinna. Classification (NCBI taxonomy): domain Eukaryota; kingdom Viridiplantae; phylum Streptophyta; class Magnoliopsida; order Fabales; family Fabaceae; genus Acacia; species Acacia concinna. Next base: position 19,936,466 of record JBAGKO010000001.1, on the reverse strand, counting down.
TAATTCACCAAAAGAAGAATCGTAAGGGCCAAAGAGAAATCATAAACAAAAAAGTAACAGTACTCCTTCTTATCCATTGCAAAAAGAAATGACGACAATACCTTCAAACTATGTATACTTTCTTTCTATTATTTTAAATATAAAATTAAGTTGATTTTTTTAAAAAAATAAAAAAATAAACAAATACACAATATTTGCTACAATTAAATAATTTAATTAAATAGACTAATATCTCCCAAAAAAAAATCAAATGTGCCTTATATTAAAGGGTGAAGGAGAACCAGGGGCGTGTGGTAGAGCAGTAGGGGCTCTTCTACCCTTAACCTTAGTCAGAGGTTCGATCCCTAACCTTGGGTATGGAGTAGCGTCTCCCATAGAGAAACCCACAATGAGTGGATGATTAATCATTGACCTAAGGACTGAGGGATACCTTGGTTCATCCAAAAAAATAAAAGGGTGAAGGAGCAAAAATGCCTATTATCTTTTGTTAGAAGATCATCTATCACCATAAACAATTTTTAGGTCAAAAATACTCATGGAGCACAAAAAACGTACCATAAATGCCACACCCATTTTTTTTCCACTAACTATCATTAAACTCAACTTGATGTGGCTGCATTTGCTGACTAAGACTTAAACGTAGCAGGTGAGGGTTATTAATGGGTCAGTGAGGAAAGTTAAAGGCCAACACCCACCAGTCAATCGACCTCCATTATCAAGAACAAGACCCAGGCTATGACGAAAACAATAGACAAAATTGGTATGATGAGAACTGAGAAGAATGATTGGCGAAAAAATTTGCAGAATGGTCGATGATAGAATGAAGCCGATGAGAGACATGAAACTTAAAAAGAGAAAGGAGATGGATTTGTCGTCTTATTCAACGTCAGCAAGAAATAGAAGAAGGGAGGTTTTAATCAGGCCATAAAGTTGTGAGGACGATTACGATAGACCGTGGAAGTACTGCAAGCACAAATTGGTTGCTCCTCGATGGACAGCACGAACAGAAGTAAATGCTAGGAATTGCTTCGTTGCCTCTCGCTTTACCAGTCAAGATTCTGTACTTGCTCGATTGATTAAACCATCACTCTTATGATTTTATTGTCTCTTTCGATTAATGCCCCACTTTCATTTTTCTCATTTGCCTCTGCGATTCAATATATCTTTCTCTCCTCCTTTTTGTTTTGAGCCCAAACATTATCTTCTCTTTTTGTTTCTTTCACATTATGTTTTGTTTACACTTTAGTCTCTCCAACTCATCACCCCTCTCATCCAACATATCACCATCCATATCAGCGTAATTGGTCAAGTGTTTTTAAACAAACAATCAATGTTAGGGGAAAAAAGGTATGGCATTTATGCTGCGTTTTTGTATTCAATGGGTATTCTTAGATTTAAAAATTATTTATGGTGCTAGATGCTCTTCTAACAAAAGATAATAGGTATTTTTGCTCATTCGGCCTATATTAAATACCCAAACCTGCAAATCATTGTATGGCTTTTGGAAATGAATGTAATAATTACCAAAAATCCTTACAATAAGTTATCATAATAGAAGTTGAAAATGTAAGTAGTTGTAAATTCCAAGTGTCTCATTTATTAATCAAATTTTTAAAAAATGACAACGAGTTCATGATTCCCACTTATTAGTGAGATTCGTTATTGCATTCATGTATTTATACTTGACTATAGTTCTCGATTTCTTCTTTATTTTCTACATAATACGTTAATTCTTAATGATATTTAAAAAAAAAACCACATCTTACTGACGTAATTGAATTAAACCAGAGCACCTTGTTCAAAATTTAATCAATAAAAACGTTACAAAAAGGGACGCCTTTAATTCAAAAATAAAACACTTGCAAAGGCAAGTTGAGGATAATATAGAAAAGTTGAACGTGATTAGTAATTGCCTCCCAAAAAAAAAAAAAACCAAGAAAGAAGGGACGAGATAAAGGACCCCATGAGCTATATGCCTAGAGATTCGTGTGATCTTCCTCAAATCTCCTCCGCCGTTTCTCATTTCCTTCCTCCTTCTCTCCCTTCCACTCTTCTTCTTTATCCTCCTCCATAGCTTCTCCTCATAAATCAAATCTCTCTCTCTCTCTCTCTCACAGTCACAGCAATGAAGGCCAACGCTAACACCAAGCTCATTCTTTTTCATCCTCCTCTTCACAAACAATCTTCGCCACAGTTACTACCTCCACATCGCCTCCGACTTCTCTTCTTCTTCACCTTCTTCTCCTTCCTCTTCATTATTCTCACCCTCCGTACAACCACCTTCACTCTCTCCCACTCCTCCGCCTCATCCTCCGCAGCCGCCTCCTCTGTTCCTCCCTCCGTCGCCAAAGCTCTCCTTCACTACGCCTCTGCTTCCAACGACACCGCCAAATCCATGTCCGCCGCCGAGCTCTCCGCCATATCCGCCGCCCTATTTCAAACGTCGGCGCGCAATTTCCTCATCTTCGGCCTCACTCCCGAGTCACTGCTTTGGTCCGCCCTGAACCACCCCGGCCGCACGGTGTTTGTCGATGAGAACGAATATGCGATCTCAAAATTCGAGCAGTCCAACCCTGGAATCGAAGCTTATGATGTTCAGTTCACGACCAAGGTAAGTGATTACCCTCAGCTTCTTTCGCAAGCGAAAGCCCAGTCGGAAAGCGATTGCAGGCCGGTGCAGAATCTGTTGTTCTCGGAGTGCAAGCTGGGAATCAACGATTTGCCGAATCACATATACCAAATCCCGTGGGACGTGATTTTGGTGGACGGGCCCCGGGGGTATTCGGCAGCGTCGCCTGGGAGGATGTCGGCGATTTTCACAGCGGCAGTTCTGGCGAGGAGCAAGAAAGGGAGCGAGGGCGGCGAGAGAGGGAGAACACACGTTTTCGTGCACGATTTTTACAGGGAAGTGGAGAGGGTTTTCAGCGATGAGTTTCTGTGCCAAGAGAATTTGGCGGAGACGGTGGCTGCGTTGGGACATTTCGTGGTGGAAAGTGGGAGCGAGAGTGATAATGGTTACGGATTCTGTAGAAATTCGAGCTCTCCGGTATCTTCATCGTCATCGCGGTGGGATGGCGAAGATTAATTAATTAACCTTGTGAAGATCTGTAAAATGATTTGTTTGTTCGTTTGCTTGTTTGCTTGCGTAATTTTATAGTAACATAGAGGTGTAATATAATTTGGAGGAGTTATGGTAGTGGTTAATTTGGTTTTAAGTTTAACACCCTCAAAAGAAAGACCTGGGGCCACTATTGTAGCGGGTAAATTAAATTATGGGTGTAACTCTATAATGCGGTGTGTTGTTGCTGGGGGAAAGAGGGAACACTGCAGTTACAGTGTGGGAGGAGGAAGAGGGAAGAGGAAAGAACATTTTAACCGATTGAAAATGAAAGATGCATAATAAAATCGTAAATCCGTAGATATTGGAAGGAAACATTTGACTTGGCTACGACGCGGGAGACGGAGATTGGCCGTGAGGAATGAGACAAATGAATTATTAATGGATGCCCAATATTCATATTCAAATTCAAATTCCAATTATCTATCACCTTTATTTCAGTTCACACTGTCGATTTCTCCCGACACCTGTAAACGAGTAACCACAATATGCGTCGGTCGGGTTAGAACCCTACTGTTGAACTGTATGCCTCTCGAATTAAGAGTGTTTCAAAAAATTCCGATCTAAGTACTCCTTACTTAATTTTGAAATTTTAATTTCGGGAATTTTTTGACCCCGGTTGAGACTGAGATCGGGATCACCCTTTGGGGATCTGAGATGATCCCAGTCTCTGTTTATATTTTTTTTAAAGTTTTTTTATCTTATAAATTAAAATTATCATTTTATTTGTGTATTTTTATCCATATTAATTAAGTTATATTTTTAAAATTTGTGTATAACATCTTTTTGGATTAAATCTCATATATTGTAATACTAAACTTAATTATATATTGTATAAAAATAATAATAAAAAATGAAAATAATAATAATAGACATAATTTTTAAACTCTAGATTAATTTATGTAATTATTATAGTCTTATTAGTTGTTAAATAATTATTTTAATAATAAAATATAAAAAAAAAATTTTTAACAAATTTCCAAAAAAAAAATAGAGAGAAAGAACCGAGACCATGATTAAAATTGATTTTTCAATCTCGGTCCTTTCTCAAGACCAAAACTAGGAGCGACAAATCTTGATCCCGGTCCCACTTTGCACAACCCCTATCTGCAATCTCGAGCATGGGGTAGAGGAAAGATAAAATAGTCCTATTCAATGGGATTGGATAAATTTTGGCACAGCTTCTCTCCTTTTCCAGGCCCTCTCCGTTGCCATCCTCTCCCCTCGTCCAATCAAAAACTTCCACGTTCACTAGAAGATAAAAAAGGAGCAAGTAAAAATAATTGAAAAGGAGACCCTTTTTACATAATTATTTGTATTATTTTTTTAATTATGAAAAAAGAATGACCCAACAAAGTTAATTCAGGGATAGGATGAGTGAGTACCATGTCATTAGATATGACTTTATTTTAATATTTTCTTAAATATTATTTTTAAAAAAATGCAAATTTGATTCTTAATATAAGTTCAATTTTAGAGTTTTTAAACTATTTCAATTTTTTCTTTAAGGAAAAGAGGACAGAGGAAAAAAAAGTTGGAAAAACAATATTTATAAATGTGGGTAAATATGTAAATTTGACCTTTAGTTATTAATTCTACTTAGTAAGTGAAAACTAGTTAAAAAAATTTATAATAGGATTATAGTGGTATTAAATAATAATAAAATTGAAAAGTTGTAAAAAAAGGGTCAATGAAGTTTAATGTTTTTTTTGTTTGTGTAAATAGTGATGCAATTTAATGTTTTTTTTTGTTTGTTTGTGTAAATAATGCTGCAAGTGTTTTATACTCTCTTTAATCTAGAATCTAGTGCACTTAAACTATATGATGTAAAATGAGAAATGACAGTTAATTTATTTAATATATCATAAAATATAAATTTTTATCACTTTTATCATTCTTAAGAAATATGTTTATTTTAGTAGTGGAGGGTAGAAATCTACATCATAAAATATATAACTTTCCTAGTAGACTTCAATACAAATGACAACTATCATTAGAAGGATATATTAAGGTTGAGGTAGATGGATCAGTCAGACAACAATGGCAAGTTGCTATAGGTGAACTAATTCGAGATCATAGAGGATAAGGATGGGAGGTTTCTTATAGAAATTAGAAACCTGCTTCTCATCTATGGCAGAAATTCTAGCAATGTGTACAGGTCTGAAGGTATGTAAATATATGGGACTCTATAAGATTCGCTTGTATTCTGATTCTGCTGCGGCTATTCACACCCTTATGGCGTATGGTGGGAATTACCATCCACTACAATAGGAAATTGAAGAAGCAAGATCACTTATCTTCTCTAATTGGGATCTACAGATTATTCATACATGCAGAGAGATGATGAGATATGCAGATTTTTTGACAAATATAGCACACAACACGTTCGGATCTAATGTTAGCTAATTTAGGTTGAGATTGGATCTATTTTATTACATCTATGTGTTTCACGACTAAAGTCCGTTTTGCAAACACCCAAACATAATGCTTGCCATTATATATATATGTAAAAGAAAAAGAAATATGTTTAATTAAATTGAGGATGTTATTTTAAATAGAGAGGATATTATTCCAAAGTGAGTATTAATCACAAGACATTAATTAAATTGAAAGTGACCTATATGCATTAGAGTATGATTCTAAAGTAGGATTCCTAAAAGAAAAATTAGGAGGCGGTGGAATATCGTATATGTATATGGTAAAGTTGAAATAATCCATGTCAGCCCTTATTATCTTATAATTAAAATCTTTTTAGATTCTAACTTACATAAATAATATAAAAATGTATGAATTAATGTTTAAAAAGTCAACTTTTAGTTGTTTTTGTATTAAACAAGTTTTATGATTACTTTTATTCTTTCAGTATAAATCAATAACTATTTTTGTACTTTAAAATGTCACAGTAACGGACGTGTTACTTTTATTCTTTTTTATAATATTTGTGATTACTTTTGCTCTATAAAATTATTGATAATTACTTTTATATTTTTTTAAAAAAAATAAAGATGGTTTAAGCAATTTAACCCTTTTTAAAAGTGACCTATAATTGCAGACCGGATCGAGTTTACAGGAACAGGAGGAGTAGATTGGCATTGGAGTTTTTTTGTTTTTTTTTTTTGGCAGTGGCTATGAAAAATTAGTGGCTCAACCATTGTGTCATCACGCGTTGCAGGGCGTATGTCCAAATGTCGCCACTCTATTTGCCTCTTCCATATACGGCCACGTGGATCTTAAGGACTACCAGTACTCTCCCATGGGCCATGGGCCCCAAAAAAGAAAATCCATATAGTGTCGGTGCCGCACCCCGCTCTTTCATTTCAGCCTTAAAATATTCTCCTTTTATTGTTATGCATTTGGATGCCTTATAAAAAATAATTTTCTAGTGTTCTATACATGGGTGTAAAATAAGTTGTGTCTTACATTATATAAAAAAAAAATCTTAAAAAATCACGTTTTTGTATAGTAGTTGTTTGTTCTTCAACTCACATGAGAAAATAATATCAAATGTGATTTCTTATAATAAAAATTAGAAATCAATTTCCAAATAGCTTCTTTTTTGTTGTTTTTTGTTTTGGACCCCCCGGGGGGGTGTTTTGGTGTGTCATGGACCATGTTGTAGATTCCAAACGTAGACATGCTAACGACTTGTGACGAATGTAATTAAACAAAGCATATTTAGGAATTAACGAACGAACAAACCAATTATTAATACTAATAAGTTGGTACGTCTGGCCTATATCCGTCTTTTGTTGTTATTCTTGGGTTTTGCCGCACGTTCTTATGGTCACTTAATTGAAGTATGTATCATTTACAACTTTAATTTAAAACCTTGTGTTGCCTAATTATGGGTTTCTTTATTCCACACTCTTACAAAGACGGGATTTTTATTATATTAATGGGTCGGTTATATGTTGAAAAGTCTCCAAACCCCAAATGTCAACTTCTTGTAGCTCAATATCTTATTTCCCTATAATTTTCTTGCGAGTACCCTCCATAACACGTTATATATCTTGGATGTTCTAATTTATAACCCCCAACTAATGCCTTCATAAGTTTGGTGGGCCTCTATAGTCCAGACAATCAACCCAAAATGTAATTTGTTATTGGGCTAAAAAGCAGGGAATTAAATACTAAAGCCAATGCCTCACTAACTTTCCTCTAATCTAAGTCACCAGCTAAGTTTATTATTAATTGTTGGGACCCACATTTTAACTCATATGATCTCTTTTCGTTGGTCCCACTTTGGTGCTCTCTTCCGTGTAAAGTGTGAAGGAAACAGCATCATGTTTCCTCCTTTAATTTGGTTGGAGAGCTAGAACAAGAGCTCCCATGTAGCATCATCTTTTTTATCTTTTAATTTATAAACAAAAACTGAGATGGTGGAGTCAGCTGGAAAGGTTATGCCCGGATCAAAACACCCCTTGCTGTGTAACGGGGGACTTTAATGACTTATTGCATAGTTGGGATAAGAAAGGGGGAGTTGAGAAATCACCAAGGGAGCTTCAGAGATTCAGAGACTTCATGATGAATTGTAACATGGTAGAAGTGGAAACAAAAGGGTGCAAATTCACATGGGCAAATAATAGGGAAGGGGATGGCTTTATCAGGGGGAAACTAGATCTAGTTGTGATAAGTAATAGATGGAGAATGAATTTTGCAAGTGGGATATGCCATGTATTAGAAGCGATAGGATCCGATCATAGCCCACTTTGGCTGGAATTTGTGCATAATGATTCAAAGACACCAAGATTGTTCAAATTTGATGAAAGATGGCTGAGGCATCCGGATTTGATGAACATTATTAAAGCCAATTGGAGGGGGTGGAAGGAAGCAATGAACTGTGTGATTTGGTTTCAAATCTTACAAGTCTCGAGCAAGTGCTAGAGGAATGGAGCAAGAAATAGTTTGGGAATAGTGCAATGATCATTAGAAAAACTCAGGCAAGGCTGCAAGACTGTTTGAGCAAAGAATGGAATGAAGAATTGGCAAGGGAAGTTAATGACCTAAAGAAGAAAATCAGTGAACTATGGGAACAAGAGGAAATCTATTGGGCACAAAAATCCAGAATTCAATGGTTAAAATGTGGAGACCAAAATTCCAAATTTTTCCATATGACAACAATTCAAAGAAGGGGAAGAAATATAATTACAAGAGTAAAGGATGATTAGGGTAGGTGGCTTGAACAAGAAGACCAGATAGGGAAGTACTTCTTTGAGTTTTATAATGATTTGTTCACAAGCTCTTTGGCAAGGGACTTTAGTAATATTCTTAGCAGTATAGATGAGGTAGTAACCCAGGAGGATAATATGATTTTGATGGGAGCAATCACTGATGAAGAGGTTAGAAAAGCAACATTTGAATTGGGAGGCTCCAAAGCACCAGGTCCAGATGGATTCAAAGGTAATTTCTACCAAATAGCATGGGAGACAGTGGGACCACAGGTTTGCCTCCTAGTTTGAAATTTTTTTAGTTTTGGTTTTCATCTAGAGGATATTAATAAAACTGATCTGGTGCTTATCCCAAAAATTGAATGCCCTAAAACGGTGAATGAATATAGGCCTATTAGTTTGTGTAATTTTGATTATAAAATCATTTCAAAAAGGCTTAAACCATTGCTGGGAAAGATCATATCATAAAGCCAACGTGCTTTTGTGCTTGGTAGATTGATTCAAAATAACATCATTATAGTACATGAGACTTTCCACCACATGAAAACAAAGAAAACAGGGGTGAGTGAGATTGCTCTGAAGCTTGATATGAATAAAGTATATGATTGAATTGAATGGGATTTTTGTGTGCTACTTTGATTAAAATGGGCTTTTGTCAAGACTAGGTAGATAGAGTTTGCTAGTGTATTAGCTCTGTTTCTTTTTCTCTGACGTTGTCTGGAAAGATAATATCTACTATAAATTCGAAGAGGGGTTTGCGCCAAGAGGACCCTCTTTCCCCTTATTTATTTATTTATTTATCATTGTTAGTAATGTTTTGTCAAGGCAAATTGAAATGGCTGAAAGGAATAGAAGAATTAAAGGGGTCAAAATAGCTTGAACAAGCCCAACAGTGACTCACAATTTCTTTGCTGATGATTCTGTACTATTTCTTCAGGCTGAAACTGATGCATGTAGACATTTTGAAAGGCATTCTGGATCAATATTGTGAAGCCTCTAGGAAATGCATAAATGTTAATAAATCCTACCTATTTTTTTTTCAAAAAATACCCTGATGTTAGTAAAAGAAGAAATTGGCCACATATTCCAAGTAATTATTTGGGCCTACCCATAACTTGGGGACGGTAAAAATTGCACGTACTCAATTTTGTATTGGACCGAATGACAAGGAGAATTCAAGGATTGAAGCATAATTTCTTGTTGGAAGCAGGGAGAGAGGTACTTATTAAATCAGTGGCTAACTCGATTCCAGTTTTTCCCATGTCATGCTTCTTATTTCCACGAAACGCACTTAAAAGGATTGACCAAATGGTGACTAATTTTTGGTGGTAAAGTACAGAAAACAAAAGAAAGACAACATTGGGTATCTAAGGATAAGCTGAAATTGCACAAGTTAGAGGGGGATCGGTTTTAAGGACTTTTAAGCATTTAATATAGCATTACTTGCAAAACTTGGCTGGCGTGTCTTGTAGGAGCTAGAATAGCTGTGGGTCAAAATCCTGAAGGCCAAACATTTCCCAAAAACTGGATTTCTCCAAGCAAGGAAGGGAAGTAGAGCATCTTGGATATGGTCTAGTATCATATAGGGTAGAAAAGTTATTGAAGGAAACATTATATCAAGCATTGGCAATGGCAGAGACACTCAAATCTGGAATGATCCGTGGCTTGCTGAAATACTAGGTAAGAAAATATTATCCCCTTGTCGACATGAGTACTTTGAGAAATTAACAATGGACGTGTTATGTAGTCCATATGGGTGGGATCTAACATTGATAGAAGGCTGGTTAGAAGAGTTTGAGAAAAGAGCCATTAGGAAGACCAATGTGGTTGTGAATGGAAGAAATGATAGCTGGGTATGGACAGGAGGGGCTAGAGGAAGCTATACTATAAAAGAGGGATACAAAGTTGCAAAAAGAATGGTAATGATAAATCAATCAAATGCCTCTGGCTTATCCTCACAAAATGATAAAAATGTATGGAAAGGCATTTGGAAACTGAAAACGCCCCATAAGATCAAAATTTTTATGTGGAGGCTTTTATCTAATGCAATTCCAACCCTAAAAAATCTGTATAAGAGGAGGATTTGTGCTACTGATGTTTGCCTTATATGCAGGAACAAAATTGAATCATTGAGCCATCTGTTTTGCCTTTTTCTGTGGGTAGGAAGAGTATGGTTTGGAAGTCTGTTTTCTTTTACTTTTGATCAAGAAGCCCATCTTGATATGAAACAATGGATTTCTCTTTGTTTCATGGACCTATAATTGACGGACTGGCAGAAAGCAATGATAGCAATGCTATTGTGGCAAATATGGAAGGGAAGGAACTCATTTATATATGATAAAAAGGAACTTAGGAACCTAACCCAGTGTTTACTTTTTCACAGGCAGGATTGGTGCTGAAAAAATTTTTGGAGGCAAAGGGATGGTGTTCAAATTTAGAGCATACATCAAATCTAGTAAAAAGGGGCCATGCAATCCCAAAGAGGTGGAGAAGACTGATTGGTAATGAGCTGAAGATAAATACTGATTGTGCAGTTTCTGGAAGTAATGGCAGGGCATCAATAGCATTCATTGTCCGAGATCAAAACGGGTGGTTGATAGATGGGAGTGGAAGTCAAGTTGAAATGGAATCTGTTCTCATGGGGGAGTGTTTGGCAATGCAAGGGGCTGTAAGGTATGCAGTAGATAATATGTTGGAGGATGTAAAGTTTTAATCTGATAATTACTCTCTTATCAAATGCTTGAATGAAGGAAGCCTAGCTCCTAATTAGAGTTGTGATATAGTAGTGAAAAATATCCTTGAACTAAGGAAACTTGGAAGGAACTACTCTTTTGGTTATGTTCCAAGAGAAGCTAATTTGGTAGAAGACTGGGTTGCCAAGGCTTTATTATGAGGGTCATGTCCAGTAGACTGGATGTCTAGACCCCCGTTACAGCTACAAGAATTATTCTCACAAGACCTTGCTATTTTGACTGATGAGCCAGACTGATGGGCTAGTTACTGTTTATTTTGTTTGCTTGATAGTTTGTAATTATCCTAGTTTTTATGTTTCTATGTATGCTGAACCCTTGTTATTAGTTTAAATGAAGGAAGGTATTGCATTTGTTGGCAAAAAAAAAACCCATTTTAGACTTTTTTTATTGAAATATTATAAACAATAAAAATATTCACCCAAATGCTACAAGAGGAAATTTTTTTACCATGATGCTACAATTGAAATCGTTCTGGCGGTGTACAATTTGACAAATTGTTCTTCAGCTGAACAATTTGTTTGAAAATAGGATAGAGGTGAGAGGAATTGGATTGAAATCATTCACGTGGTGTATGATTACATTAAAATCGTCCACATTTGTATTTCAATGAAATCGTCCACAAGCACGCATGCTTGCACGATTTCAATGAGAGGTCGCACCACTGCAGGAATCCTTCCCCATGCGTGCCTGCACCTATACATCTACATGTTTCCTTTGCTTTTCCCTTCCATGCCTATACATATTTGTTTTATGTTACCGATGCTTCCTCCTCTTCCTTCACCCGTGAGTACACAGTGTTGTAGGAAAATTTCTATATATAGCACGTCTCCTATTCCATTTCATCACTCCTCACTTTTATTTCATTCTTCCTCTTCTTCATTCCTCCTGCACTCTCTCATTTCTCCTTTCTCCTTTCTTTCTCCTTCATTCTTAAGACAGTCTTTATTTTCTCAAGCTTCTTTTGTCCTCCATTCTCCATTTCTAGACTCCATTCTATTAGCTTGTTTCCAGTTCCTTTCTCTTCTTTCTTGCTCGTGCTTTAGTATTTTAAATTTGACTATTCTTATTATTATTGTAACTAAGTTATTTGTCTAATTTTTATTTTAAAATTGTATAGTTTTAATATATTATATCTTATATATCATTTTGTACTTGGTTTTAATATTTTAAATGTTATTTTCATATTTGTTCCATTAATCCATGCAGAGACGTTATACAATGGCACAACATCGGAAGACATCATGAATCCTAGATCAGAAGATGGCTCCCTTTTGTACTTGCAACTCAATCATATATTTGAAGATGTGTGGCATAGAGATGTGGGTACAATGTATTGATTATAGATCACAAAAATTAGATGCAATTGTTATTGACTTTTTTCCACTTTTCCATTATAGGTTAATAGGATTTTGCGCATAAGACGAATAATGCATACATATCGAATGATTGACCCGCCTCATCAAATAGTTGAATATCTTAAAATAGCTAGATTTTATGATGTTGCACGACTAGCAAATTTGATTATGATCGATGTTTGGTCTTTGCACTTGTTGAAAAGTGGCCTTGAAACTTATACATTTCACACCATGCGCAGAGAATGTACAATAACATTATAAGATGTATCCCAACAATTGGGTCTTCCATGTGGAGGACTTCCTGTTATTGGACATACTAAATTTAATTGGTTAGTTGTTTGCAAGTGGCTTTTAGGCATCAGACCACCTGCAGATAGACTCTATGGCCAATGACTACTTATTAGTATGTTGGAAGAGCACTTTTATGATCTACCGTATCATGCAGATGTTGCATAAGTGCAACAATTTACTGTGTATATATCTTTAGATTGATAGGCAAGTACCTGATGCCAAATAGATTAGGAAATTGTGTTTATTTAATGCACTTTCCATTACTTCACAATCATTAAGAAGTTGGAAACTATAGTTGGGGATTAGTGGTCTTGACTCATCTGTATAGAGAGCTATGTAATGCCACTAACCTAAGTGAGGGAGATATTGGAGGATGCTTGTCATTATTGCATATCTGGGCATAGGATCTCTTCCTTATGATAGCACCACGACGTCCTTTGTATCCAAATCCACACTTACAGATCTATAATCTCTTACCTCCGTTGGGATTTAGATACACTAAATTCACATACAAAACATTTCATAGGCACTAATGTTATTAAAATTATACAAAATATGATGTTACTTTTTCTAATTACAGATAGAGAAATGTGAGACAGAGCTCTCGTCTTGTTGCCGTAACTTTACCCCAATATAGAAGTTTCTTTGATAAAATGGTTGATGATGAGATCATTTAGCAGCCATACCAATCTGTTGAGGTGCGACAATTGATTTCAGAGTATTGCTCACACAGATATGAAATTTGGCTTGCCTCTGTGCCATTGATATGCTTTAATATCATCGCATGACATCATCCTGATCATGTTCTATGACAGTTTGGTCATGAACAACCAATTCCCACTCCACCGATGTATTTAGAAAATTACCACACAATGCAACTACAGGGTAAAACATCTACAAATTGGATTGAGAAATACTCAACATCTATTCAAGCATAGAATGGTTGGTCACATGCTATTGTTAATGCTCCAATGGCACATGATCATCTTCAAAGGACGTTTGAATACATGCAATAGTACTGGTGACGTACGAGATGATGGATTTATCGAACTACTGGCAATACTGGTTGCACGGTTCATTTTCCTTTTTCTTTCCATCAATACATGCTTTTTTATTCATATCAAAAGTGTTATAACACCATATCTTATTTTTTATTTCAGTCTAACATGGCAGATGAGTTATACAGGCTAACAATCAATACTCATTTGACATGCTTGGATTATATTGATTATCGAGATAGAGTTGCTCAAGACTAAAGAAACATATTACTTTTGCTTAGAGAGCAACAATTTGACATTACTCCTCAACCTGCTCCTCCAGCAAGTGAGTTGCTTAGGCCACAAATTCCTCAAGAAAGGCTAAGCAGGCGACGTCGTGGTTACTTGTCTATCTAACCACCTACTGCAGATGACAATGTTACAAACCAAGACCATCCTTATTAGATGTCATCGCCATCATCAGCCCATCATGAAACCCTTTTTGGCTCA
>JBAGKO010000001.1:19905642-19922194 GCA_037177275.1 Acacia concinna | reverse complement strand
GCGGTCATATCAATTAACCTATATAACATTGCAAACTTCATTTAATGAAACTAATTCCTTTAGTAAAAAAGAGAATTCCAAAAAGCACACAAACCGAACAACAGAGAATTGCATGCAACAGAGAATTTAGTTTTACCACTATTAGCACAAAATTCCAGAACCACGAACAAAATAATGGAATTCATTTTTTCCAGTATAACCATATGTGCCAATCATCATAATGTAGCAAGTTGCAAAGCAATATCACAACCAGATCAAAAGAGTAGCATTGTGCAAGGCCAAATTTACCCATAAATATGTAGCAAGTGTCCAAGAAAAAGAAACAGGGAAGCCATCTAACAAATTTTTCAAAAACATACAACACAGATAATTGGTGTGGGGCATTGAATAATTTCTACAACTAACTAGAAATTAGGAACCGAATAATGACAAATATACAACCAGAGAATGGTTATAATCAATTATTAAGGGAAGAAATTTCAAACCTATTAGTGATTTGAAGTTAATAGGTGGGGCGATTATAGTAGTATACGATGAATGAGACAAAAGTTGTGAACAGCTACTAACAACAAACTCAACAAACAATGAATGACAATGATGGCCACAGGATGGATGGTAATCAAGATTTCAGCAATAATAGAAGGAAATAATGGTTGGTATGGCAGAAAACAGTGGTTAGAGAAGTTTTAACAGAGTGTAGCAAACTGGAGGGAAGATTGAAATCGTAAAAATAGGGTTCAAATTCAAAGTCTTAAAAGCATATATATCACAGTTCTAATTAAAAAATCGTCATATATAAAATATTTGGCAGTTTATTCATAAAAAATCGCCATATATATCCCTTATATATATGATAGTTCTAATAAACAAATCGTCATATATATAATTTAATATTTTATATGACGATTGTTTAAACAACCTTCATATAATTGTTTATAATATATGGCACGTTTACAAATAAACCGTCATATATGTTTCTACATTAATTCCACCTCTCTTTATATGATGAGGGTTCTAATAACTGTGAGGTATAAAGCGTGATATATACACAAATCTGTAGTAGTGAATCTTCCCCATCTCTCCTTTGACTTCAACTATTCCTCTTCCTTTATCAGCAAGTAGCAACATCATCAATCCTCAACCTCACCGTTCATAGGTCATCTACCATATGACCTCCTCCTCCTCTTATTTCTATCGTCCTCGTTATGTGGTTTCATTACTTCTTTTGCCTATCAATAGCCATTGAAGTTAGGTCTATAAAGGTTTGGATTTGGGTTCTCAAAGTTGGGCTATCTTTCAAAGGCATTGATGGTCATAACCAATCCAAAATAGCTTTTTTAAGTAAAGTCATCAATGTTGAATATTCAATTTTTTGGGTTTATCTCTTGAAAGGTAATGATCAGGTTAGCCAAATCAAACTAGATTGGCCGATTTTGACCACAAAAATCATGAACCAGCCACCAAACTGGTTAAGTCCAACTGGTTCAACATTCATTCAAAATTTCCTACCTTCAAAAATTCATTTTTAATTTTACACATCTCCAAAAATTATATATTAAGATTCTATATAAACTTTAAGAGGTCTAATTTCTCATTAAAAAATAACTAAAAATATTATCATTTGATCATAAAAATTCTTAAAATCTAAAACTATTTGAAAAAATGTAGAAATATAATTTCCAATCATTATTCTTAATGTTTTGAAATCTCAAACATTCATATTCCACCTCTTGATGCCTCAATCTCATGAGTAATTAAATCTTACTTAATTCTAAACCCCAATATTAAAATTTGAGATGTTATAATTAAGAACTTAAATATTGCAATTATCAACTACTCCATTTTGGTCTCGATTGTAACATCTCGAAAATTTTGTGGTAGACCAAGGATCATACCTGATATTTTTTTAGGCCTAGAGGAGGTATTCCAGATGAACTAAGGGCCTTAGTCTATAGAATCTCAAAACAGTTAGAGTGAAATATGGGGAGGGACCTTTATGCAAAAAGAGAAAATTTCATAAATTTTCCGGACACAATGCAAACAGGTCTAAGAGCCCCAAAGATTCCCATAAAATTCCAAAAAATAGAAGAGGGTGTCTAGAATAGTATGACATAGTCAAAATGTCATTTTGAGGTCTAAGGAATTTATTATGAATTTTTCAATATTTCAAAAATATTTGGCCGGACCAGGTTTTTAGCCAATCCTTGATATTTATCAATATATTGAGACCTCAATGTTCTAGACTGTGATATAGGAAAGTTAGTGTATTATTTGAAGGAATTTTTTTATGCAAAATCATAAAGGAAAATTGGTTATGTGAACAAGCCCTTAAAAATCGGTAAGATACCGATGAAAGGGGTGTTTTATAGGGAAAATTATTCTGTGAGTTCTAAACATTCAAAAATTGCAAAATTTTAAGAGCAACCTCCTGATATTTTTAGAGATTTTCTATGAATTCTTTGAAATTTTTGGATGACTGTAGAATTTTCTAGAATTTTCCAGTTTTGGGTCGATTTAGTGGAAATTATCAGTATAATTTGAGAGAGATGGACCCATGGGGCCTACTTCAAATTGGCACAAATTTTTCTTGCTCAAGAGGTCAGATTTTTTGCATGTGGGAAATCAATAATTGTGTGAAAGGGACACATGTAAAAAAAAGTTCAAAACTTTTTTAGAAAATTACACCTAAAGACCCAATAAATATTTGCACCATGACCTCTCTTCCTCACCTATAAATAGAGCTCTCATCTTCCCCATTTTCTTACTAAAAAATCGTGACCTCTCTCCCTCTCTTGAAGATCTCCCACCCTCTCTTAAAGAAGCCTCTTCATGTGAAAATTCCGACAATCCCGGCTCGGCCTTTGATTCAAATAAGTTCCGGCTAGGTTTTGTCCAATTAGGCAGGCCTAGATAGTGAACCTAAGGGGAGGTTCTATCCAATTATCTAGGCCAAACCAAGCCTTCCTAAGGGGAAATGCTAATCAATTGTTCCGGATCAGGATAACCTTTCCTAAGGGGAGGTGCTGCCTGACTGTCCTAAGGAGGTGTTGTCTAATGGTCATAGAATAAGATAGCATTTCGTAAGGGGAAGTGATGTCTGATGGTCTTGGACAGAAGTAGGATTTCTTAAGGGGAGATACTGCCCAACTGTCGGAAGGTCTAGTAGGCACATCTAAGGGGAAATGCTACCTAACTATCTTGGCCAGGGCAATGGGGACATGCCAAAAACGAGGACCCAGGCTGTACAGGGTGGTTAGCAGAAGGGTGCAGGTAGGAGATGGAAACAATACAAGAAGGGAAAGGACCCAATCCATATAGTACGAACTAGGACTCTAAGAGGATACAAGAAAGGAAGGGTAGTAGTATAATGATAGGGGCATATGGTAATAGGATTTATTATGCTCCGTATAGGTGTTACAAAGAGGCATACCAGTAATCCAGCAGTTCTAGAAACAGTGAAATAAAGCCCGTCTACCGTGTAAGAAGAATACGGTAGCAAGAATCCCTACCCTTAACATGTATTGCTTTGTGTTGTCTGCTATTTGTTGTATGCTTTATGATATGTTTTGGTTGTGTTAGCATGTATGCATGAGAGATATGACTCCTTGTTTATGCCTTGGCTATTTGAGTTTGAGTTTAGGTTGAGTCACGTGTAGGCTCCCAGTACATTATATGTGCTAAGAGAGAGGGCACTAGAGGTAAAGTATGAGTATTGCATATGGCATGACATGCATTGCATTAGATGGTTTCTGGTTATGATTCTACTACTGAGCTTTCTCTAGAAACCTTACCCTCTCCACAATGCAGGTGAAAATTCCGACAAATGCGGGACAAGGGAACAGGCTAGGGTAGAGTTATATTTCCTGTTTCTTGGCATGTATTTATGTACAGTATGATTAGTGTAATCTTTCGATTCTAGTTTTGTATCTATTAATGAGAAAAGTTATTCCTCTGTTCTGTCTATGTCAAAACTTTTAATTTCTCAGTTTTGACATACGAATACGTCAGTGGTTCTAAGAGCTTGTAAGGTAAGGTAAGGGAGTAAAAGAGAGGTGTTACATCGATCAAGTTCACTTCCTTACGAGTTTGGCCTCAGATTAGTCCTAGTTTGACTCCAATTTGACCCACTAACCCTAAAATGACTACCTCAATCGGTTCAATAGCTAAACCAAGTTAATAACCTTGGTAATAATTGAGTTGTGATTAAACAATCTAAACTGGTTTTGTCCCCTAAATCTTCTTTGTTAAGGATCTTGTCCTTTGCTTTTTTAATAATTGGTAAGTGTTAGGAATGGCGCATCAGATGTTGAATCTTCTTATTACTTGCAAGAGAACATAAGGAAAGAAATACATAAACATATGGCTGAAAATAAATGGTAACAAAGACAACAAACTTATTAACATTGAAAATACCCCAATCAAATGGTAAAAATGACGGGTCTTTTAAACTAATTAGAATATGATCCACTATAATCAAAATAGGATACAAGTTTTGACTACATGCAGTATCAAGTGTCATTAGCCAACCAAACAATCAAAATTGCAAGCTCACAATAGAGAACAAAGAAACTGAAAATATCATAAATATGTCCCTAACCATGAATAGGTTTTCTCTAACATCAAGCTTTTAAACTATGATCCCATCATTGAAAAATAAAAACCATATGTTATGAACCTACTAACTAAATTCAGCTCGATCCAATGGTCAACAAGTGCTCAAATGTCAATTTATTACCTGCGAAGCTACATTTTTCTCACATTATTACAACATTAAACTTCTCTTACCTCTCTAGCCTTATCATATTCGTCCTTAGCGAGCCTTTCTACTCAAAACCTAATATGTCCTCTCTCCACTTAAGTAAGTAAGACAACTTCAAATTAGGAAACTCTGACAGAATATTTATCCCACAAACAACCATAAAAAACTATCAATTTTTCATTCTTAGTCTTTTCCTTCTTTCCTATTTTTCCTTTCATTTTCTTTCTTTTATTTTCATAAAATAGGAAATACATAAAAGTTGGAATTTTCTCCACATAGGAAATAAGCCTAAAACCCAACATCTCCCCCTTGTGACTATATGGAGATAACTGCCAATCCAACAGTTACATCACCTTCTACGAACTTTTCACAAATGTCAAGGTGTATCCATTTAAGCAGCTCTGGCCTTCTTGAAGAAACATTGTTCACAAACCATGCAATGAGAACGCTTTCACTTCTCCAATTCTACAATTTGGAATTGTATCACTCTCTTTTTCACTGATATAATTAAGCATTTGATGCTAAAAACTTAATGCCTCTATATCTATAGCATCCACAATGCCTCTAACTACCAAAGCTTCTATCACCTCTGGCTATTTAAAGAAATCATTATATTGGTCTCCGTCATTCAATTAAGTCAACAACTCAACCGTCAGATAATTTGACTATTAGCCAACTTGAGAGCCTATTAACCTAGCAAATATACCACTTGTTGGGCAAGGTGTATCAGAAGTTGAATCCTCATATCACTTGTAAGAGTCCACGAGGAAAATTTTTGGCTAAAGTGGCAGATACTAACAGCTTGAGGCATTAATGCCATAGATTACATGGGCATTAGCTCTGTAGCTAGATTAATGACTGTGTGGGATAAAGTTATACACATGTCTTCTTGTTTTTTTTCCTTTATATGTTAGGTTGATATATGTGGAAGTTAAGATATTTTATATTTTATATTTTACACCCCTTATGGAACTACCCATTTTTCATAAGGTTGTTCATAGATTGAACTATGCTTATTATTCTCTCAATAATTTGAATAATATGCAATTTCTTTCTCACAAGAGAAAATAAACAAGAATTGTACATGTCTTTATCTTATAACTATTAAAAAATAGCCTGATACCACGGGAGTAGTGTATAGCTTGATACCAAAGAAATAAATGATGACATTAAACAAAAGCAAATAAACAAGAATTACTATAAGTGATTTGGTCTCAAAACTAGTGTTACATCTATCTATGGGTGTGGACCACAGGTTATTAACTCAATTAAATGTTCATGAGATGAAATGGGATAGGATGAGTCTCAAAAGGTACGTGATAGTAAATCTATTCCATGTCTCGTTCCATTGCTATTAAGACGAGACAAGACCAAGTTCAGGATGGAATCAAGATAGGATCGAGACAATCCATATACTTTTTTTGAGATATGGACCATCACTTTTTCCCTTTTTTTGAACTTGTAAAAGCTAAAATATATGAGTATGAGTTAGACAATGAACCAATATGATTATTGAAAATATGTGATCACCATTTTTTTTTTCATTTTTAAATAGGAAACATAATGAAAAAAATAGGGAATAATTACAACTCAAACTTAACAAGATCAATGACAATGATCATACATATTTGTAGTATTAGTGGAGTGAACATAGACCGTGACACTCATGTGAACGACCGCGAGAGTTTTCTTAAGTACTGATAGTATCTTGTATTATATATATAAACAGTATATGATAATATCTTTTTATATGACTAAAATCTATCTAAAAAATATTATATAATAATATCCTTTTATATAACTAATATCTATTTTAAAAAGTATATTGGTTATATATTTAATTAAAAAGTTAGATATTTTAATTAAGAAACAAAAATATTAGATATATTACATATATTTTAATTAAGAAACAAAAATATTAGATATATTACATATATTAATCTAAAAATAATATAATTCCAAGAGGACAACAAGTCGGGATGGAAGAATGCTTGCCATACATCCCATCCTAGTAATAATTTTGTCCCATCCCAAATTTTTTTAGTACAATACCATCCCATCCTAAGTGACCAGAATCCAAACAGAACGGTTGGGATGGGATAGCACGGGGGCAGAGGTGAACACCCCTACTTTTTAGCTTGATTAATGGATGCATGATATTTGCTTTTAGCTACATTATTTTAGTTAAAGTAGAGAGCACTAACAGTTTGAGACATCAATAGTATGGTGAAAATAGGTCAGGCGAGGCCAGACTTTATCTTTAGCAAGCTAAGATTATTTTGTAACAGCCAGGCCTAGGCCCAGCGTGTAGCGAGTTAAAGGTCATTTTTCAGGCCTGAGGCTAGCCTGTTAATAGGCTTACTTTTTTTTTTTTAACATTTACTTTTTCATTACATTTTATTGTGTTTTTCAAAATTCAATATTTTTTCTTATCTTTTATTTTTATTTTTTTGACCCATTTTCTTTTATTACCTTTTTTATATTTTCCCTTTTTATTATAATTATTTATTTAAAATTTTTATTTATAATATTTTTTGAATACTAATTTCTTTAACTCTTATAAATCATAATTTAAATAAATTCTTGTTGCACAAATAATTGCATGTTAAAATCATAAAGAAAATATTTCATAATGATAATTATATCACAAAAATAAAAAATAAGTTGATATATTTACTATTTATTTTTTACATATTTTTTATAATATTTTATATTTATAAAAGGCCTAGGCCAGCTTAACAGGCATGACTACAGGCTTGATCTTAGCCTCTTAAAGAAAACAGGTTGGTCAGCTAAGCCGTGTACTCCCAATTTAATACAAGGATGAACACAATTTAGTGATGCAAGACCCTTGGTTGAATCACAAGGAATTCTTGTGTCCTTCTTGATGTTAGGATCTTAGGAATTAAATTAGAATAGATTAGGAATGAATGAGAATCATTGTGGATCATATTTGAAAATAAAATAAAAGTTAAACATTTCCAAAAAAAATGAAATAGTGATTAAGGTGAAAAATGGGCAGCTTTAGAGTTTTAATGAAAAATCAAGCAATTCAGTGAGTGTTTCATGGTGTTATAACTTGGTCATCATCACAAATCATAGATAAAGCAAGTAAAAGATATAATGAACTTAAATTAACCTTAAACAATGCAATCAAAGGATCTAGACTTAAAGAATTTTAGAAACCACCAAGATTACTTGTTTTTCCATGTAACTCATCATCCAAGACACAACCATGCTAAATTACAAGATACATTTATGAAGAACACAAGTCTTCTACCATCTCCTATGAAATACAAGAGTTACAAATCCAAATTAAAGTTTAAACAATCCATATGACCTCACTTTCATCAAATAGAAGAAGAAAAGGAAAAGAAGATCATTGCTCCATGGATTTGGCTTCTACAAAGCTTCTAACAAGAACCCATGTGTGGACCAAGCTTAGGCACCACAAAATGAAGGTATTTAGCCACTCATAGCAGACATGAAAGCTCATATGATTGAACATGCAATTCTGGAATTTTCAATAAGGTTGATCACTGAGGCAATTTTGGACTCAATTTCTGATATGTTACCAATCCCTTTGTGTAATTTATTTATTTAGAGGACTGTAGTGCATTCTGCAAGCTTTCCAACGAGCCATAGATCACCTCATTTGGACACATGTAGCGTCATATATGAACCTCCCAAGTCAATTCTAGTACCATCTGTAGGCAAAAACTCATGCTTACTATTAATAATCAAGTGTAGAAGCACAAGTTTTCCTATAACAAATAACAGCGGAAGACTTAAAATGCCTCTTTCCATTTTCTAATCTCTAATCTGAAGAGAACTTACTAACTCTGATGTGATAGATCTACAAAACATAAACATGTCAGAGAAAAGATGACAGGTTGCTTTTGACTAATTGTAGGGCACAGTGATGGTGACTGGGTTTTCTGCTGTCACTAGTTAGGGAACCTCAAGAGAGCAGCTCAGAGTTTTCCTCCAACGCTTCGTAGAATTATTGGCCATCAGTGTCCATGTATTATCACCATCATAAATTACATATAAATAGTCAATAATAAAACCCTAATCTTAACTAGGCCTAAATCTGACTTATGGGCCACACTTAATGATATTTTAATTATTTCCTAAAATAATAACTAATAAATGTGATAATATATAATAAAACATATAACATTCTACCACTTGGCCCATAACCGCATGTCAATTGTCCTGTCCAGATTAATTAAGGTTATGCTGTAAGAATCATGGCAATAAGTCCTCTTTAGTCAAGTATTACCTTCCATGTATTACATATAACACCCTTACTCAATGGGTATAATCTTTATGAATAAGCCTTAAATGTTTATTTGGTTCCTTATTGAATGTTTGTTAGTCCTATATAACTTGGTACCAACTTAAGACAACAAACTCTATATTAAATTTCATCATTAGACAATATCTCACATAGACTACGTAATCTAATCTATTTAATAAATAAGATATTTCATCCTTAAATATCTCTAAATGCATGCAATTCATTCAATGGATCCATACTTTATGTGTTTATGACCTATTAACTTTATAGTCATATAACACCCTTTATGGTTTTAAAATAATTCAAAACCCTAAGATGAAAATCTTTAACCAACAATCTTGTAACTTGACTCCAACAATGATTAAATTAAGCAATTTATGGTGGAGTTAAGCAATCAGTGACTACTTATCAGTCTTGTGTTCCTTCATAATGCAATTGTTTAGTGAGCATAAATATGTGTCTCAATGTTAACTATTTTATAATTAACACATCTTAGCAAACCAAACAAAAGTAAGCCTTCAATGACATTACTTAATGTGCACTTTGTAATGTACTCTATGACTTGCAACTTTTCAGTTATTATTCAAGCATAAATATGCTTGACAATCCTTCTAAAGTTCCCTTCAATGGCATTACTTAATGTGCACACATTTGAGCAAGCCTACACCATGGAAAATAAATTAGAAGGAAAATAATTTTATTAGAGACATATGGACAATTTGATTATATTCTCATAATAGAAGCTACCCATAACAACTACTGTTGATCCTTGAATCTTTAAGTCCTCGTGATCATATGTTACTTATTTCATTCCCAAGTATTTTTGAGAATAATCTCTTTATGTATTCTAAAAGAATACCACACTTAACTTAGTCATATTACAATTCTAAACAATAACGATTCAAGTATGCGTAACAATTAAAGTAAAAAAATTCCTAAGCAATGAATGTGTGTCATCATTTTGTATAATATAGATAACTCAACTCCTACTAATCCATCCATATAAATAAGGTTATTATGCCCTTACATTATCTTATATGTGATTGGATCATAATATCTTATTTATACTATTGTGGAATATGCTTATGAAGACATTTTGTCAGTTTTGCTAACTAAATTCTTTAAACAACTTATTTGACCCTCTCTTTTAATTGACATTACCTGTCCTTGTGGTTGTAATGGAAAGATGTCAATAATATTCCAACTCAAAATAGACATTAATCATCATGAAGATATGGAAGGAACTATAAATTAATATAAGAGGAATTACCTCACTTTATTAATTCCTTTTTGACAAAAAACTTTCAACAAACAACTTCATTTATAGTAAATGTTGCATACTAACAACCTTACAAACGACATGTTGTTTGCCTCAAGATCTCATATATCTATCATGAATTAATGTATTCTTTTGGAATTTAGGGTCCATAGACATATTTCTTGAAAAACATGATGAAATTGATAGTAATTGCCAAAATGAAGGTGAAATATCATTGTTCTTAACTAATATGTTGATAGATTTAAGTTGCATAATAAGAGCACCATCTACCAATTTAAGACATCATATATTTATTTCAAGATTCTCATTCTAATAATTGATAGGGTCTTTAATATTGATGCTTCTTATTTCAAGCATGACCAATTGAGAATTTTAAAACATCTTTATGTTTTACACATACTCCAACAAGGAGAGTGTCATGTAAAACTCATGTTTCATTATGATTAGAGGTTATAATCTATCATATGTGATCATAACTAATGAGTATGATCACTCCCACTAATCATGATTTTCCTCAATAATTTGGCATCTCAAATACTACTCAAGCTAGTATCCATCATGTAATCCATCTCTTGTAATTGACTTCACTATATTAATCTATTTACCAGATTAAATAACCCACTTCCGCTTTATATATCCTAAAAGTGTCTAATGACACTACTTAATTATAAAGCAAAATGTGTTCAGGTATTGTGAAAAGTCAACTGTAAGGAGATAAACAATTTAATCTATTACAACATAACTAATAGTACATCCATTAATCAAGCATTTTAATTATATATTTTATGGATCTTAGAGTTGGTAGCTTGATAGTCCTACTTTAAAATCTCATCTTTTTCAAATATGGCTAAAACTTATACATATGCATCTTTTCAATGAATACTTAACATCCATTCATAAATTCATGAAAAGGAGTAATGATTCATGAGATAATAAATGAAGAATATTTTCTACCAAAATTAATGGAGGCATATTACTCTATTATGGAGAATTCACTTAACAAGCAACAAAACAAATAAATAACATTTATGAGAATTTTTAAATTTGTCCTAAAGCCTATAAACAACCATTGACTTTATTCCATTCTTTGTATACTTATGATGACCATCTTTTAATTGAGATTACTTTATTAAGACAATGTTGCTATCTCATTTCTCATGTTGGTATCATAAATGCTATAACCTTTCACAATGTCAATTTTGCCCTAATGGAAGGAGTTGTGTTTATTTCCTTATATGCTCAACAATTATCTATGATAAATTATATAAAATTAAACGATTGAATAAATAACAATCATGCTGCAAGGTCAAAATAAACATGCTTACAAAATTATCTTAAGATGAAGCAACCATTATATATAGGTGTATGTTTACTGATGTAAATCATACATTATAAATTCGTATCACTAAAGTCTACTTATGGGCAAAGGCTTTAGCATAGCATGAATTTATCTCGAATTGATAAAAACTAGAACGCAGTTATATCTCCTAATACTTGTAGGCTACTTATAAATATAAAGCTATTCTATTTCATCCTAATTAAATACGCAATTATAATTATCTACCTGTGAGCAAAGATAAATGATAATAATATATTTAATTACAATTGATGCCTTTAAATCTTAATGTGATGTATTTTGTTTGTTAGAACAAAAGAAAGTGCATGTACCTAGTAAGCTAAGAATGCTATGGCTACTTCTTTATTTTACATGCTCATTACGATGACATCATATTATTGTGTATATCAATTGTATATTTAACCATAATTGATATCATAAAACTTTATGTGATTACCTATGCATACATTAATTATTTGTATAAGGATGTTGTAGCTATTCCTTTAACAAAATATATATGCTAATCACCAATATCAAATGTATACGATTTAGATTCCATATATACACACAATGTCAATGGGGTTCTTAATTAATTAGTTTAATCAAGTAAATCATTTATGTGAATAAAACAATATTCACTCACCATCATCATATTGATATTTAAAATCCATATGTTATTTATTTATACATGTTGTAAGAGGGCGTTGTAGCTACCACTCGAATATGCAAGTCAATCATAAATATAAATCATGTGCATTTATATTATATATATGCATAGCTTAATGGATGACCTAATTAATTTAATCAACATAATTGACTAGATCCAATCCTCCCACTTTGATTAAATTAATATTACCCATTAATTACAACTGGTATTTTAAAACAAATCATTATACACACATGCATTAGAGGATGCTGTGGCTACTCCCTAAGATACATACTAATCATAAATATTAACTATTTGCATTTAAATTCCAAATATGCACAAATCCTTAATGAGAATTTAATTGATTAGCTTAATAAATAAAATGTGACTAAATAATAAAAAAAATTAAATTCTTCCACTATTTTTGTGCATTCAAATAAATCCAATATATGAATATCTTAATGGAGGGATAAATTAATTAATTTGATCAACAAATGTAACTCAATAATTAGATTAAAAAACCCTCCCATTATTTTATGTATCCAAAAAAAATTTTAAAGAATGTATTTTTTTGGCATATTTCTATTTAAAACAATTTTTACAAAATTTGACTAGTTAGATAATTGTCTAAAATTAATTCTCTAAACATTTAAAAAATTAAATAAATTTTAAAAATTTTCCAAGATGTGAAAAGATGTCAAAATTAATTCATTTTCTTAATTCAAATAATTTTAATGTGATGTAATAAAAATCACACATAATATAGTGAAAGAATAAATTATTTCGGCAAAAAATAATCTCTGGAAGTTAAACTTTATAGTCCAAGAGATTAGAAATGCATAATAGGGCTCATAATATAATTTTCAAAAAAGAGCAAAACAATGTAAGGCCCAAAGGTCATTTTTGGAAATAAAATCTAATTAGCCCAATAGGTGCAACAATAAAAAGTCACCGTATAAAATTAACACTAAAAGAGCCCAAAAAAATAGCCCAAAATGTGCAACATAATTTTTTTTGGCTAGCCCAAACACTTTAGCCCTAAATTACAGTTGGCCTATAATGCATAAGTGAAATACGTGTTTCACTTATACCAAAACAGTGTTGTTTGCCTTTATGACCCAAAAAGGCGGCATTTTGCCCGAGTCAAAACGACATCATTTCGACCTTCTCCTTCGCCCGCCCAGCGTAAACCTACCTAACCTGCCAACTCGAATGCAACATGGAAGGCTACTGCGACCCTCAACTTTCAGGCGATCTCTAGGGCATTCATTAAGCTTGATTTCAGCATTACTTGCCACCGCAAAACCAAAAAAAGATGTTAGGGAAAAATGATTTGATTGATAAACATGCATATGCCCACACAAATGAAATTGAAACATAACATAACAAAACAAATTATAAATTTTATCACGGTTCTGACGGCAATGAACACAGTGAATGATAGTTGATTTTAGATTGAAGTGGAAAAACTTGGGTCAATGAAAAGCTCAGAGAGTTCTTCTCCTTGTCTTTCAAAATGAGATTCATATATTAAACCAATCAAGGAAAGTGGAAATTTTGAAAACCCAAATCTAAAATTAGACATGTAAGCTCAAGAATGAAGGGTGAAAGCTGAAAGTGTTTCATGGTTCATAAGCTATAGACGATGATCAGAATGGTAACTTTGAAAATCCAAAACCCATGGAAACAAGGACTGTAAAGAAAAAATCACAGATTAAAACCAGGGGCTTGATAAAGATAAAGATAAAATCATTGGTGAAAAGATTCCCACAATTGTTTTAAAGCATTTGTAAAAGCTTAAAATAATTTCATATCCCTTTCATCTCATTGATCCGAAACATATGCAATTTAAAATAATAAAATAAATTGCAAAAAGATATTATCTTACCAAATATTTATAAAAATTAGAGTTCCATCTTTTGATCATCCAATCAAAGAGTAGAAAGTCAAAGCCTCACAAAACTTGACTCTGATGTCACATATAGGCAAAAACTCATGCTTAGTATTAATAATCAAATATAGAAGTACAAATTTTCCTAGAATGAATAACAACGGAAAACTTAAAATACCTCTTGCCATTTGATAATCTCTGATCTAAAGAGAACTCAAAAATTCCGTTATGATAGAACTATAAAACATAAATAAGTTAGAAGAAAAAGATAATAGGTTTCTTTAGACTAGTTGTAGAGTACAATGATGACGACTAGACTTTCTGTCGTCATTAGTCAGGGAACCTCAAGCATCTTAGAGTTTATCTCCAACTCTATGTAGAATTATTGGCTATAAGAATTATCTGTGTTAGTGTATTTTCACCATAAAAAATTACACATATATAGCCAATAATAAAACCCTAATCTTGATTATGCCTATATCTAACTTATGGTCCACGCTAAATGATATTTTAATTATTTCCTAAAATAATTACTAATAAATGTGATAATATAGAATAAAATATCTAACAACCATTTAATCTAGCATTAAGGATTAAACACTCCAAACAGGTGGATATACCACTCTCTTAGAAGCAACTATTGCCATACCCGCCTAGAAACACAACAATCACGAAGTGTATGAAGTAGAGACTTAGGTTTAGAATAGCACAATTCACATAACCTCGTAAGGTGAATTCCAAGCTTAAACCTTGTGAGATTAGTTAGAAGATGGTCATGAAGGCAGTCTATGAACCTGATCAATAACAACCATAAAGATCGTATCATCATCATAAATTTAATAATATAACATTATGCCATTAAGTGGAGGCCACATAAGTTATAACAATACAGCACACCTCTAAGCTTATTCATTACTCTATTACATAAATCATGGCCTGCTGAATACCCAACATTAATAGTTAAAAGACAGATTATGTGCAAATATGCTTAACAATAACAATAATTAAAACTGCCTCATCTATAGTGGAGGAGTCATAATGTTGAATCAATCACAAGCGATGTGGCTTTAGGGATTTATAGGTCACTGGCACCGGTGGTGGTGAACCTCCTCCTCCTTCTACTTCTGGTGCCTGCACCACCTCCTTATTGCTATGATAGTACTTGTTACAGGGTACGATGTTCAAAGTCTTGGGGTTTGGACATGGCTTAACCTTGGAGAAAAACTTGGTGCACTGGGCTGGTGTCTTTTGATCATGAAGTCCCATAATGCAATTGTGTCGCACATCTAGAACTTTCCGGTCAATCAGTTTCCTGCATTTGGGTCCTACGTGGGTGAAATAATTACCCGATAGCGTCAAATTACCACCCTTTTGGAGCTCTGGAAGCTTGCATACCGACTCTGGAACTGGCCCGTAAAATTCATTATTGGCCAAATTCAAAAACTGAATCTTTTTCAAGCAGCCAAAGGAATGTGGGATCGGGCCAGTCAACCAATTCTTGCTCACATCAAAGACTGTAGCTTTTTCTAGGAACCCGATCTCGTAAGGTAAACAACCAGAAAACTGGTTCCCTAAGAACAGAATTTCTGTGATGTTTTTGGCTTTACCGATACTGTTGGGGATCGGACCGCTTAATTTGTTGTTAGCGAATGTGAGATACCTCGCTGGTGTGTAACCAAAGTCTTCATCTGGGAGGTTTCCGGTGAGCTGGTTGTTGTTGATGAAAATGACGTCAAGTTTCAACTTAAAGAGCTGTGGTGGAATTGGACCGTAAAGTCGATTAAACCTGAGGTCCAGGAACAAGAGTTGTTTCGATTGAAGGACTTCATTTGGGAACTTGCTGCAAATCTTGTTGTTGCTAAGATCGAGCTCGTAGAAATATGGGATTGATGTAATTTTAGGTGGGACTCGGCCGCTGAAATTGTTGGAGTTAACGTGGAAGAATACTAACTCTGGGATCTGGGCCAAGACTCCAGAAAGACCAAGCGCTTTACCTTTCCCCCGGGAGGATAATGAGTAGCCGTTAAAGTCCAGTCCGGCGACTGCTTGTTCATTTCCTTTCGGATATTTGGCGCATTTGATGCCGTTGAATGTACATACGCCGTTGGACATTTTCCAGTTTGATGTTTTCCCTGTAGGGTCAAATATGGTCTTCTTGAATTTTAGAAGCACTATCTTCGCTCGCTGTAGCCTTGATAGTACTGGCGGCGGTCGTGGCCGTGGAGGAGGAGGAGATGGCGGTGGAGGAGGGGGAGGAGATGGTGGCGGTGGTGAAGGAGGAGGAGATGGTGGAGGAGGTGAAGGAGGAGGGGGAGGAGATGGTGGAGGGGGTGAAGGA
>JBAGKO010000001.1:19864747-19881136 GCA_037177275.1 Acacia concinna | reverse complement strand
TATGAGAGTATTTTTTTTAAAAAAAAAAATGTTAATCGATTCAACCTGTTTAACCAACGGGTTGAACTGATTACTATTTGGGTTAAACGGACTACCTTATTTCACACCTAAACTCGCCTAAATAGACGAGTCCAACCCGCCAACCCGACCCAAATTACCAGTTCTAAAAGGGTAACCATTTTGGTCACTATAGATATAGCACTTAACTACTTACTAGTATCACTTATATAGCACTTAATTTTGGTGTGTAGTTGTGATCAAACTATATTTTTACAAGATTATTTTTACTATATTTAGACAATTAATCATAAATATTAGACTTAATTGCATTTATTGTGGGTGATTGTGATTCATTGTGGTTACAATCAATTAAGCTTAAAAAGATTAAAAATATCTTATATTTCATTATTTACCTTAATTGGTTTATTTTTAGAAATTAAGATATTACATGTTTATTACCTTTCTTTTCATATTAGGAAACTAGGTCAAGAAAATATCAAAGATCCTAGACTAATTCTTGGAAAAGAAAGAAAAAATAAATATATAAGCACAGTGAATCAAACAGAAAAGAGAGAGGTGAACAAGGAGAGAGGAGGAGGATACCATCACCGTCACCGTCACCGAAATCGCCGTTTCATCATCACCATCGCACATCTGTCAACTTCTTCTCTCTTCCTAGCTCTCTCTTTCCATAGTCTTGTCATTTCATTCCAGCCAATCTCTTCATCCCATAATGATTGTGTTTTGTCGTTCTTTGGTGACAGAAAAGAACTTCATGTGTGGCTAATATTTCAACTCTTGAGGATTTGTGATTTGGCTTGAGTTCTAGAGCTTCAATGTGGAGTTTTTCTTAATCTTAGCTTCTTTATGAATTTCCTATTATCATTGTAATTCCTAGATAAGACTAAAGGTAGTTTCAGTAGGATTTTGTTGTGAGTTATTTGAACTTCATAATGTTAAACTAAGATTGTTTATTTTGTGATTAGATTTAAATTATTGCAATTAGATTATTCTTAACTATTTATTTCCTAATAATTCATTGAGAATATACTTGCTATGTGATTACTAGTTTGTGTAGTTAATTTGGGTTAATTTGAGTGTCGTGATTATGCACTCATATTAGAAAAAGCAGTCTATTTCACACATCAAGTGATTCTTTAATAATATTCTTAAGCAATAGCTATTAATGCAATTGTAGGAATAGCTACTGATTAAAAGTGTTAGACTCAATGTGATTATTTGGGGTTTTTAATTAAAACTGATGAATTTTAACTCCCATATTATTAGTAAACTATAAAAGCCATTGAACCAATTTCTCAAGAGATTCATTTAATTTATATTCCATTCCATTATTATTTGAAAAATACTAAAAATAATAGCTTTAAGATTTTAATTAAATTACATTCTTCTTTTAATTATTATTTCGAAAACTCCAAAACCAAGTTTCTTTTATTTTCATTGCATTTGCACGATATTTAAATTACTTAACAATAAATAAAATGCTCACTGAGATGAAAAGAGAGAACGATATTATGTTTGCCTACACGCAATCTTTAACCAATTTTTTATTGTGAACTTTAAGACTAATGATAAAAAGTCCTCCTCAGGCTAAAAAAAATTTGATTTTTATTTTTTTCATTGTGCTAGTAGTAGTAATAGTAGCAGTACTTCATAATTGAAGGGATTAGGGTGAAGAAGTCATTAATTAAATACACCCCACACAGGAACCCTTTGGTTGGAAACATGAAGAGAGTTGTACTTTGTGCTCATTAAATGCACTAACTACACCCTTTTTTTTTGCCAGAACGCTAACTTCACATTGAGCCGACAAAGAATCAGTTTATCAGCGTCATTAATCTACTAACTTTCTGTCCCTCCGGGGAATTCCCATTAAACTATAGCAGTAGTTTTGTCTTCATTTATACTAATCCATTTTTCTTTTTTCTTTTTTAAAAATGGTTTTTTTCACATTTATTATGAAGAATATTTTTTAAAAAATAGATTAAAAGAAAATACTAAGGTTCTAAAAACTGAATCGGTTACTTAATCAGTTGGAGTTTAGGTTAAATTAGAGTTAAATCGGAGTCAAACCGAGACTAAACCAGTGAAGAAAGGAATATTTTAGAGTTATTAATATAAATTTCTTTAAAAAATTGATTTTTTTTCTTAAAATCAAATTAGGTTGACTCTTAGACCAGTTTTGATATCGGGTCACCGGTTCCTAGGCTGGACCGGCAGACTGGTCCAAGTTTAAAAATAGTGAAAAATACTATATACTTTGTGCCATTCGAGAAAGTGAGACGAAACTATACATGGCATCATCTATTTTTATCTCAATCTTGTTTGAATAATATACAATATTACTATAATAAGTAAATCATCATGTATAGTATAATACAAATAATTTAGGAAAATTGCACTTAGGTTCTAAGGAACAAACATAATTATTAAAAAAATCCTACCAATTTTAGCCCCTTACCCAAAAGTCCTAAAATAGAAAGTGAAAAATTAACAACTTCCCATGGGAAATTAACAACTTTAATAGCGGGTTTTAACAACTCTGTTTTAAAATTACTAAAAAGTCACATCCCAACTTTATCTCTTACCCAAAAGTCTCAAAGTAGAAAGTGAAAAATTAACAACTTCAACAACGAGTTTTAACAACTCCGTTTTAACATTTTAACAAATATCACTTAGGCGTTGTAACAACTGAGCAGCTGTAATTGGTAAATTTATAAGTGAAATTAACAACTTTAACAACGGCTTTTAATAACTCCATTCTAACATTTTTTTAACAACTCACCTGAGTGTTGTTAAAAAATGTTGGAACGGAGTTGTTAAAACTCGTTAATTACCTCTGTGAGGTTGTCAATTCCAGCTGTTAAGTTGCTAATTTTTTCTTGAGACTTTTTAATAATTATATTTATTAGTGGGACTTTTTAATAATTATCTTTAGTCTTTAAGACTTAGGTGTTATTTTCCCAAATAATTTTATGCCAGATCATGCATAAATATTGTTTTTTTAATTATATACAAACAACTCCCAATGTATCACTTAGTAATGAAATGACGTGAAGTTAGTACAATAACTATAGTGTTATTTGTTCACCGGGGAAAAGATTATTTTCATAAATTTAAAAATTTTAATAAAGAAAGAAAGATTATTATCAATTATCAAGTTTTGAAAAATATAAAATATTTATATATGTTTTGAAGTTAAAAATATTCTTGTGTGTGTGTGTGTTTAAGCTTTAAATGATGTCATTTTATGGTATATTCACCGGAAGGTATATAATGAATTGTATAAGCACTAATTAATGACAAGTGAGAGAGAGAGAGAGAGAGAGAAGAACATGGACTACACTTCGACGACAAAGGAAAGTAGCAAAAGGAAAATATATAAAGAAGGAAGAGATTAAAACATCTGATGACATAATACAAACTTTGCTTTGGTTGGAAGGTGGTTAGTTGGATTAGAGGAAGAATATTGATATGATTAAGTGCGCAATCACTTTTCAACACAAACAAGAAATTGAAAAGATGGGCATATCCCAATGACATGTGGATATATATATATATATATACACATTAACCTTTTCCCTCACATTTTACTTTTCTTTTTTATTTTTCCTTTTATTTTCTGCCTCTCTTTTCCTTTTACCAATATAATGATACTCATGCCTATTTTAGTGGGATTCACTCTAGTGCATGCTTCACCTTTTGCCGCTTCCCTTTGCTTTCCTTCTTTTGTCTTTGTTCTATGTCAAAACTAAAGCTACCCAAAAGAAATCAAACTTCATTATTTGCTTCCCTTCATGCGTATAAATGTACCTACCATTATTTGTATATGTAATCTCAGTTCATCAAGAACCTGCCTTTATCATTTCCAAGCTTAGTATTGGTCTAGTATTTTTAGGTGGTAGGGGCATAAACAAAGCCAGAGTGGTCTTCATAATTCCTATCCTCACTTGATAGGTTTCTTGTAAACACTGCATTAAGACTTTATATTTAACCAATTACTTTATTAATAGCAAGAGAAAACATAATAAAAGATAGATAGATACAAGAAAAAGACATATAAGAACCATCAAGACATGTAGATGATAGGATGACCTCGCGAAGTAACCTAATGATCGTCAAATCTCTAAGAAATTTTCACGATTATTTTGTCAAATTACCTTATTTATTTTATGTTTTTTTTTTAAAAAAAATCCTCTGCCACTGACAATTAAAGCTCCGATTATTAGAGAATTATTGTGATGCAAGTCACGTAGAAATGAATAATTATTTCATTTCTTAAAAATAAAAACTTTATGATATGACATGATAATAAAATTTGAAAGAGTAACAAGTACTATTTTGAAGTTTTAAATTTGAACTATGGTTTCACGAGGTCGTTTTGAAATTTGCTTATTTAAGTATTCCTGATACATCTGTCAACCATGGAGATATATTTGTGTGAGTAGTTCTTGACAGAATACCAACTAATCCCAAATTATGGAATAATGCAAAAAGGTAGAGGATTTTAATCATGGGGGACAAAATCTTTGATTCTGTTGGAAGACTGTCTTCCCTTCTCTTCATGTCTCTTTCCTCCCTTAAGCTTTCAAATTGGAATTCATTCACAAATTACGTTATTTAAAAAATAAATAAATAAATTCATTGACGTGTTGTGGCTGCAAGTGATGATGAATTGCTGAGGTATATAAATAAAAAGTTGCACAGTGGAAGAAGAGTGAGACAGTTGGTTTTATTTTCAAAGGCAAATTGAAATTTAAAAACAGCTTGCTCCCATGCACCATTAAAAAGCTTTTGTGAGATCATTTGCTACAAATCTAATAACATGACTATATATATATATATGCCTTTGCCCCACATCCAATAATTTGAGAATAATGTCATCATGCCTTATGCCTTATTTGTAATAATCATCTTTCTTTTTCATCCTTTGACTTGGTCTCACTCACCCTTCTTAATGCTTCATTAATTAATATAATCCCATGAAAACTCTCGAGTTTTGAACTTAAGCTAATGCCCTTCCATTTAATTTTAATCACCTCTGGCTCTCCAGTCTTTTCTTGGTTACAGCTGTAAAGTTTCAAAAACCAATAAAAAAAACAGCAAAAGGGGACCATCTATTTGTATGTGGGCCCCATCACCACCCCGGCCTTTCAATCTCAATATGTCTTCAATGACAAAGGTTTTCTTTGAGGGCATATGGAAACAACCTCTTCTTCCTTCCTACTTCTCAAGTATAAGACAGCACAAGGAAAAGAGAAATAAAGGAAGGAAGAGATTAGAGAACATACCCCTTTTTTTGTGATGCCAAACAGAACTCTTTAATCTTCTGTCCAACTTTTCTTTTAGAAGAAACAATAAAAAGCATAAATAGAATTCCCTGCTTTCACCTGTATCCATGTATACCTACTTCTTTCTAGCTTCTACTCACTGGTCCTCCTCTTTCTAAAGTCTAAACTCTAAACCATCCCAAGAAATGCCCAAATCATTTTGGACTCAAACCTTTTCCCTTTTTTCTAATTCAGGCATTTCTTTCAAAATTCACAAGGAACCATTTGATTCCATCATATATGATTATAAATATCACTTATTTACTTTTATTACTCATTGGATTCCATCATATATATTCGTGTATATATATATATAAGATAATCCCTTCAAGACTGTGTATGCATCTCTTGGTTTAATTACATTACATTCTCTTCAATTTTCATATCACCCTATTTTTAGCTCTCTTCATATTCATATGATTATAAATATGCATATTAATGAATCTTCTGAACCTTACCAACAAACAAGAGATCAGACAATAGTAAAAGAAATATATAATACGTCACATTATATAGTAACAAAATCTTTCCCCTCATGTGAGAAACCAACTTACAGAATCAAGTCAATATTTCAAAGTATTTTCAATGTAAACTCTCTTGGGAGGTTTTGACAGAAACATTAAAATCTCTACCTAACCACAGAATTCTTGCTTCTTCTTCTTCTTTTTTAACATGTAATGTAATATTCTTTTCTGTATCTGTACAGATCTTATATATGTCATTACATTTGAGCCAACCTCCAGCAAAATTGTCCTTCCTGTTATTAATTAGAGAGTTAGTGTATCCTTAAAATTTGACCCAACAGTACTTTGTTATATTTATGACCTGTTCAACTTGATGGAAGGTCACTGATATATCACAAGCCAATTTACACCCCAACAAGGTTCTGAAATCTAAAAGCAGTTGGCTTGGGTCTGAAACTCTCAAGGGATAATATATATATATATGGTCCCCCAAAGTAAATAAATACCAATGGGGTTGGAAAGAAGCTGATGCCTCACTATTACTATTATTCACTCTCATATACAAATGGCCCCTCAATATATCAAAAAATGGAGGCCACAGGAGCCCGTCTGTCTAGTTAGAAATATTTTCCACATCCAATGCGTGAAGCAAATTAATTATCGTGGCTATACGTTTGTTTCCTATCTTCCCCCCCCCCCCCGGGTAACAGTTAGTGTTTGGATTCTGGGAAATCGGCATCCAATGCCTGCATGGACTTGATCATATTCAAACTTGTCACCATCAAACCCACGCAGAGACAAATCAATAGCCACAAAGTTCCATAATTTAACCTTTCCGTCGTATATTTTCTTTCAGCTTCGTACGACTCTGTGCTAGGACCAGGTCTAGGGGCATTTAGAACACTGCACAGATGTTATCTCATTGGCTTAGCCATATATATTATGGGTAACAAGATTTGTTCAGTAATAAGATATGTAATCTTATGCAGTGTTTCAGAAGAAATCAGATTGGATAAGTACTTAACAAGCACAAGCTTGCTGAGAATTGGAACTGTGTTTTGGCTCCTAGGTTTTGTTTATTGGGTCTTGGATGGAGAATTAATTGGTTTGGAGGGCAAAGGTTGGGTAATAAATAAGGGACTTTCATTGGGCAACAAACATATTGAATGAAGCATGTACAAGTTATATTTATTAGTGTTTTGGTTTATTACCTACTTAGAAGTTTGAATAACAATGATCCACAGAAGATTGAAATCATGTGAGAAGAGTCTTTAAAGTTTGCATATTTGGAATCTCTCTGTGGGACCTCAAAATAAATCTTCATGGCGCTACACAAAATACAAAGGGGCCTAGTGGCCTACCGCCTCATCATATTCACCACGCAGTGTCACATATGGGAAATAAAATGTTTTTAGGGAAGAAGTAGACAAGAAACATTGATTGCCTAAACTTAATGGCAAGAAACAGTAATGGGTTTAGGTGGTCCAATCCAGATTCAGATTCAAATTCAAATTCAAATTCCTTCTTACTAACACATATATCTCTTGACATTTGTTTTTGGGAACATTCACTTTATAGTTCATTTTAAACTTTAAAGTTTTCATATAATATTGAAAAAAAGGGGACTGGACCAGCTGGTTCAACCAGTTTGATCAGAAACCGGCCCTTGGTCCAGTCCTGTTAGAGAAAAAACCGGTCAACTAATTCGATTGGTCAACAACTGGTTGACCTGATTTTTATTAAAAGAAAAAGAAAACAAATAGAAAAAAAGAAAACAAATACTAACCATTTATTTATGAAATTTTAAAAATATATTAATATATTGTCACTTGTTTTATTATTATAAATTATACTTATATATTTCTTTAATTTTTATGTATATATATAGTGTTATTTTATCATTGTCAATTAAATTATAATATTTTAATATGGTCAATTCAATCCCCAATCCAACCTAGTTAAACTCTTTAAACCTTAAACACATACAGTGATTGATTCGTTATCCAATCTGAGTTTTGGTACTTTGTTTTCATATGCTAATTCTGTGCACAGCCAAACAATAAGTGCATAGGATTAGGAGGAGCTAGTAAAAATTGACCAGTTAGCAGATACAGTACATGTAGCAATAATAATAAATAACGACACGACAACAATAATAAACTGTAACTTTACAAGGGTGAAAACCTAAAACTTGTGTGGCACAGTGAAGGTTGTACTACTGACTACATTACACAAATTACTTAAGATTAAGAAGATTAAGATTCAATGGGAAGGAAGTAATTACTAATTAGTATAGGATGCTTTTTGGGTCTCTGTAGTTGCTCTACAAAGTCAGAAGAAAAGGACAAGAGTAGTTGGTAATTACTTTTAGGGGCCAAGCCATTGGGCATGTCTCAAATATGTGAAACTTGGCTGTCCTACTGCAACCATGTCTGGCTTATCAGACAAAGATTTGGGTATCTTTTTTCACAGCTAATACTGACCCAACCTATATATGTGTATGGAAGTATCTCATCACCAGCTAAGCTTATATAGGCTTAAATATGTTGCTTAAAAGTTAAAACACAATCCTATCGCAGTGTAATGACCTGAATGTAATGCCAAGTCCAAGATCTTCAGAATCATGACAGAAAAGAAAAACACACATATACACAAAACCAGAATATATATGCATGCCACTGTAGTACACAGATGAAAGTCTAATTCTATTGTAGTCAATGTTACAGCAGGAAGCGAAGGATGTCGTACAGAAGAAACAGAAGACTGTTCCAATTCGTACAAAGGAAAGAAAAGAATAAACGAAGCTAAAACGGGAATAATAGAGTAAATATATTAATGATAAAGCAAAAGTAATCCCAGTTGTGTATCTCTGTCCATAAGGCTTTTATCTTCAACGTACGGTAAAAGGATAAGATACCATTGGTGGTAGTTAGCTTTTTTACGTGTCAAAAAAAAAAAATTCTTATCATCAAGGTCGCAAAATTTTAGGAAGGTGGGAATTGTTGGAATAACATTTGTTCACAGAAAGATAGAACCCGTGACTCTTTTTATGGTACATTATGGTCTGTTGGTATGTATAGCAGTGGGTCAGCTGAGAAATCCAAACTAGGATAATTGGGCCATACATACATACGTACATACATATATATATATATATATAAGCGTAAAAAGTAAAAAAAAGAAGTAAAAGTTTATTCTAAATGCAATTACATATCCCCTTCTTCCCTCCATCTTGGAATATAAAGATTCAAAAATTTGACCCTTTATAGTGACCGCGTTGTGAGATATATAGAAACTTGTCCTTAAAGACAGGTTGACCAGTCCTACCTGAAACGAGATCACTATTCAAAGTTGGTCATTATGCTTTAGATCAGTACTTTGGAGATAAGAGCTACGGAAGCTCAGTGAACAAGTAATACTACTATTTAGCTTCAATATGACATATTAACAAATTCCAGGAAACCAATGAAGTTGGAATTGATTAAGCCCTCTTGAGGCAAAAATTTTTGGCTCATACACCTGACTGGGGATCACGTCCTCCTCTAGCTTCCTCACTTCTCTGCAGGTGTAATATAATTCTTTGCCTTTCTTCACATTTGGGCCCATCAACTAATGTTTTTAGAAGAAGAATCTTATATTTCAGTGGACGATTCTCATACATATATAGAGAGTTCATTTTCTTCCTTATTAGCTAGTGCTTTGAAAATATTCTTGGCAGTCAATCTCTCTATTTTGCATGCAAACTCACACGTATGTTATATTATTCTCATCATCTGATACTAAACCTAAACATAATCTAAGTGGGGTTTCCAATTCATCAAATCATAATATATGTATTAAAACGGACCTTCACTGATTAAACGAACCCCATAACATCTTTTAGAAGATAACTCTCCTCTCTAATCCCATATCATCAGTTTCTCTCACTGAGCTTTATATGCTATAACACCAACTCAGACAGAAGGATGACAATAAGTAACAACGTCTGGTTCAACAATATATTTAACGTCCGAAAATTCCTACTAATACTCTCAGTGCTGTTGTTGGCTTCTTCAAAGTCAAAGACAGAGGCACGTCAAAATATTTAAACTATTTACAGCACCATCAGATTCTGACCCTTCATTGGAAGTCAGCAACCGATGATCTTAACGTCCATTGTCACTATCAGTTCTCATTCTGAGTGAACTTCTTTGATATATATAATATATATTGGTAGGAGAGATGATAAGCTGTGTGATATGGGCCTGTGGCTGTGGAGGATTTGGGAAGATAGTCCCTGCAGCATGCTTAGTACTTCTAATTATTTTAGTTTTTGCTTTCAGTATAACCATTAATATGATTCATACTCATATTCTTTCTTGTTACTGTGTTACTCAGTCAGTGTTTTTGTTGTTTCTTGTAGTTCATTTCAGTTCTTAGCTTTCTCAGTCACTACGGTGAAATTTTTCCAAAATGAAACTTGTACGAGTTAACCAATAGACAAGTTTATGACTTGTTCACTTTTAGACCATTGGGCTATCTATCTCGGCCCATTTTTCCTGGCTCCCTAGCCCAATAAAAATAAATATTTGCAAATAATAGAGACTGGTTTAAAAAAGTGGAAAAAAAAACACAAAAGGAATAATGCGATTTTGCTTATTCTGCGGGATCCCAACCATACATCATTTTTGTGGCTTTAAGGAGATTTTGTTTTATTTTCTATTGAAAGATTTATGAAGAGTTATATAGAAGATTTCCGAAATTGTAATTGAAAATTAAATGACAGACCACACTATTCTCATAATTCTTGGCTACTAGAAGGATCACATTGCAGGTTATTACTTTGCACATAATTTAAAATGAAACATATGGATAGTGTGATTTATTATAAATTTTATATTATAAATACAATGTACAGGGGAGTATGAATTGTCACCAAAGAAAACTAGTTATCATGCTCCATCCTAATTAAATTCTAAGTAACGCTAATGCTCTTTAGACCGTGAATTCATCTGGCTCTACATGGACCAAACTGGTGAGCAACATCTGGCTTACAGCATTTGGAGCTTCAGAGTTGCAAATTTATTTGATGAGAATGCATCGAATTGGTGAACCTTCAGCACCAACCAACCTAAGAGGTAAGCAATGCAGTGAATATACTCCTGCTGGCACATCATCAAGCTTCAGTGCTTCCACCAGAATTATTTCCTGCACCATTCACATGCTTCTTAAATAAATGCTTATGCTTTTCCAATGAACAAACTGTAAGAAAAGTTCAGTTTTATTCATTCATGCAAGGATATCCAATGAACATACTTGCAATCTCATCTCAAACTGAAAAATATATGTGCATATATCTTGATCCAGAAGAGGTGATATATAATCAGAAAGATAGGTACAATTTACTAGTTATTCCTTGTTAGTAGACTATGATGTCTGAATTCTCAAATCTTGACCATAAATGTTTACTCACCCTGCCTTCAAGAAAAGCTAGATGAGAGGGAATCAAGTCGTCATAAGCAGCAACAGATAAATAATCAACACCTGCAATTCCATTACATAAAATGCAAGTGTCAGCAAAATAAACTTGAGCACACAGTATAAATGGTCATGTACCATAGTTACACAGAGTGAAAAACCCATATATGACATTTTAAATGGGGAGGGAGGTCAAAGATGCAGAGGAATAATCTGAAGTGGCTAATTTAAGCACAGAGTTGCTCGATCAAACAACTACTCAAAGCTATGCTCAAACATAACATTTAAAAAATAAAAGAAATTAAATGGTATTCAACTCATTTATGTGCAAGAACGTAACTATATGTTTATCTAAACTGGCAAAACATCTATGAAACCCCGATAGAATGTCAAGATGTCATAGTGAAAATAGAATGTCAAAATGTTCATCTGTGCAAAATTAAATTGATCCAGTTATTCGACAAGGGAAAAAGGGCAGAGAAGATGCCCTCATGAAGAAGACTGAATCTAAAAGAAAAATTTTATATCTTGCCTACGAGTTTGATGTCAGTGTTCTCTGCCAGCCATTTTGCTCCATCCACCATGAATCCCACATAACTTGCGTCAAATTCCTTTTGAAACATCAGCCGCCTGCAAGTATATATCATAATGTTTAGTTCACACGTGGCTTCTAATGAACAAGAAATGACCTAATATTGTCATCATGAGATTTTAGTTTCGATCATCAAAGGTACAAAAAGCAATATCAGATCAGGCATACATGTACAATATTACAGTAGCTATTATTCAAAGCCTCAAGTCAAAACTAAATATTATGTCTGCCCCACATTCGCCCCTCTTCAATAGCCTATTTATCACAGACACACAAAGAAGGAGAGAAATCATATTACAGTTCCTCTTCAAAGTTGTCCTCCAAATTTATGAAATTGAGTATTACAGGAAAAAAAGTCGGAGAGAAAGCACATCACGATCCCTCTTTTAAGTGTTTGAGACAATGTCTGAACTAGTATAAGTCATCAAGGGCCCACGCAAAAATCACACCCAAAAAAACCATGGTAATGCCAGTGTTAAAAGAATAAACTGATATACTTCTTACAGCAGCATCAATACACACAGTTGTATAAATTACCTGTCAGTATTCAATGTTCTGAAGAGCACACGGCGTACACCCCTTGGAATATTTAATGACTTCATGACTTCGGCTGAAATAAAGTTGAAAGGAAGTTCAAATGCAAATTCAATTGCAACTCTTAAGACTGCTTACTGGAAGACTTGCACCCCATTCCATAGTTGAGAGGGCCATTAAATTACACAAAATTCCTTAACAGAAAGGCCATATTTATCAGAGCAATTGATAGGCATATAGAAACAAACATTGAACTCCATGAATGTCTGAGACACAATAGTTTCCATCAAGTCCAAAATTGATAAATTCCTCCTATGTTGCCACACTATTGACCCTTTCGTACCACAAATAGAGAAAACCAATAAAGTAAAATGTCTTGAATAATTTAAAACATAAGTTATACATACATACCAGTTATGTTTGTATCTCTTGGAACATCAACCAAAAGAGCAGGACCTACATACGTGAAGTCAGAAACAAGCTAATTAATTACCATTAGCATTTTACAGTACTGATTTAACAAGAACAATCATGCCACTCCGAACATTAATTAAAAGAGAATAATGAAAAGTTGAAAACAAGGGCCTAACAAATGGCAGATAAAGCATCGGACGTGATATCAAGAAAGAAACATTCTTATCCACACAGTAAGACAATGGAAAGAGTACCTGACCTTTACAAAGCCAAAATGGAATTTGATGAAAAAAGTGACCTTGTAAGGTGCTTTTGATATGTAAATTGTAAATAATAATAATTGATGTAATTAGGGTTATAATTAGGGACATAAGGAGAGAACGACA
This sequence comes from Acacia concinna, assembly GCA_037177275.1. Lineage (NCBI taxonomy): Eukaryota > Viridiplantae > Streptophyta > Magnoliopsida > Fabales > Fabaceae > Acacia > Acacia concinna. The sequence continues at coordinate 19,867,941 of JBAGKO010000001.1, read as the reverse complement.
CGTGTCACACTTACTAATCCTATAAGGTCACGTGGGTAAAGGGAAATGCTATGAGGTTATGAATCAGGTTTCCACGTGCTAGCAGTAAGGGAGTCAGCATTAGTATATATAGATGAATCAAGGGCTGTACTGACGGATATGAACTTGATGAATAATACGCAGTGAATTTTCTTGATTTTCCTGTCTCTTCTCTTCTTTTTCCTCTCTACTTCTATTCTTCTATATTCTCTACAACTACCTTATCAGCTTTGCACTGAGGGTGGGCAACCAACAAATCCGGAGCGGGGATATTTAGTAGGCACGCCCCTATAAGGTGCTTTGCACCAAAGGTGGGCATCCCTTCCCAACAAGTGCTTCTCCCAGGTTCGAACTCTCGTCCGCCTGAAGAAGTGTCAGCCGCCTTACCGCTACAACCCAGCACTTGTTGGTGAAAGAGTACCTGACCTTTACAAAGCCAAAATGGAATTTGATGGAAAAAAGTGACAATCATACCGAAAGAAAACAAATAAAAAATGTGGAAAGACAACCACATTATTTATACATGAGGCAATTGAGAGTGTGATGAAACACACCAATTTCTCAGTTCACTTACAGCTTAGACGCCCATCACTTAATAGACTTCAAGTTCTCAAGACAAGTACCAGAGCTTTCCAAGATGGAAGTGAAAGATAGTTAAGATTTCAAGTTTAAAGAGACGTAAAGTTTCAATTTTTCTATCAAATAGAATGCATTTTTAAAGCAGATTCACAAAAGCATCCCCTGGTAAACGCACAATAGAACCGTAGGTAGGAGTACGCCCCAGCTAAAAGATTATACACAATTCTCCTTACATATTTCAAGCAAATTATAACACTTTAGATAAAATCAACCAGCAAAAGTCAAAAGCTCGAAAAATAAAAATAAATAACTAAATAAAGCGCATATTATGAACATGACCAGCAAATATCAGACTGAAAACTGAAAAGAAGTTAAATTGAGGAAGACGAGGGGATCAAAATCAAGTCAAGAGTATATAACAATCAAACAAAAACTTTACAAATTCTCACTCACCATTAAGGACTTCCAAATCGAGCGTGTCGACGTCAAACCCCGCATCGAAGTAGTGATCGAAGACGTGGCCCGGGGCATCAACATGGGTGCCAGTGTGAGTGGGGATCTTCATCTCTGAGTTATTAGCACGAGAACCGTTTTTCATGCTCTTTTGAAGCCAAAGGAAGTGGCCAAGGCAATCCTTAGAATCAAAAACAGGCATGTCGGGGACGTACTTGTGACTGATATCAAAGATTCGGCCATTGCCGTGGACTTCCCGACGAGGAGGGATAAGGACATCCTCGCCGCCGGCCGGTGAGCATTCGCCAGAACCAGCACCCGGGATGGTGGGGTAGGCTGCCGTGGCGGCGGCGGCGGGGTGGAGTGAGGTAACGAGGCACAGCGCGCCGATAAGGAAGAGCAGAGATGAACGGAGCGAGGAAGCCATAGCGAGTGAAGCTGTGAGCCGAGCAGACGGATTCGATGTTTGGGGTTAGAAACTTGGAATATCCTTTTGATCTGCTTCGAGGGATTATATTAACAGTTTAAATTTTTTATTTTTTGGTATTTATCAGCTTATCCAATATCCTATATGATTTGATTGATTTCTTAAGTATATTTTGATTTGATAGTCGGAAAAGGTTATTGGATAATGATGTAATAATTTATTAATCCCAAAATTTTCAGTATCATGCTTTGAGGAGCTACATATATAAATATATATTAACATGTTAATTATAAAATATTATAAAGTTAATGAGTAAAAAGCTTCGTCTTTCAAATAGTATTTTAAACGTCAGGATAATGGATGTACTAACAATTTGCATCAAAGCTCGAAAGAGATCTTCAGCCACATAAATAAATAAATAAATAACAATGCATATATAATGAATCAAATCAGTACATAATTATATATATTTCATGAAAAATAATAATATATGCGTGCTGATGGGTAATATATGATAAACCTTACGTATTACAATTATCATTTGTCCCAAAGGCAGATATTTTGTTCCACTTTAGTGATGGAAGAGGAAAAACCTGTCATTCTAGTTTTGACTCTTGATCAATTAAAAACCAAGATTCTACTTCCACGTGGACAATCTTTCTTCCGTCACTTGCTTCCACGTGGACCATCTTTCTTCCGTCACTTGCCCTAGTACAATGATTGTATGGAGAAATTCTTGCGTCCACATGCTACACTACGTAATATTTACACTGATCAATGTAAAAAGAACAAATGGCCTAATAGACCCACTCCAATTAAAATAATTCAGACCCATTAACGGCTTCGTCTCCCTCCCTTTTTCTCCCTCCGTGCTAATTTCCCCTCTCTCACCATTTTCTTCAAGTTTTTTACCCACCTTCTCATACTTTAAACTTTCCTCTTTAGCTCTTCTTCCCTCAAAACTCTGTAAACAAAACATTTTATCATTATTCCAATATGCCAATGTGGGAAGTATCTGGAGCTCCACCTTCTTTCTAGGTGATCATCCTCCTCGTTCCATACTTGTAAGTTTTTTCATTCGAAACTTAATACAGACAAGTTGCAAAACAACTTTACAAAGTAAAGGCATCAAGAAATCATAAACTAGATCCAATCAATAACCTCTTCATCAAGAGGGTGAACAGATTAACAAAAATTATGATTGGCGTTTCATATGGACTTTGGCTTTTTGAACTTCTCCTCTGCATCACCGGCCGTTTGAGCTAGTTATTGAGCTTGTTCTGCTTCGGCGATGGTAACCTAGACCGAACTCCTCCTCAACCTTCACATATGTTTGACAGTCTCGCAAATTTAATGGGCTATTGCCCTAAAGCCATCACCACCGGGTCACACTCTTGAACTTGATCAGATTTTGGGGTTTGATGGAAGAAGATGAAAGAAGTTTACTCTGAGAAGTGGGGTAAAAAGCTTGAAGAAAATGGTTAGAGAGGGTAAATTGGCACGAAGAGAGAAAAAGGCGGAGACGAAGGAGTAATTAATGAGTTTGAATTATTTTGATAAGAGTGGATCCATCAATGTTATTTGTCCTTTTTATATTGGTCATTGCATATATTATATGTACACAAGAATTTCTCGATTGTATTTGTGTCAAGTATCCAAAATTGAACACCTGTATAACCTTAAGGCCACACATCATTTTACCCAGTACTCCATGTTT
>JBAGKO010000001.1:19839322-19851110 GCA_037177275.1 Acacia concinna | reverse complement strand
ATTCCACCTAAAGATGATATACACATATTTTGAAAATATAATTTAATTAATATGAGTAAGAATACACAAATAAAAGGATAATTTTAATTTATAAGATAAAAAAAATTTAAAAAAATATACAAACCGGGACTGGGACATCCCGGGATCCCCGATCCCGGTCCTGGCCGGATCAACAAAAGTGATCCTGGTCCTGGTCCCAGTCCCAGTTCCGGCCAGGATTGGGAAATTCCCGAGATTAAAATCCCAAGACCGAGTAGATAGTACCAAAACTGAGATTTTTTGAACACCCCTACTAAAAACTACCTTTGTTCTTGCCTAGGAATTACAATAAAAATAGAAAATTTATAAAAAAAACTAAGATTAAGAAAAACTCTCTATTGAAGTTTTAGAACTCAAACAAAATCACAAATCCTCAAGAGTTGGAAAGTTAGTCACGCATGAAGCTATTTTCTATCACCAAATAACGACAAAATGCAGCCATTATGGGTTAAGAGATCAACTGGAATGAAAGGATAAAACTGTAGAATAAGAGAGGAGGAGAGAAGAAGTTGATAGAGATATGATGAAATGGAGATTTTAATAACAGTGGTGGTGGTGGGGTCCCCTCTCTCCTTGTTCGCCTCCTCTCTATGTTTGCGGCACTGTACTTGTATAAGTGTATCCTTCTATGTGCATATATATATATAGTTTTTTATGTCGAATTTCTCCACAGCTGCTACACCCCTTTTTTTCTTTCATTTTCTTTTCTTTTTAACCTAGTTTTCTAATATGAAAAGAAAAGTAATTAAATATGTAATACCTTAATTTCAAAAAATAAACCAATTAAGGTAAATTATGAAATATAAGATATTTTTAATTTTCTTAAACTTAATTTATTGCTCACACAATTAATCACAATCACTTACTATAAAATGCAATTAAATCCAAAACTTATGATTAATTGTCTAAATATACTAAAAAAAACCATGTAAAAATATGATTTGATCACTCATCTAGAAACATTTAAGAACATTTGGAAAAAGTTTTTATTGAAATTTTTATTAGTGAAAAGGAACTAAATCATCTTATCAATAAAATTTCTAATGAGATATTTTTTTTTCAATTTTCCCAAACATTTGTAGGTTAGTTTTTATTCTTTGATTTTTTTTTGGGGGGTCCAACTGTATAGAGAATTATTCAAAAATTGGGGAAAATCCATATTTAACAAATTTATTAAAAAATCTGTCCTAGAAAATATAAAGAAGATATCATCATATCAAACTTATTGTTAATTGGTAAGTTAGACGGAAAAAGATAACGTGAAAGGTACCAATGATACATTTTTTCCATTTATAATAAAAAGAGTTAGGTATTTTTTCCTGGCCAAAACAAAAATATTTTTTACCCAATTGCTAGTAATTCACAACATTTTGATTATACCATTTTAAATATTTTATTCTAAAAAAGTGAGAATTATTTTAAATTTATTTCATGGCATTAATTTTCATAATAATATGTTATATTAGTAACAAATAAATTGTTATGTTTTTTAGAAAGCAAAAAAAATTTTTTTATGTTTTTTTAACAATGATGTAATTTATATTAAACCTTTTAGAGCAAATGGGCAAAATTACTCTGAAAATTTCATAAAGGGAAATTTGACAAAAAAAAAAATAAAAGTAGGGCAATTTTGCTTTTTCTGTTAGTTGGCCAATTTGTTCAGCTGACAACCCACATGTTATCTACAGTATTTTTGTTAAGATGAAAATTTGTGCCAGAAATTTTAAATCTAATTTTTAAAAAAGATAAATTAGATGACAGATGGATTTCATAGATAAATTTTTACCTTAACAAAAATAAACTGAATGACATGTAAACTGTCAGTTCAACATATTTAGTTAATTAACGGTAAAAATTAATAGATTTAAAACTTTCAAGACAAATTTTTACTTTAACAAAAATAATATGAATGGCATATAGACTGTCAATTCAATATATTTAATCAATTAACGGAAGATAAAAAATTACACCACTTCTAAAACTTCTAAAATAAAACTGTCTTTATAAAAAATTTTTGACAAAATATTGTCCCAACAACATACTTTCAGGCCAAATATGCCTTTTCGCCCAACCTTCTATAATAAGTGCAGAGTGCGGCAAGAGAAAACAAGCTTATATTAAAAAAGACTACTTTTGTTCAAAAACAAAGTTTATCATCCGAAGTGAGGATAACTGATAAATTTCTTCTTTACCATTTACAAACATCCAAGGCAGATCCTCGGAATTTTTTTGGCCAGCGATAATACTGGTACTACTTATTGGCAAAAATAAGAAAAAACGATAATACTCGTACTACACTTAACAACTTAAGTATTAAGCATTAACTGAATGGACAAATTTTTAAAAAGTTTTTTTAAAGAATTTAATGAACTGAAAAAATTATTTAATCCTTTTTTTTTTCTGATTCAAGAGGATATTATATAAGGAAAAAGATAAATAAATACTCCACAAATATTAAAAACTTTAAAAGATTATTTAAATTTAATAAATGATAAATGAATAGCAGAAAATTAGTGAGTTTTAGTTTTTCTCTATTAACTTTTAATTATTTTATTTTAGTCATTATCTATTTAATTTTAGTCATTTTTTGTTGAGTTTTAGTAAGTGCCCTTCATTTGTCATTTATCAAATTTAAATCATCTTTTAAGATTTTTAATATTTAGAGGGTATTTATTTATCTTTTTTTTTTTAGAAAAATGACGCTTAAATACCATTTAAATTTTCAAAACTTAAAAAGGTCTGTTAACATTTTAAAAAGACGCTAAGGTACTATGAACCAAATTGAGTTTTTTTATGTTTCTGAAGTGAAAAGTGATTTGTAAACTAGCGAATTCTATTACTCTTATGGGTAATCCCATTACTCTTATAGTGAAAAAAATCTCATCTCTCCTTTGTTTTCTAAATTTGCTGAAGTGAAAAGAGATCTGGAAACTAGCGAATTTCATTACTCTTATAGGTAATCTCATTACTCTTATAGCGAAAATACACTTTCTCCTCTGTCACGGGCACATTCCTCTCTCCTCTGTCACTATGCGTCAGTCAGTGTCAATGAACAGTGATAGAAGGAGAAAGAAAAACAGAGATGAGAAAATTATAGCGAAATTCATTACTCTTATAGTAATCCCATTACTCTTATAGCGAAATCCTGCTATTGATCACATCCAAAAATTTGAAAAACCCAATTTAGTCTATGTCTTTTTTAAATGTTAACAAACCTTTTTAAATTTTGCAAATTCATGTGGTATTTAAATGTAATTCTCTCCTTTTTTCTCATTAGATAACCCATAATTATTTTGCTGAGTTTGTACTCCCTAGCTTGTTTCAGGAGGGAAGCAGATATCTTTATTGGTCAATTTTCTCCTTATTTCTCATATAATAATCTGAAATATTCATTTATATGAATTAGGGAGAATTTCACTTAGATACCATGTGAAATTTGTAAAATTCAAAAAGATATGTTAACATTTCAAAAAGACATGGATTAAATTGAGTTTTTCAAATTTTTGGATGTGAACAATACCGGGATTTCTCTATAAGAGTAATGGATTTCGCTATAATTTTCTAATCTTTGTTTTTCTCTCTCCCTCTAACAATACTATTCATCTGACACTGACTGACGCATAGTGACATAGGAGAGAGAAATATACCAATGACAACGAAGAGAGGGGATTTTCATAAGTTGAGTAATGAGATTTGCAATAATAGTAATGGAATTCGCTAGTTTGTGAATTACTTTTCACTTCAGCAAATTTGGAAAATAAAGGAGAAAGGTGATTTTTTACTATAAGAGTAATGGAATTATTCATAAAAGTAGTGAAATTCGCTATTTTTTGGATCACTTTTCACTTTAGAAAAAAAAATTAATTTAGTCTATCATATTTTGGTATCTTTTTAAAATGTTAACAAACTTTTTTAAATTTTAAAAATTTAAATGGTATTTAAATGTCATTTTTTCTATAAATTATAGATATTTATTTTTTATTTTTAAAAAATTATTTAATAAGATTTAAAGATGATGAGAAAGTATCAGGAGAAAGATCACCTTTTCTTCACCCCCATCGTTGTGCTTCGCAATTTTGCTCATCCGTGACAGGAAATGGCTTCCTTGCCAATTTCAACTAGTTTGCTTCCATCCCAATCCCAACACTTGCGGAGCCGAGCACTTCATTCTCCACTTCACGGCCTTAGCACCCTCCAATCTCCTCTATCATTATCTTCTTCTTTTTCTTCTATCTTTGGTTCTTCTTCTCTTTGTAGAATTACGGGTCTCAGGTTGCTCAGTAATCATGTACTGGCACGCGCAGAAGAAAAGGCAAGAGGTTACACTTCGTTACCAGAGCAGCTAGTTGAACAACGTTCCCAGAAACAATTTCAGGTTTCTATAATCTATTACTCTGATTTCTCTAGTTTATGCATTCAATAATCAATGAAACATCTCAAATTTACCGTACCATTGGAAAATTGTTAAAATTTCAACTTTTGTGTACTTAAAAAATAAGCTTACTTCGCAACTGCAATATTCAATGGGTCGACGCTTTTTTTTTTTTTTTTTTATCTCTTTTTAGTTTTTGGGACTTGAGCACACTCTTAGTCACTCTAATTTTAATTTTAATTGACGATTCAATGTTTTCTTTCGACATTTAAAAGTAATGTAGTGAGTTCTTTGATCAAACTTCCTGATGGCAACGAAAAATAATGATGGTACGATTGAATCACTCTCATGGGTGGGATTCAGCATTCGTTAGGAGACAAGTAATCAGATGAAATCACGTGCCAAAAACACGGTTTCACCTAATAATGTGTGCTCCGGTAGATGGATGTAGCCAAATCATATCGAGGTTAACAAATTGACTGAAACATGAATTTTTGTTGTTGTTATCACATGGATAGAACTAAGATGAAAGGACTTAAAATCATGATTTGAACATGTTAAGCGATTTATTTTTTGGGTGTGGGGACGCTGGTAAGATCACTGTGCTTAGTTCCAACATTTTGTGCTCAGGTGGTATGAACATTTTGTGCGTGGTTGTTGTTTGAAATTCCAGCAGTTCTTAGATGCTGATGTTCACAGTTAACTTTGAGAATGTATTCAGGACTTGATATCAGAATCTGGAACATGCGATCCCCTGTGTTCAGTAGATGAAACCAGCTCACTAGATTTTGAAGAAACTTACCACCCCAATACTGATTATCTGAAAGCTCTTGCCATATTTGCTGCAGCTGGAGCTGGGGCATTGGCAATTAACCATTCTTGGGTAGCCGCTAATCAGGTCAGGTCTATCAGTGTCATGAACTGTAAGTTTAATAGTAAGTGCATGCATTTGAAATTTTCTAATTCTGCCCTATTCTTACTTCTTTTAGTTTCACATGATCCTGAAATACAGGATCTTGCTATGGCATTGCTGTTTGGAATAGGATATGCAGGCATCATATTTGAAGAATCTCTAGCCTTCAATAAAAGTGGAGTAGCATTGTTGATGGCTGTAAGCTTATGGATGATTCGGAGTATTGGGGTAATATTCATATTTCATGTTGAAAAATAAGTAAATTCTTGATTAATCAGCAGCTGAATACATATGTTGTCTGGTTTTTGAGATTTAGATTGTCCTTTCAAGGTTTTTTCTAACAATGCATAGGACATAGAGTGATATGCACTTGATGCATCTATCCCTGTGCGCGCACTAAATTTCTTTTTCATCAACATGATTACAGTTCACCAATTGACCAATAAATGATATTTTTTGTTGCCTAACTTGTGCTTGTTTGTCTTTGTCATTCTTCATGTTTGCTGCCCAAGTGATGTGTGTGTGTTTGTGTGTGTGTGTGTGATTCAGTCCATATCTATACTATCCTGGGTTGTTTTCAGGCTCCTTCAACTGATGTAGCTGTTTCAGAACTGACAAATGCATCTCCAGAAGTCAGTGAAATAGTGTTTTTCTTGGTTGGTGCAATGACCATTGTTGAGATAGTTGATGCTCATCAAGGATTTAAGTTGGTTACTGACAATATAACGACTCGAAAGCCACGTTCTCTTCTGTGGGTGGTGAGTGTTCTATGCTGCATCTTGTTCTCACTTCAAAAAGACTTTTCTAGTTCTATTTTGTTTTTCCTCATTTATTTGACTGAGCTTGTTAAAATCTTACAAGCTTCTTTTGGCTGTCACTGGGTGCTATTTGCAAGCTCTCCTCCTTGCAAAGAGATGCAGTTACCAAATTAACATCAAGGCTGTGCTGAAATGCAACACTTCTTCCATAGTCTAATAATCAAACTTTTATACTTTTAAGAAATGAAATACATTACTTGTACAAGAATGGGTAGCAGTAGAACCATGCTCTTCCCAGCTATATTTTCCATTTTTCATTAATATTTTATTCTAAATCATCTGTACTTTATATCAGTAATTTGTTTTTTTTTAAAACGTATAAGTAAATGGTGTTTTAAATAACTAGTGATATGTTTGCAGATTGGGTTTGTCACATTTTTCCTCAGTTCAGTGCTAGACAACCTGACATCTACAATTGTCATGGTTTCTCTGTTACGTAAACTAGTGCCTCCATCAGAGTATCGAAAGTATGTGTATCTCCTTACAACAATGCAGTTTTGCTTATAAATTTTCAGCATAATACTCATCCATGCATCAAAGGACTAAATGTGCTATTAATGAGGTGGTTGGTGATGAGGGATACTCCTAGTAGAGGTTGTAATTTGGAATGTTCGTTTGAGTAGATGAATTTCAGTACTTATCTTAAAAAGGAATAAATGTGGGCTGCTTTTCTAAAATGCCACAACTAGCACAAGTGGGGGTGTTCATGCATATTCTTGTTTTGTTCTTTAAACCACTTATGCTTAATGTCCCTTCCGTACTCCCATTTGCAGCAATTTTATAGCATCAGGTTTTTCTCACCCTTTTCGTTGTCATAAAGAATAATAGCATAGACACTTGAGGGATCTTGAAAATTTTTCAATGAGCTTTCTGAGGGCTACTGATTTAGATTTGTTAACAGGATTCTTGGAGCTGTTGTTGTTATAGCAGCAAATGCTGGTGGTGCATGGACCCCCATTGGCGATGTGACCACTAGTATGCTGTGGATACATGGTCAAATATCCACTTTGCCAACAATGAAGGTTATCCCCCTTGCAAATTGGTCCTATGTTTTCTGTTTGAAGCATGCTACTATTTGACCTGAAACATCAAGAAAACTGGTAAATAAAATTTAGCAGCTGACATTCTGAGAGGTTCTTCTGAGCCTGAGGCAGTGAAATATGTGGCGTCCTGGTTAAACTCTTCCCTTGTCGTTCATCAATTGCAATCTCAGTGCACAGGTCATATAACTAGCATCAATAACTGTCTTGTGTTTGCAAGTATATTCATGATTGCATTTCCTTTGTTTGCAGGGATTACTTTTACCTTCAGCCATCTCTCTAGCTGTGCCTCTGGCTCTCATGTCACTGACTAGGTACTTTCACTGCAAAAAAAATCAAGAAATATGATTTGAAGTGTAAGAGTTATTTCTAGAAATTATGAGTAAAATGACACTAATATCTTTTTCAGTGAAGTTAATGGGAAGGGACAGGTTTCAACCAATGTCTTGGCATCTGAACAGATGGCTCCTCGAGGACAGCTTGTTTTTGGTGTGGGTATGGGAGCTTTGATTTTTGTGCCAGTGTTCAAAGCCCTCACAGGCTTACCTCCATACATGGGGATGTTGCTTGGACTTGGTGTGCTTTGGATCCTCACTGATGCTATTCACTATGGTGAATCTGAGAGACAAAAGCTAAAAGTACCACAAGCCTTGTCAAGAATAGACACTCAAGGAGCACTATTCTTCCTTGGAATTTTATTATCTGTCAGCAGGTGACATAGAAAACAGAGTAATATTTGTGCTTTATACATAACAAACTTTAGAAAATACCTGTGCATCCGTCAATTTAAATTTAAATGGAAACAAAGGGGTAAGTATCAAGAATAGTGCCAGATTTCTTATTTGGAAAAGGCAAAATCCTGCATGAATTATGCTCACATATTCTTTCCGTGAAATTTTCTACTTGCTGTATTGAATCAAGTTAACGGTATCGTTCTGTAGCCTGGAGGCAGCAGGGATTTTAAGGGAAATAGCAAATTACCTGGATGCCCATATTCCAAATGCTGAATTGATAGCAAGCGCTATTGGAGTGATATCAGCTATAATAGACAATGTTCCATTAGTTGCAGCAACAATGGGAATGTATGATCTCTCCTCTTTCCCACAGGATTCTGAGTTTTGGCAGTTGATTGCATTTTGTGCTGGTACTGGCGGATCCATGTTAGTCATCGGCTCAGCTGCCGGAGTTGCTTTGATGGGGATGGAAAAGGTGGACTTCGTTTGGTACTTACGAAAGGTATGAGCCACTATAAAGTACTAAAATACAGTCCTTGCCTATTGAAATGGTTTTGCACCTATATATAATATAAAAACTTCAACAAGCCAAACTAATGTGAGCTATGAACAATGCATCTTATTTCTCAAACTTGGTGCAATACTCAAGAACCAAACTAGTTTTGTAGTATAAGTTATTATTGTCCTCTGCAGGTTAGTGGCTTTGCTTTCGCAGGTTATGCTGCTGGGATTGCTACGTATCTAGCAATGAACAACATTCACATCTCCTTGCCCATGACTCTGGCCGACATTCCCTTTCTTTCTGGTTCCTAAATGAGAAGTTCAGAGTTCACTGGCATTCCGAATCAACATGACACGGTGGAAGTTGTGAATGAAGATTTTGAGCCACTGAAGTATGGTATGCACAGCTCATAAAAGGCATTGTGGGAGGATCAAAATATTCCAGGATTTGATGAATTGTAAATGTTTTTCTCCTCCCAAAAAAGTGAAGCAAGCAATGTAGTCAAGATCACTTTTCTCTTGAAATGGTTGAATTTGTGCATAGAATTCTAAGCATTATATGCTGATGGATCCGGCATGCAGTCCCAGATTAGATCCACTGAATTTCCAGATGAGTGTACAAGCATCCAAATTTTCGGTGAGTTCTATATTTTTTAGTTAGCTCGTTCCCACATGAACAATATCCAAAACAACACTCCAGATGTTGCATAAAGATAAAAGTTTTTAATAATTTATTACAGTTATTAGTTTAGTTAAATCATAAATATATATACTCCCTCCAATTTTAATTGCAGGATTTATTTTTAATGCTTTCTAATGTATAAACTTGAGTGTTTTACATAGCCAAGTCTCACTCACACACATGCAACATACAAGGTCCTCTAACCATAGGTTACGTTTCTCATATCTCATCAAAACTAAGGCTAGCAACAGAAAAAGTTTAGAAACAAAGTTATAAAGTTAAAAGACAAAATAGATTAATGCCTTAAAAACAAACTTTTTACTAATTAACTCCTAGTATTAGCGAAAATATTATACACCATTTTTATAACCGTAGAATATTACACTCATATATCATTCGAATCCTTCAATATAGCGACTGTCAGTTTCTTCCTTAGCGCCTGTTATCAGGAAACATGGAATTTTTCTCATTTCATAAATTAATATTCTATTTTTTTTGCCAACACCATAAAGTAATAGTCACACAGAGAGAGAGAGAGAGAGAGATATATATATATATATAAATATTCAAAGATGAGAGCCCGATACATTCAAATGGGTGTGTTTGGATTAACGATTGCTTTTCGTACTTTTGAAAAAGTAAGATTGAGTAAAAGTAAGATTGAGTAATTTGATTTATGTTTGGAATAAAGATTGCAGAAGTCATTTATAAGTTACTTATGCAAAAGTAGTGTGTGTTTGGTTGAAATTTTATAAAAGTTACTTTTGATGAGAAATGTTTGAAAAAAGCATGGATCATATTATATAGATTACATATTTAATGTGATATTTAAAAATTTAAAAAAATAAAAAATAAGTTTTCACAAACATTTAAAAAAAATGAAGTGATGGAGTGGTCTAGCACTGTGCGTGTGGTGTGTCTGTCGAGTTGGGGGGAGAAGAAAGAGAAAAGTGGGTAGCTCACATTTTTAAATGGCATTATTATTTTGTTACTGTTGGATTTGCTTTTCACCAGCTCATTAGATTCTATAAGCATCTAATAGCTGCTTCACCGATGGGATGCTTTTTAGCTAAAAGTTAAGTATCTACCATCGTCAGTCCAAACACTCAGTTATACCAATCTGAAAGTAATGCCATCCATAAGCACATTTAAGCCTCCTAATCGTGTTTCCAAACACACACTATCTTACCAGATAGCAATGGGATATATATAAATATTCAAAGATGAGAGCCCAATACACGCAAATACATGTTACCGGATAGCAATGGGCGTTAGTCAAAAGAAAGGTGCTGGTCTCGTATAATGTGGGGACCAATGTTTTTAATTATTATTAGTACATTTAGGTGTTTGGGAACAACTTTTTCCTTCATAAAAGCCCAGTGGATGAGATAAAAGCTCAATGGCTTTAAAGATGACTGTTTGGCGATTCCTTATTATTTGATGAGCTTTTATAGAAAAGTATTTAGAACTTGTTTGTCTGCGACTTATTAAAAATAATTTATTTTTATAAGTGATTTATGATAAATAACTTGCTCCCTCTGTCTCTATATATAAAATACTTTTAATCGAATTGCAGGATTTTAAAAAATAGTTAAAGTTAGTTAAAAGTAATAAATAGATAGGAAATATGATTGTTTTTCTAAAAGTACCTCTTATGAATGAGAGAGAAAGAGTAATGATGGAAAAAGAAAAGAAGAAAAAGAATGTATGGATAATAAATTATGTGAGAGAATGATGGTAAATTAGGAAAAAACGCATTTATTATAAAGATAAAGTCAAATGGTATCTTATAAAAAGGGACAAGTCCTTTCAAATAAAAGTATATTATATATAGAGACGGAGGGAATATAAAAATAAGTAATTTATGAGAAGTTATTTGTGTTTGGATGAGGATAGTGAAAGTGACTTATTTTTATAAGTCATTTGTGTTTGGATAAGATAGGTAGAAAAAATAATTTATGATCAAATTTTTTATTAAGTTATATGTTGGGAAAAAATGTTCTTTTGAAATAATAATACTGATTTAATATATGGAGTAAAGATTTATTTTTTTTACATTTTCCCTATTATTTTTGGGGAAAGAAAAATAATAACAGTTAGTATTCAAATTAGGCAAAACTCCTAACTGCTCCCAGACTTTCGTCGCTAATAAAGAATGCGTGGAAAGAGAGATAGGAAAGCAGTAGGCAAAAAGAAAATCCAAGTACAACAAATATCGATCTCAGTGAATGATAATAAGGCCCCCGCCAATGCTCATAGAAGTCAGATGGCTGAGATTATTTTTTTCAATCGTTTTCTGATATAAATTATTTATTTAAAGTCGCCCCTCAAACACTTAATATAACAAAGTTACTTTTTTTCATCAGTAGAAGTTGAAAAACACTGGAAAACGCCAACAACAAACAAGCCATTAAAAGAAAAATCCACTTATAGTAACTTTTGCTTCTGTTATGACCGTTGGCTTAAAAAAAAGTCACTTATATTTCTCCCATTCTAAGTATAAACATTTATTATAAATTATTTTTTTTAAGTCACTTAAAAAAAAGAGTCATTTCTCTTAACTCTTAGGCCTTATTTGGTACGATGGATTGATGGGCAGGGAGAGGGATTGAGACAGGGATTGAGCTATTTGTATCGTTTGGTACGATGGATTGGGATTGGGTCAGGGATTTGAATACCACCAAGGAGG
>JBAGKO010000001.1:19827473-19839222 GCA_037177275.1 Acacia concinna | reverse complement strand
TGAGTTGGCATCCTCATAGCTCCACCTCACCTTTTTTTTCAACCTAAGATTGAAAAAAAAACACAAAACTCATCCACCTGGAGCCTCTCTTCTCTGATCACTCTGCTGTAAAAGAGGTGTGATTTGAACTTCTTTCAAATGCACATCTGGGTGAGAAATCGGTTTCTTTCAACAATAAAAAAGCTCTGGCAAAAGAAAACTTAACAAAATTGGTCAAACTAAGGTCTGACTATTTAGATTTGTTAGAGTTGGGTAAAATTGCTACGATTTTGTTACTTCTTAGGCAACATTGCTCAATTTTGTAACTTTTAGAGTAACATTGCTTCAAAAAATCCTTCCAAGTGCCCAGTGGTCCTCCATGAAAACTTCTGAGGCAAAAATGGACCTTAACCCATTATAAAATACTCCATTTGATACTAAATATAAGACTCAGTTGACTTTTTTTAAAGAGATTAATAAATGTAAATAAGTTAGTTAATTATATCATATAAAGCGTATCATTATATTATATATCAGTTTATAAGTTAGAAAAAATAATTTGAAGAAAAACGATAAATTTAAATACTTTAAAGTACTTAAATTAGTTTTCTTAAATTTCTCTAAAAAGTCAATTGAGTCTTATTTTAGTCAAAACTATAGCGACTACATTGTAGCAAGCCAAAGTTTAAAAATTAGGTTACAACTGAATTAAAACTATAAACATTAAGTCACTCACTGAGTCAAAGTATATGAACTAAATTATAATCAAGTGAAAATTACAGGACAACAAAAATTAATTTTTTAGCATAGTACTCATCCGTGCACTAAATGACTAAATGTGGGATGCTTTTTTCTGAATTGCGACAACTAGAGTGAGTGGGGATATTTATGCATGTTCTTGTTCTTTAAACCTCTTATACTATGTCCCTTCCCCACTCGCATTTGCAGCAACTTTATGGCATCATAAGGAATAGTAGCATACACACTTAAGGGATCTTGAAAATTTTTCTTTCAAGAAGGGATATTCAATTTTGTTTGTAGCAGCTTCTGTTTATATTTGGACATCATGAAGGGCTACTGATTTAGATTTGTTGACAGGATTCTAGGAGGTGTAGTTGTTATAGCTTCAAATGCCGGTGGTGTATGGACTCCTATTGGTGATATCCCCACTACTATGCTGTGGATAAATGGCCAAATTTCCACTTTGCAAACCATGAAGGTTATCCCCCTTGTAAATTGGTCCTATGTTATCTGTTTGTTTGGATCATGCTGCTATTTGACTGGAAACATCAAGTAAACTCTTAAATAACATTTAGCAACTGACATTATGAGAGATTCTTCTGACCCTGAGGCAGTGATAAGTAAAATATGTTATGTCTTGGTCAAACTCTTCCATTGTTGTTCATTGATTGCTAGCTCAGTGCATATGGCATATAATTTGTATCAATAACTTCAACTTCCTTGGCTTACAGGGATTGTTTTTACCTTCAGCTGTCTCTCTAGCCGTGACTCTTGCTCTTATGTCGCTGACTAGGTAATTTCACTGCAAAAATTAATCTGAAAATATGATTTGAATTGTAAGAATTATCTTAAGAGATTATGGGTGAAATGACACTAGTCTTTTGTTCAGCAAAGTTAATGGGAAGGGACAGGATTCACTCAATGTCTTGGCATCTGAACAGATGGCTCCTCAAGGTCTGCTTGTTTTGGCTGTGGCCATAGGAGCTTTGATTTTTGTACCAGTGTTTAGAGCCCTCACAGGTTTACCTCCTTACATGGGGATGTTACTTGGACTTGGGGTGCTTTGGATCCTCACTGATGCTATTCACTATGGTGAATCTGAGAAACACAACCTAAAAGTACCACAAGCCTTATCAAAAATAGACACTCAAGGAGCACTATTCTTCCTTGGAATCCTATTATCTGTCAGCAGGTGACTTAAAAGAAAAAAACAGAACAACCTTTGTGCTTCATATTATATTACATAAAACCTTAAACTTTCAACTTCTTGTACTGAATCAAGTTTAACGGTATTGTTCTTTTAGTCTGGAGGCAGCAGGGATTCTAAGGGAAATAGCAAATTACCTGGATGCTCATATTCCAAATGATGCATTAATAGCAAGTGCTATTGGAGTCATATCAGCTATAATAGACAATGTTCCATTAGTTGCAGCAACAATGGGAATGTATGATCTCTCCTCTTTCCCGCAGGATTCTGAGTTTTGGCAGTTGATTGCGCTTTGTGCTGGTACAGGTGGATCCATGTTAGTCATCGGCTCAGCTGCTGGAGTTGCATTGATGGGGATGGAACAAGTGGACTTCTTTTGGTACTTGAAGAAGGTATGAAAAGTACATGCATCTTATTTCCCAAATTTCTTGCATTACACAAGAACCACACTAATTTGGAATTATGAACTATTCTTGTCCTCTGTAGGTTAGTGGCTTTGCTTTTGCAGGTTATGCTGCTGGGATTGTTACATATCTAGCAGTTAACAGCCTTCACATCTCTTTATCCACGACTCTGTCCGAGACTCCTTTTCTTTTTAGTTCCTAAATGAGTAGTTCAGAGTTCACTGGCAGTGGAAGTTGTGAATGTACATTTTAAGCGATTGAAATGTGGCTTGTACTACAAACTCATAAAAGGCATTCTGGGAGGATCAAAATATTCCTGGATTTGATAGACTGTGGATGTTAAGAAGTTTCCTTACATGCTTACATTACAAGGAGTTTAAATAAGAGATGTAATTTCTCAATCCTAGAAAGAAAAGGCAACAGCTGTAGCTTACTGCCATGTAGGTTTATTATGTGAAGTAAGAGGTGTAGATTATTACAGATATAATCATATATGACTATTGAGTTTGAGTCTTAAGCGTTCTATATTTATCATTTTTGTTAAAAATTGGTTTAGTCAAGTAAGACCTGGCTATAAAAAGAACAAGAGATTCAGAAACTATTCTGTTTTCAATATATCTTTTGGCATAGGTCACTTTTCACTTGAAATAATTGAATTTATGTATAGAATTGTAAACTTTATTATGATAGTTCTAGCCAACAGTCCCAAGTTAGATGCTCTGAATTTCCAAATGAGTATAAGCATCCAAGTTTCTTTGAGTGCTTGCAGGAAACACGAGATGACCATAGAATTTATCTCATTCCACTATAAATTAGGTCTCATTCCACTATAAATGAGGTCCTATATTTAGGATCGTTGAGAGTGAATTAATTATTTTTAAAGGCCACATTGTGTTCTAATTAGGGGAGAAATGGCAAACTCGAATGGGTAACAACTCAACTGAACAATTATTTATTGTCGTGATGAAATACTAATCCCCGTTACATGGTGACCTAAAATACAACCCACTTTTGCAAAACTTGACTTACTTTCTTCTCACTCACCCCTCTAAAACTACACACAATTTAGCCATTCAACAAAACAGTCACATCAAGCAGCCATTACCAACCGAAATACAAAGACAAAAAACCAAAGCCGAGAATCAATCTCTTATAACTTGAGGTAAACGAACTCTTCAATGGCAGGAATGTCACCTATCTTCTTCAAGGTTTCTTTGCTAGGTTGTTCGTCTACCCCGATTGCCATTACAGCATGCTTACGAGGAGCAATCCTTCCTACGCTCATGAAGCTGACATTTACATTCTCCTCTCCCAAAACACTTGCAACCTTTCCGATCATACCAGGTTGATCCACCTGTCTGCAAAGTATAATGCTACCTTCCAAGCTCACGTCAACATCAAAAGATCCAACCTTTGTGAGATGAGGGACACCATCTTTCACCCGGCCTTCGAGCTTAATCTCCCCGGATTCTGAGAGTGAGCTGGCAAATTTAGATTCCACATCAGCAATTTGGACCTGGATGGATTCAAGTGGACTCTCTGGGGAACCATCAAAAATGATTCTCTCCTCAGTTATCCTGATTCCTCTTTGCTTGGCAGTGAAGTCAGCATTGACTAAATTCACAAAAACACTGGATATGGGCTCAATGAGACCCTTGGTTATCATGGCACGTAGAACCCGAGTGTCAAGGTCATCAGGAGCTCTCGCAGAGGCATAAGTCACTTTCACTGATTTTACACCACTTCCTCCTGCTACCAACTGCACAGCCAGTCTCCCCAATTTCTCAGCAAGATCAACATATGGTTTCAACTCTGTCAACACCTGCAGTTAGGAAAGATTTAATGGAAGTTAAACCATTGTAACCCTCATTTTGCAATGAAGTTAAGCCAATAGTGTAAAACAACTTCAGTCCATGAGTCAAATTTATTCATAGATGTCAATCTGAGCAATATACTAGAATTAACTATTCACAACCATGTACATTAAGCTTTCACAGAAGCAGGTTCTTTTTTCCCATTCAAATGCTATCAATAGAAAGAATGAGGGACAGTGGTAGCAATTTGATATACTCCTGATCCACAATATAGGGCACTTCTAAAAGAATGGCTTGGTCTACAATATAGTCACTTGTAAAATAATGAATGCTTATTTTCCAGTTTTGTCTTTGTAATTAATGCTTATTTCTAATTTGCTCACTCATTAAAATTTTAAGCACGTTTTCCAATAGGGGTAAAAGTGAAAAAAAATTGTAATTTATGATATATTAAATGAGTTGACTACCATTTCTTATTTTCCGTGAATTAGTTGAAGTGTCATATATTATGGACCGGAAGGAGTACAAGATTGTTAGTCTGGAAAAGGAAAATGATAAATTTCTATTAGTACCTCAGCAGGAACCATTGGTGCGTTGACTGCAGTAGCAGCAAGCTCCCCTTTCAACGCCCCTACAACAGCTTCTGCTATTTCAATAGCCACACCTTCCTGCACAAAAGTTTTTGTTTCTTTTAATGATAGGAGATTCATTACTTCAAAAGGATTTGCAAAAGGGAAAAAGACTGGGATTACACACAAAAAAAGAGTTTGCCCAGACGAGGTGTGATGAATTGCCCAGCATACCTGAGCTTCCACAGTACTAGCACCAAGATGAGGCGTTGCAGTAACTTTCTCGTGCAGAATCAATTGGCTGTCTTTTGGGGGTGGCTCCTCCGTGAAAACATCAAGCGCTGCCTGAAACAGAAAGCCATGATTACTTAGTTTCCTTCACATTGAACACCTGGTGCTTACAAATAAGAGACATTGGGAAAACCTGAGCTACAATGCCATTATCCAGTGCCCTAACAAGAGCCTCCTCATCAATTACTCCTCCACGAGCAACATTGACTATCATAACTCCTTTCTTCATCTTAGCGAAAGTCTCATCGTTGAGAATCTTTGATGTAGCAGGAGTAAGAGGCATGTGCAAAGAGATAAAATCTGCAGTGGCAATGGCTTCATCAAAGCTCACTAGTTCCACCCCAATTGCCCGAGCTCGGTCTGCCGGAGCATACGGGTCATGTGCAATGACATGCATACCAAGTCCCCTAGCACGTCGACCAACTTCAGAACCAACCTTCCCAAATCCCATGACGGCTAGTGTTTTCCCAACCAAGGAAACCCCCACATACTTACTTCGTTGCCATTTCCCTGGATCAACCACGATACAGGTAAATCAAGCAGTACGGATTTTATTAACTAAATTAATTATCATAAAAGCGAGGCAGAAACAGAGTACAGCATTAAAGGTGGGAGGAAAGACGGTAGTCAAGAGCTCTGATCTGAATTTTTCTCTGTCCTACAAAACTACTGACTCTGCCATAGATATGCTCCTTTGAGTTTTCTAATATATACAAATCTATCAAAGAATCTACGATAATTTTATCATATCTATGCAAAGCAGAGGCCTTCTAGCAATAAAAAGTTCGAAAATAGTCGTTCCTACATCCTTTGACATGTTCATCTTGTAACGGGGAGCATTTTACTAAGCTATATTCCCCTCATTCTCAATCACTTCGATGCACGACCACAATACCAGTATGCGGAAACACTTTAGTTTTCGTGAATTTCTCAAATTCGTTCCAAGGACGGAATGGAACATGCATAATCACAATATCAAAATCACACCCAATAGACACACAGTGTTCGACAAAATGCTAGAAATCATAACAACGCTCAAATCGAACACAAACTTCAAAAAATCAATTTACTGACCAGCTTTCACGGATGCATCAGCTTGTGCAACATTCCTAGACATGGCAGCCAAAAGCGCAATCCCATGCTCGGCGGCGGCCACTGTGTTGGCCGTGGGTGCATTCACCACCAAGCACCCATGCTCGGTAGCCGCCGCCAGATCTACATTGTCGATTCCAACGCCTGCTCTCCCAACCACCTTAAGCCTTCCACCCGAAGACTCGAATACCTCGCGGGTGACCTTAGTTCCACTGCGCACAATCAACGCATCGCAGAGCGAAATCTTGGTGCAGAGCTCCTCGGGACTCAGATTATATGAGCAATCAACATTGGCGAAGTCATTTAAGAGCTTGAGCCCGGCTTCACCGAGCTTCTCTGATACGAGAACAGTGGGCTTGGCATCAAGACCTGCGGAGACCACCACCACGAGGGGCCGAGCCGATCGGGTACTGCGTTGCCGGAGAGAGACGGAGAAGTGTGATGATAGAGGGAGTTTGGAGGAGAGAGAGAGCGATGAGTTCCGAAGTGAGTGAGTGCGAAGGGTTTGGGATGGTGAGGCAGCCATGGATGGTGGGGTTGGTGAGATGGGTATATTCTGCGAAAAAATGCGCCGCCTGATGAGAGGAAAATGCGAGGCAGTGACGTTTTATAGTATTAAGATACACAGAAGAGTTTGAGGTGCACGCGCTGAAATGCAGAAATTGAAGCTTTCACACTTCACCGTTCAGCCTAACCAGAAAATGTCACTGCTGGACACTCCCAAGTCTGTGTGTCCCCTGTAATTTCAATTTTCAACGTCCAAGCAATTTCATCTCGAACTTATTTTCCTCTTTTGGTTAGGTCTACCATTTGGATCCTAGCCCTACTTCCTTGTAATACTACTCCTACTGTATAGTATAGTAAGTCACCCCAACTAATATCCATGTATCAAATGTTAAATGGATTAAATTAAAAGGAAAATTTCATTAAAAGACTAAATAACTGAACCAAATTAACATAAAATTTTACGGTAGGACTAATGATTTTAAAAAAAAATGTAGATAAAAATATAATGATATATTTACCTTATGAATAAGTATACAACTCTTCATAAGCAAGTAAAACCCTGGTATGGATAATTTTACACCAGAAATCAATTTATTATTCATGAGAGAATTTCACTTATTTATAAAAAAATGGTACAGTTATTCATAGATTCCACTTATTTATAAAATAATGGGCATTATTGTCTTTTTACTTATAAAACTTCTTTTCATTTTGATACTTGGTTCCACACTAAAATTTCAAAATGTTTCGATTTTTTACTAATATTAATTTGGTTCTTTAATCCTTTAATAAAATTCTCTCTAAATTAAATGTTATAATAAATTCAATTGAGTTCTAATATTACTCTTATTAAGGTACTGAATCACTGCATCATATTCCTTCAGTCTTAAATATAAAATCTCGTTATAGATATAGAATGAGGTCTTAAATTTAGGATAAGAGGAAGTATTAATTTGGAAAAAGGGAAAAATTTAGAAAAATATCATGAAAATGGTAAAAATATAATTCAATACTATAAAATCTGAAAATCCCACATCAATCTTTGGTAAGAATTTGAAAAATTTAAAATCTTGAAAATTTTTGAAATTATGTAAATCCCCATGGATTTTCATGGCAGGGGTTTCTATATTTATAGCAAGAATATTTCAATTCACAACAACAAAGCCATTTAAGTAATATGCATTCAAGCTGTGAATTAAGATACTTTTGCTGTGAAAATTAAGAGACATTTAAGTAATTTCAAAGTTTCAAAATTCCAAAAATTTTAAATTCCTACCAAATACTGATATGAAATTTTTAGATTTTATAATGTTGAATTGTCTTTTTACCATTTCCATAGTATTTTTTTGAGATATTCTTAAAAAAATGCATTTACAAATATCTATACTTTTCTTTAATTTTCAATTTGATACTTGTGTGTTTTTATCTCCTAACAAAATGCTTTAGTTTTGCTCATTTAGTACAATCAACTCGTGCACAAAGGCCTACAATGCTAATAGAACAAAGTTGAAAGAGGTAATAATATCAACTAAATAAAATCTTTGATTCAATTAGTAAGAGGTAAAAATACATTGATACTAAATTAAAAATTGAAAAAATTATAAATACCTGTAAATATGTTTTCCCTATTAATTTTTACTGTCTCACTATCTTATTGAATACGAGCATATATGAAAATAAATATTTGCCCGATTCTAATTATAAGGTCTAATTAACTTTTTTTTGGAGAATCCTAAAATAGCTTACTATATTATTTTAAGGCATGAAAATTTATCATTTTTCTTTAAATTATGTTTTTTGTCTTATGAACTAATATATAATATAATAAAACACAACATATGAAATTATTAAGCAATATAATTAGTTTTTTTATAATTTTTCAAAAAAAAATTAATTGAACCTTATACTTAAGAGCCAATGGACTAGTATTTAATACTCCGAGCAATTACAAAGACCTTGGACATAATCTAAAGTAGTTCATAGTAATATATAAGAACTAGAGGGAGTTATAACAATTTAGGCTTTTTTTTTTATCTATATACATTAAACAGTATAAAAAAAAAAAAGCAAACGCTACATTGTGGGGATTTTACCTATTTTTAAGATTTTAGACTGTGCCACGCTGTATTTTTAAGAATTAAATAGACATATATAGTAATTTTAGCTGTAAGTGAAATTTTAAAATGGGTTTCTTATTAGGGGTGTTCAAACCCGGGACCGGGATTTACTAATCCCGGTCCCGGGGTAGACCGGGAAATCCAGGTTTCGGGATTGTTTCATTTTTTTTAAAAATAATTAATTAAATAATTTATTTGTATTTTATTATAAAAAATAATCATTTAACAATTAATAAGACTATAATAATTATATAAAATTGATTTAGAGTTTAAAAATAATGTTTATTGTTATTATTTTCATCTTTATTATTATTTTCATACTGTATATAGTTAAGTTTAGTATCACAATATATGCGATTTAAGTACATCTAAATATGTTATATACATATTTTGAAAAGATAACTTAATTAATATGAGTAAAAATACATAAATAAAATAATAATTAATTTATAAAATAAAAAAGTAATAATAAAATAATAAAACCGGAACCAAAATTTTTCAGGATTAAAATTCTAAGACCAGGCTGAAAATACCGAAACTAAAATTTTTTGAACACCCCTACTTATTACTGGCAAGTTTGGATGAACAAAGAATGAGCCACATTCTTCTTTTTATTTGTGTGTGTGTGTGTCATCCGATATTCAATTCGTTCGTGCTTTCATCTGGCTGCATCTCCCAACAGCAGTGACTACTTTAGAATTTGAATCAGTAAATAAATTATTTTATGTTGGTGGAAATATAAAGGAAAAATTTTAGAAAAATACTGCTGAAATATATAAAGAACGATTTAGTGTTATGAAATTGAAAAATTTCAACTTTTCTTATTTACATAAATGCCACTGAATTTTCTGAAAAATAGTATCTCAATTTACAACAACTCACAGCTTAAATATGTGTATCTAAATGCTATTATTGATGTTAATTGAGATACTCTTATTGTCAAATTCAAATGCATTTACATAAATTAAGTAAATGGCTCTCGATTTTCACAACAAGAATTAGAATTTTCTAATTTTGTAACACTAAATCGTCCTTTATATATTTTAGTGGTTTTTTTTAAAATTTTCACAATTATAAATCACTTATATAAAAAAAGGAATTATGAGCCACATTCTTATCCTGTGGCCTTTATCAACTTTTAAGAATACATTTTACTGTTTCTATTTTATATGAGGATAAAATATATTTTTAGTCATTTAAATTTAGTCGAGATCCTCTTTCAATCCTTTAACTTTAAAAAGTATGATTTTAGTCATTTTAAATTAACAGCGTTAACTTCAATGATTGAAAGTACTGAGTAAAATTAAAATAGTGACATATTATTATATTTAAATTATGTGTAAATAGGAAAATAATTAAAACCCTAATGAAACTTCAAGTTGATGTCAATATTAAAACCTCTATTTAAATTATATCTGTATTTTAATTTTGTCGAGTCATCATTTTTCATCAATAAAGTTAACGGAGTTAATTTAAAAGAATTAAAAACACATTTTTTAAGATTAAAGAATTAAAATAAGATTTTGATTAAATTTAAATGATTAAAAGAATACTTTAATTTTTATCTTATTAATTGTACGACTTGTGGGTTGTGACGCAGATGAATACGTTAGCAACTACAGTACATTCCTATAAAAAAATTAAGTGGGTATCTTTTATCTGACCGACCAGGTCTGTCTACATGCTTGCGTTAGATTTGTGATAGCATTAATAGAGCTACTTGGTCGCCATCATTAATTGTCTCATTTGGCATTCACATCCCATTTTACTTTCAACTGGCAAAAGTATAAATATTATATAAGGGAAAATCTTAAAAAAAACACACTCCAAATAGAAAAAAGATAAATCAGAGTAATAAAATAGGAAAATTCTAAATCAGTCATTTTTATATTCTTCCCCCTATAATTATAAAAATGTCACTGAATTTTTAACAATATGAGTATTTTAATTCATAAGAAGAGTATCTCAATTAACAATAAAATAAGCATTTAAGTACTACGTATTTACGCTATGAATTATTTGTGTTATTATTGTTAATTGATATACTCTTGTTGTGAATTACGATACTCGTATTGTTAAAAATCTAATAATATTTTTATAATTATAAGGAAACAAGTACAAATGTAACTGATTTGAGATTTCCCCATTTCATTGTTCTAACATGTATTTTCCTTATTTGGAGTGTATTTTTTTTAAAATTTTTTTTTTCAATATACAATGCCTGCTGGAGAGTTCAGTATATAACAATTAAATAATCCCCACTCCTTTTGATCAATAACTTTTTTTATGATTGTGAAAAATGGATTGGTAATTAAAATTAGTTAAAAATAATAAATGTGTCATATAGGAGAAAGAATAAATATAAAATATATAAAGGATAATGAATAGAAAATATGAAAGATAATGGGTAATAAAAATCATTAAATGAAAAAGAATTAGTAATGAGTAGAAGATAATTAATATAAAGCTGGCTGTTTAATAGAAGAACATAAAAAAATGTAATTTAAATTTTAAAATAAATAAAAAAGTTGCTTGTATTAAGATCAAGCCTAAAAGAAATAAAATTATTTATTTAAAAAAGGTGGGATGAAGTATATCTTTATGCAAGATTGCCCGACATTATTAAGCAAAATCTGTGTGTTATCATACAATTTTTCACTAAACTTCTTATTTCCCATCATTACATAGACATTTGAAAGAAATCTTTCGTCTGAATCAACTAATACCTAAAATATTTTATTAATAATAATAATACGGCTTATAGTGATCGTGAGACATGAATTAAAGAAAATCTTGTGGAGAGTTGGTGGAGCTTTTCTTAGGTGCCAAGGGTTGGTGGATTTTATTGCTGGAGAAGTCCGTGACGCTCTCCTAGGAGCGTGTAAAAATCTCAAGGTTAAATGCAGATCCATTGAATTAGTCGAGATATTAGATCAAATATTAGTAAATCATAACTAAACTAATATTGAGAAGATTTCAAAGTTATTAATATAATGTTTTAAAAAAAAAAGTGAAAAAGAATTTATTA
>JBAGKO010000001.1:19800719-19820743 GCA_037177275.1 Acacia concinna | reverse complement strand
GTTAGTAGATGATCTATAAGTAATTTATAAGAAGAAGAAAAAATACTTTTGTATGCCAAAAAACTTGAATATCTTCACTGTCGATAGCGTGCTTCTTCCGTCTAAGAATTAGATGTTATATAAAAATTCAATGGCAATTTTGATTATTACTATATAAAATTATATAAACATTTATTTGAGATTTCTCGTTTTCCCTCCTTTAAAATTTAATTTCTCTAATATTTTTTTTTGGGTTTTGCTTTTATTATTTATTATTTTTATTACATTTTATAAAAAATTAATACTTTTTTTAAAATTAATAAATTAATATTTTAAAAAGAAAAAGAAAAAAAACTCCCATGTGCACTGTTCACGTGAACAGTGTGCACACTCGCGCACTATTCACATGAACAGTGTACAAGTCGTTCTTGAGAGGAGCGACTTGTGCACTATTCATGGAACAGTGCCCCTCGCGCACTGTTCACATGAACAGGCGTAAGTCGTTCTTGTCATGAACGACTTCTGTTGTGGGCCCCACTTTTCCCAGATAATTTACATAGAAGTCGTTCTTGGCAAGAACGATTTGCACCAAGAACGATTTGTGGTGTTGTATTGACTAAATATTTTTTTGGATATAGTATTTCGTTAAATATTATTTTTTATTATTATATTTGATTAAAAAAGCCAAGACAAGCCAACACAAATTCTCTATACGGATCTTTGTCTCTCATCCATGCAATTCATGCTATAATATCTTACACTTTGTGACCTTGTGCTCTCACACTAGTTTTAGAGAGTTCACAATTTATATTGTGAGTTGTAGATATTATAAGCTTTCATCATCCCCTCACCTTTCATTCACATATGGACATTCTACTCCTATCTCCTCTCACCTCTCATCCTTAATGCTACTACTCCCTCTAATCTAGGGCACTTAAATTATATTATGGAAATTAGAAATGATAGTTAAATCATTTAATATATCCTAATATATATATATATTATATTTTTACCTTTATTAAAAAATGTGTTTAATTGTATTGAGAATTTTATATTTTAGAGAGACGCGGGATATGTAATAAGTGGACAAGGTTAAAAAATGAGTATTAATTATAAGGATAAAACAGAAAAAAAAAAGTATTAATTGAATTGAATGTAACTTATATTCTAAATAACAAATTCTTTTTAAAAGTGTGGTATATTATAAACTAGAGTGTAAATAATTAAGCACTAAGTGATCATTGCAAAATCCAAGGAGACAAACAAGCAGGAAGTACTTTCACAGGTTACAAACAAAGGATTTGACTCGGCAATCAAACTTACAATGATTTCCTCGAACAGACAAACGGTCATCTTTCTTCATCCGTACAGTTCTAAAATCAACAAATTAAACCAGAGAATAAATGCAAGAGCTAAGAACTTCTGATCTAAAATCCAGGCCTAAAGCTAAGAGACTTGCATGATTGCAATGGGTAGTCAGTTAGCTGCGAATCATGTTGTCTAAGATGTGTAGAGCTTCTTTCATGGAAGGTCTCTTCTGTGGCATAGGAGAAGCACAAGCAAGCCCCAGCTTGAAGCAGCCCAATATTACATGTTCCTTATTTTCAATCTCAGACCTTATGGCCACGTCAGCCACCCTCAACACTCTGTTCCTTTCTTTTTCCACGTCATCACACAAAGGCCACTGTTCTATGTCCAAGTCTGAGACGGACCTCCCGCTGAGAAGCTCAAGCAAGACAATGCCAAAGGAATACACATCGCACTTTGGGTTTGGTTTGATGTTTTGGAACCACTCTGGTGCTTGGTAGGGCATTGGGTGGGTCCCACCAGAAGAAGACGAAGGGAGGTAGTCTTGTTGTTCTTGTTGTTGGTCTTGTTGGTTAAGGTTGGCCAGTTGGCGAGATGAACCGTTGGCTCTGAGGTTGAAGTTGTTGGTGGTGTTGCAGAGGATGCGATCGAGGCCGAGGTCAGTGATGACAGGTTCCATGTCGGAGTTGAAGAGGATGTTGGAGGGTTTAATGTTTCCGTGCACATGTTTCTTGTCGTGGATGAAAGCTATGCCTCGTGCTATTCCTCTTGCTATCTTCAACCTTGCCTTCAATGCCAAGCTCAATGGCGATGACCCTGTTCTTCCTGAAACATTTTTTTCACTTTATTAATAATTATCAACTACCTAGAACAGTCACTTTAACGTTGTTGTTGCAAAAACGAAGCCAAAAAAGGAAAAACAAAACAAACTTACTGTAACAGAGGTTGGCGAGGCTTCCATTGGGGACATAGTCACAAATAAGGAGCTTCTCATCCATTCCCCAGCAGAATCCACGAACCCTAACCAGATTTGGATGACGAATCTTTGCGATTGTTTTCACTTGATTTTCGAAATCCTTCATCCTCTCCACTGCACATTCTCCAATTCCTATCCTCCTCACAGCATAAGCTCTTCCATCTTCGAGCACTGCTCTGTACACTATGCTTCCTCTTCTTGTTCCCAGAATATACGCCGAAGACGTCAGTAACATCTCTAGCTCTAGTCTCGTTTCTCCGTCCACCGTCATAAGCCTCCCTTCTTTCCTGAGATTCTCGTTTTGGCTTGTCATTTCAATCTTTGTATGATTTTTAATCTCTTCGTCGCTCTCGGAGCTTGTTGCTTCCGATGTCTCCTTGTCGTCAATTGCTAACCAGAAACAGGGGATTGTGGGCTTTTTGCTAACCTCCTTGTCGTCTTGTTTCGATGCCATCTTGATAACATTTTCGGTGGGTTCAGCATCTTTTTTCTTCCGTTGTTGGTAGACCAAGAGAACGATTGCTACTAAAATGCCTATTCCGGCAATGTCGCCGACGACAATTCCGGCTATACTGGATGGTTTGAGGCTGTTTGGTGGGTTATTCTGAGACGCATTGGAGGAACCTGAACTGTTTGTTTCGGGGTTGGAGTCAATTGTTTTAGGTATGGCAGCAATTGCTGGTGTTGATGAAGAAGTCGTGGAATTGGGTGGGTTTGAAAGAGTTGAAGGAACAGCACAAAGGATTTTCAGTGGCTTCCCACAAAGATCAAAATTCCCAGAAAGTGACTCTGGTTTCTGGTTAATCAAAGCCAGAGATTGTGGTATTGGACCTGTTAGATTGTTGAAGGAGAGATCTATTGTGGAAATTCCAGGAATCTTTCTCGCAAATTCTGGTGGGATTGATCCTGAAATTTTGTTGTAGGAGAGGTTCAAGTATTTCAAGCCATCCCCACCAAAGTCATATGGTAGAGACCCATTAAGCAAATTTGAAGACAGATCTAAAATCTGAACAGAGTGAAACCCACTTGGAACTTCACCAGAAAAGTAATTACTCCTCAAAGAAACAAAGGTAAGATTTTTCAGAGAAATGAGACTTTTTGGGACTGACCCAGCTAAGGCATTGTCTGATAGGTTTAAAAGTTGAAGAGTTTTCAGCTCACCAATAGACTCAGATAGCTCACCTGAGATGACATTGTTGGCCAAAGAAAGAACTTGAAGCTCAGAAGCATTAAATATGGAATTGGGTACTGACCCATTAAGCAAATTGTTGGAAAGATCAAGCTCTCTGAGGTGTTCGATCATCCCAATGTCTTCAGAAATTGAACCCAGAAGCTTGCTTTGGGGAAGAATCAAACTAGTCACCCTAAATTTGCCTCCAATTTTTGTGCATGTGACTCCATTCCACGAGCATGCTGACACATCGCTGTAGTTCCAATTTTCTAAGACTAAAAGTGGGTCGCTGAGGATCGAATACTTGAAGGATAGCAAGAGAACTCCATCTGGGTTCAGAGCAAATGAACCAAGAAGAAGAAGAAGAAAATGAAAGAACAAAACTTTACACCTCAAATGAGGATTCCTAGAGTTGAAGTTCATGATCCTCAGAGATAGTGGTGGTGGTGGTGGTGGTGAGAGAGCATAATGATGCAGAAAAAGGGAAAGGAGAGGAGCAAAACGGAGATGGTGAGCAACTGCAACTTCTTCCTTCTTCAGTTGACCAAATCTTTTGAGAATTAAAGGAGAAATTATTTATGAGCTGCTCCAAGCTACAGTGTACGAGGTGGAGCAGACAAAGTGGTAGCAAGGAAACCAAAATGAATGAATGGGTAGGGAGAGAGTAATTTCAGAAAGAGATTATGATAAAGACGAGAACTGTGCCCAACAAATCAAAAGATGATGATAAAAAGCGTTTTTCATGGTACAGTTCTGCCAACTCTCTCTCTCTCACTATTCAAGTCAAGAAAAGAGAGAACTAACTCGTTATTAATCATAACTGCCAAAAAGATTTTACAAAAAACGAAAGAAAGAAAGAAATGATGAATTTGTACTGCTACAAGACACCCTAGCGAGTTGGAGTCCATAACTGGCACCACTTCAGTGAGTGAAAAATTCATTCCTGCATGATCAGCAAATCGATTCTTAAACAAAGAAATCCATGAATAGATTTTTTTTTAAAAAAAAAGTACAATTTTTGTAAAAAAAAGATAAAAAAATATCCCATAAATATAAAAATCTTTAAAAGATTACTTAAATTTAGTAAATAACAAATGAATAATAGAAAATTAGTCAGTTTTAATTATTCTTTATTAAATTTTAGTCATTTTCTATTGCGTTTTAATCATTTTATTTTAATCATTATCAGTTCAGTTTTAATTATTCTCTATTAAGTTTTAGTCAGAGCCCCTCATTTATCTTTTATCAAATTTAAATCATCTTTCAAAATTTTTAATATTTAGAGGATATTTATTTATTTATCTTTTTCCCTTTTTTCTGCGTCAGTCCTTTCATATTTTAAATAGCTGCTAAAAGTCGTTGTTAATTGGACAAAAACTGTTGGCAAAAACAAAAAAAATTGGACAAAAACTGTTCTGTTTTATTGTGTCACATGAGAAGTTGAGAACCATCAAATGTGCAGTGGATAGATAGTAAATGGCCAATGTGGGACAAGCTTTTGTGCTTTTACAGATTACAGATTGCTATTGTTCAGCTCTTATTTAACTCAGAGCAACCACACTTACTCATTATAATCTATTTTTTCAAAAAGAAAAAAGGATCCACGTGTCGTACTATCTGCTTTCTTTTAATTTACTTAATAAATGGCCATCAGAGAGATTTAAAGAAACATGTGATGGATAATCCTAACTCCACTTTTTTTTTTTGGTTGAAAAACATCTATTTAGTTCTAACAGCTATATGTAGAAGCCACACCTTCCCTTGGGACCATGTACTTTTTATCTAGTAATAATGCTTGAGTCAAAGGGAAAAACTTGTTTTTTTCTTAAACAAAGGGAACAGTTCAAACCTTATCAATAAAAAAATCACATTAAAAGAGCTATTTTCAATTATGTTTCACAATACCCCACTTTAATCCAATAGCGTCAGATCATAGATAGATGAATAAAAATATTACTCAGCAGCTCAACTGCCATAGTTTATCTGTGGTACTAGTATACATTTTCCCTATACTTTAAACATGTTTATAGCCTATGGGAAGAGACAAATCTTTCACATGAGACTACCTTTTCCTTAGAGCAATACATATGTTAATATTTAGAGATGTGGCTCTGTTCATATAATTTCAACATAAAGTTTAAAGTGAACAGGTACTAGCATCATAACATAGATATTCTCACAAGGCAATTCAATAATCTGGAACAAGTTTAAACTGTAGAAACAGTACTATCAGATAAAAAGTGTGAGGGAAGTTCTAATTTCATACAGTCAGTTACTATTTTTATACACAAGTCTTCTACAAGTTGGACCCCTTTTCAGTTCTGGGTGGGGAGTAAAGAGATAAAAAGAAGGGGGAAATGGCATTTAGGTTTTAAGGACTAAAAAAATTTATAAAAAAGTCTCTCCATATTTGTCCCTTATCAGGAGGTCTTTAGGGACTTTTTGGATATTATGTTCAGATGGCAAATTACTCTGATGCCCCTGTACTTTTCTGCAGATGAGAGAGATAGAAAAATATTAAAAAACACGCAGGGTACTGTTCACAGGCCATGGAGATTTTAACAAGTTCGTCAGCATGTTTTGACAACTTCTTAGGTAGGGGTACTATTCACTCCGCCATAAAATTGTAACGACTTATCAGGCTGCGATGACAACTTCGTAAGCACGTTTTGACAACTTTTCAGGCGGAGGTATTGTTCACTAGGCCATAAAAATTGTAACAACTTATCAAGCCGTGATGACAACTTCATGAGCATGTTTTGACAACTTATAATCACGGCTTGATAAGTTGTTAAATTTTTCATGGCGAAGTGAACAGTACCCCGCCTGAGAAGTTGTTAAAACGTGCTTACGAAGCTGTCATCCTGTCCTGATAAGTTGTAACAATTTTATGGCGGAGTGAACAGTACCCCCCCCGCCTGAAAAGTTGTCAAAACGTGCTTATGAAGTTGACAAAGTTGTCATCACGGCCTGATAAGTTGTTACAATTTCTATAGCGGAGTGAACAGTACCCCGCATGAGAAGTTGTCAACACGTGCTTACAAAGTTATCATCGCGGCCTGATAAATTGTTACAATTTTATGGCGGAGTGAACAGTACGCCCCACCTGAGAGTTGTCAAAACGTGCTTACAAAATTGTCAAAACGTGCTGACGAAGTTGTTAAAATCTCTATGGCCTGTGAATAGTACCTGCGCGTTTTTTAATATTTTTCTTTCTCTCTCCTTTGCAGAAAAGTACAGGGGCATCAGGGTAATTTGCCATCTGAACATAATATCCAAAAAATCCCTAGAGACCTCTTGGTAAGGGACAAATGTGAGAGGATTTTTTTATAAATATCTTTGGTCCTTAGGGTCTAAGGCCCATTTTCCCTAAAAAGAAAAGGGAAAAGGACTAATTGCTAATTATCTTCTCTTCAACTTGTTCACTTGTTGAAAACAAATAAGGGAAAAGGAAAGAAATAAAATATTAAGTCATTATAACATCACATAATTTTTTACCTTTAGGTTGTTTGGTATGAGTTGAATAATAATAATGTTATGAATTGAATTTAAAAAAAAAATGGAGAATTGAGGTTGTAAAATTTTAATTAAAAAAAAAGATGTAACATAAAAGAATGTAAAAAATTAATTAAAAAAATTTAACTCCACATCTCTAATTTTTCAAAATTCAACTTTTAATATTGTTTTCTCTAAATCTTTCCTATCAAATAAGCCTAACCAAGCATATCCAAGGTAGACCTCACATTTATTTACCTAGCTTATTGGTCACCACTAAAACAGACTCTATATTCAGCTTCAAGACTCTGACATTTTACAAATATTAACAAAATGGTACCCACTCGCACATATGCGTGCACGTGTGCTTGTGAACGTGAGTGTGAATAATTTAGATTTTCTTTCTTTTGCTCTGTTTTTTTCCCTCTTGGAAAGGAACCGCAGTGGCAGGAGAAGAAGCAAGCTAGTGGGGCTACACTATTGAAGTTCACATGCATTATCAATTACTATATGATTATTAGGGAAAGAAGTTAAGTTATGATTGGGCAAACTCTTGCAATGTGGGACTGAAACTTTTCGTGTTCCTCCAAAAATGTACACTACTCAGAAACAACGGTCCCCTTTTCTGTTTGTGAAAGGCCTCTATCTGAATCTGTCCTTGAACTTAAATCAAATTTCATGCCAAAAATGTTAAAGAGTGACCATCTTCTTCTTCTCTCACACGGCACAATCATTGGAAGCGCCCATAAAACAATAAGCAAAACCCTAGTCCCTTCGCTTTCATATAGACTGCACAAAATGGTTCTCTGTTTCATCGCCTCTGTTGAAACTCACAGTTAAGCTTCTCATATGGTTTAGGTTCTCTCCAGTGACACTTTAATGCAGCAGAAGAGGAACTAGATCAAAAACAAAGGTAAATCAAATTCACTTAGGGAGCGTTTGAATTGACTTTTACGTAATAGCTTTTAGAGTAAACTATGTTCCATAATAGATTTTTTAGAATAGTTTTTATGAAAATATAAGTTTGGATAAAATATGAGTGTTTGGGTAAGAATAGTTTTTCCGGATTCTTGAGAGGAGTTTTGTCTCGATTTACGCAAACCATAGTTTCATAATTGAAAAATAAGAAAAATTCAATTCTGGAAATTATAAATTGAAACTTGACTTTTTATCAAACTATAGTTTTAAAATAATATGAGGTGTTTAGTAATTTTCACTAACCATGATTTGAAACCAAAATTTTTACCAAATCCTGATGCTAAACAGGCTAAGTACCTTTTTCAAAATTTAAACTTGTGTTTTCCTCCTTTCATGCATCAAACCAATAGCCAGTTGATAAATCATCCTAACATTTTTTAAGTGTATAGCTGTGAAGAAGCCAGACAGATTAAAAATTACCTATTATGGGTTGTTTACTTACCTCCATTAATGATGACGTTGTCTATTCAAAGCAAGAAACACCATTAAAGATCTTGAGGTTGAAGACTTATAAGGGCTTTTATTATCTTGTTGAACAGAGTGGCCATCGTGAACCCGGGGATGGTTCTCTGTTTTTGTCCTTCTTATCTCCAAAAACAGAGGATATTATTATGAGTAATAAATTTATCTCGTTCTACTGAAGTAGTAAACTAATAACTTCTTCAACTATTTCGACCCAAAAAAAAACAAAAAAACTTCTTCAACTATAATTGAATATCCTGGCCATAGTTCTCATTTACAGCAATTTGCTATCCTTTTCCGGATGAAATCTGTTAGAACTTAGAACTATGTGCGATTCAAATTTTCATTTTCTTTGAAACGAAGAGCCGTGACAGACACAAACGAATGAAAAAACAAAGTACTTTTCGTGAGATGTGAATAGTGACAATATAAGATTCAAATTCATATCACTGGCTCTAATCAAATTATAACTTAATAGAAGGGTACCGCCTGATCTAAATATACCATTGGTGGTCCAGGGGCAATTTTCATTTCTTAAGATGAAGAAACTCATAATTTGATCCTTTGATTATGAAACTCATTATATGTCCAACAGTATAAGAGATGTCCTTCCGCTTTAATTATAAAGTTCAATTAATTTTTTTGAAAAGATTAAAGAAAAAAAAAAGTTAGTTAACCATATCATATCAGTGTATCATTATATATATATTAATTTATAAATTACACAAAACAATTAAAAAAAAGATAAATTTAAATATTTTAAAATAATCTAATTAGCTTTTTTAGGATTATCTAAAAAAGTGAACTGGATTTTAAATTTAGGAGTGGGGTAGTATTTATCTAATTTGATTAGATTAAATAAATTATTAACTTAGTTAAGATAATATGTATTTTCTAAAACACATAGTTATCTTCCTTAATTTTTTTATTCCCTTTCTTTCTTGATTATTGTTGAGCAAACATCAATAATAGTAAATTACAAAAAATATTGTCAAGTATCAAAAACACATCTTGTGTTTGGAATTATTAAGATCAATTTCTCAATTAGATAATACATTAAGGGCAAGAGAGAATAACTTAGTTTTCACAAGCCATCCAATTTATTACTGGCCCCCAATCCGTCAATATCTTTGTTTGCCTTTTAAGAATTAGGGAAAAACTCATATAAAGATGGCTAAATTATTCAAATTTTAATTTGAGTTTCTAAATTTATCAAATGATATACCAGGTTACACGTTTTAATCAAGGATTTAAAATTTCAGTCCAATTACATCAATATTTTTTACTTATTAAAAAACAAAAGCTTGAAAACATAACTCTATCATTCTCTTTATCAATTAATTCCTTAAAAAATTACTGTAGGACTTGTTTGTTCTTATTCTTATACATTTTTCAAACATTAATCATACGTAACATTCTTTTTATATACAATATCTAGTTTTACATAAAAAATTATTATCATATTTCCATATTTATATTTTTATTGAAAATTTTTAATACGCCAGTTTAAATTTTGAATCCAATATATTGTACATGTCCTGCATATAATTTATGATTATTATTTTACAAAAAGGAAAAATATCATATAAAAATAATTGTGAAATATTGTAGTGATTAAGAATTCACTTTTTTCAATTATGTATACTTCTAAGATAAAAAAAAAGTATATACACTCCTACTTTTAAGAAATTAATTGATAATACTTTTTAATAGAACTAAGGAATATGGATGAAATTTAACCGAAATTTTAAATCCCTAATTAAGACGCATAACCTAAAATATAGTTTGTTAAATTCAATGACTCAAATTATAAATAGAGTAATACAAGCGTCTTTATATAGGATTTTTCTTAAGAATTATGTGATTTAATTTTAAACTTTATCCAATTATATTTTAAAATTTAATCTAGACTATCTTGTTCATAAAAAAAATATTAATATAACCTTTGGTCTCTTAAATTTACTCTAATTTAAATTTTGATCCTTCAGATTTCAAATCATAAATTTTATCTCTCAAACTTCATTTCATCCCTATAACTTAATAAAATTTTGGATAATTTTGCCCCTACAGGAAGCAATAATAATGACTTTAAACTTGAGGGATTCTCAAAATAAATATAAACTTCAGCGACAAAGGCTATATTAATTCTAAAAATAAAGTATAAAAATAACAGAAGAATATATACGAAGACATGGCATGGTTCAGGGCCGTAAGGTCTGGTTTGGGTTCTACGGAAGACGACTGTGAACATTCAATAAAAGTCCATGGGCCTACCACTTTCGTTTTTGGGCTAGAAGCCTAATAAAGAAAAACTTGAGGTCCGAATTCGAGATGCTGAACTGGTTCAAATCACCTCGGGGATGTGCCTTGTGAAGGTAGGCAACAGCCGAAACCTCCCTTGTCGTAGTAAGAATGCAATCGCTACTTTTGCCGGCTGCTCGCGACGGCATTTTCACGGCCACGACACCGGTTTCGTCGGCAGCTTTTGCCAACTCACCACCTCAGCTCCCGCGACTTTATCGCCGGCCTAATTCATCGCCCTTGCATTATGTCCCCTCTTTGAAATCCTTTCAGTCACTGACTTCGTCTCACTTGTCTTCCCCTTTCGGTGCCGTTTATCGACTAACGAAGCCCCACTTTTTCGTAAGTGCTTCTTCCCAGGTTTCTACTTCTTCCACTCCCTCCAATGATGGAGCAGAGAAAGCAAAACTTGCTCAGGTATTCGCTCTCTTACACGGTCCTCTTCTATCTATCTCGCTAGGGTACGTCCTTGAATTTCTCGAGCATGGTCAATGGCTTAACTTTCGGGTGGTTCTGGATCATTCTATGACCAATTAAATTCCATTTCAGGGTTAAATGTTTCTTTGATCAATGTAGTTTATGTTAGGCAACGGCAATGATTATTTGTTTTACATGAATTTCGTGGTGTGGTTTCTGTAGGTTTCTCAGAGACTAGAGAAGACTGCGAGGTATTTTAAGCGTTTGGGTAATTTAGGATTTTGGGGTCAGCTAGTCTGCACCGTAGTGGCTGCTGTAATATTGTCTTTTTCTATTGTTGTTACTGGA
Organism: Acacia concinna; assembly: GCA_037177275.1. NCBI lineage: Eukaryota > Viridiplantae > Streptophyta > Magnoliopsida > Fabales > Fabaceae > Acacia > Acacia concinna. The sequence goes on along the minus strand of JBAGKO010000001.1, from coordinate 19,809,308 downwards.
AAGATCACATCTCCAGTTACTTTTTATGCCACTGCTGGTGGAATAGCGGCTGCTTTTGTTTCTGTATTCTGGTCATTTGGATATCTACGGCTATCTGAAAAGCTTCAAAAAACTTCCAATGATCCCACCAAGGTAATGTTTTACATGAATGGAGCTGTGATGCTTTTAAATACTAAATATTGCAGACCATATTAGCTTCTGTATGTCACTTTTGTGAATTAATGGTAACCTCAGCAATAGTACTCGATTGTGATATACCATTGCCTCAGCTTTACTCTCATGAATGCCTTTTAAATTGTAATTTATAGTAGCGTTTATGTTTGGATCAAAGCCTCCCTACATGAATTTTGTCAGGTAGCCTTGGATATACTAGGCAAAGCATCTATTTATAGGGAGGGATTTTTTGGTTAATAACCTATTCAAAATATGGTTTTCAACAAAGCATAATGGCGTTGTGCTATTTATATAGCTGACCCCACCTAGTGGAATTAAAGCTTTGTTGTTATTGTTGTTGTAGAAAATGAGTTTCTGAGGGCTGAAGCAATATCAACCTTGTTCTTTTTCTGTTCCTAATGGTCTGATGCCTTAGGGGTTGCTTCTTGGCATGACAATGGATTTTTCCTTGATTCTTATCAAACATGCTCTTGCTAATGTTGTCTTATCTGTTGAGTGAGTATCACTAGGTTGTTTTACTTTGTGCTTTCAGGCTCCCCCTCGGGCTGATGTTGTAAAGAGCTTGAAGAATGGTATAGTACTGAACATTTTGGGAATGGGTGCTGCTATTCTTGGCATGCAAGCCACTGTTGGATTGTTGGTTGCCAAGGCTCTGACTTCCTCAGCCAACCCATATTATCAGGGAATCTCTCCTGGATACAGCCCTGTTCTTGCCTTGGATGTGTTTTTGGTGCAGGTAAATTTTAATTAGTTTTGTTTTTACAAGGATTATGTTTAGTTTAATATATTGTGGTCTTCGATTCTACTGTGAGACACGGTGTCATCTTATTGAGAATTGAGTCTCATCTTGGACTTATTCATTATGAATCTCTTACAGCCACCCAGAAGGGTTCTATCTGTTGGGTTCTCTGGCAGCTACTAGTGCCTTCGTGTGCTTTCAAAAGTAAACCAGGAGACGTGTTCTGAATACTAATAGACCTATTCTTTTCTTCCCCTAGTGAATTATGATAGTTGGCGACTTGGATCTTCAATTGACAGTATGATGGAGATATTGGAAAGAGTATTTCACATGGTTTGCTCCAGTATCTTAGATATGCTCGCAGGCCAATAACTTTTAATAGTTTAAGAATTGAGCTTTTATCATCTGGCTCCAACCAACGTAGACAACACTAGGGAATTGGGTGCACATAGTTGAGGGGATTGATTATGAGTTTGGACTCTTAACAGATCAGAGTTGTTATGATTGTGTCCGATTAATCTGCCAATCTAATAGGTTGTGCCTAACTTACCAATAACCGTCTCTGCTAATTACCGTGTTGATCATATCCATTAAACTATAATCCTAACCCATCACAAAGATCTAGATCTATGTCTAGCCTAAGTTGCTTTTGTTCTTCTTCGCAGCTGTAGATCTATGGTTCACTTCTCAGTCCATTACGAAAATCCCAAGACTAACTATATGGTAGCCAATCCCATAGTTAGGAAGAACACCCACCTGAAAAAAAGAAGAGTATAATAGGGAGTCTTGTTCAGTTGTCACTATAGATCAAAACCCAAGAGTCACAAAATCGTAATTCAATTAGACTACCCCAGGCTCAGCTACATTGCTGCCTCTAGTTTGGGGATTTAGCAACACATAAGTTAAAGGTACCGTGAAATCATAATTCTAAAATCCCTTAACATAGTGGAACGAGCTGTGCTGAACATCTATTTTGTCCTTGTTTGATTTACAGGCTTCAGCAAACACTATTCTTTCTCATTTCCTCGGGGTTGTTTTCTCACTTGAGTTGTTGCGATCAGTCACATTGCCTCCTTCAGAAGCTATTCCAGTCCCCAAGCTTGCATAGGGGCATGAATTAAGATGAGTATGATGTAATTACAGTTGAAGATGTATACTCCACCCTTGCTGTGGTTATGATCGTGATGAATTTTGTAACCATGTTAGATCTTGCGGATTATGTGATCCTCATAACTAGGCGTTTGGCATAATTTATGATGTGAAAATTTGAGGACAAGTGTCCCAATCTATATCATAACGGCAGGAGTTTGCTGTACAGTCCATAACTCGTAATTCTTTGGGTTCCAACACGATGGTAGCTTCTCATGGAGAAGCAATTGCCAGAACATGATTTAGGCAGTGTATGTATCATTCAATATTTGATTTCATTCCTGGATCGGTTGTTTGGTCTGTCCAACAGTTTTCCTGTCTGATAGAAGAGTTCATGTCAATGCCTTAACCGGTAATGATCCTAACTGTTGGCTACAACCGCGAAAATATTAATGGATCTTGACTTGGCGGACTGCTTTAAAGCGGAGTCTGACTACTAGCGTCATAGCGTGTTTGGAGTATTGTTTGGTACTCACTGTAATGCATGTTTTGTGAAAGGTAACAAGATGTGTTCCCAACACGTCCGTCTAAGGGCAGCTGCAAATGGAGCTCTAAACATGCATAATGTTTTCTCAACACAATGTTTGACGGGGTTGTACTTCAAAAAAAAAAAAAAAAAACCTGTTTTCCTCAAGCATTTGCGACTCATTTTGCATAAATCCATAATTGAATTGATTTGTCATTTTGTACGATGAAGTATTGCGTTTGACACCTATTTCAGATTAGGACTATTCATCTGGAAAATATTTCTAAAGATGAGCAGTGAATAGTCATTTTAAATTTAGACCATCTATATTAAAATTAGTTGTCTCTTTAATTTTAATATTTCCAATACTTTTAAATTTGAATAATTCAAGATTTATCTTTAAAAAAAGCAAATGAAACTCATCTTTATAAATAACATTATCAAGAAACCAAATATAACATTCAGCCGATACAAAATAAATGAAGAAACAAAACTTATGTCTTCAATTGGTCCAGTACTCCCTTTGGTCCTAATTATAAGAATTTGTTGACTTTTTTGGAGAATCTTAAAAAAATTCTATGAAAACTAATTATATTACTTTAAAACATCAAAATGTATCATTTTTTTTTTCAAATTATGTTGTTTGACTTATGAACTAATATATAATATAAAACACAATATATAATATAATTAAGTAATATAATACTCGTAACTTTCTTAGAATTTTTATAGAATTCTCTAAAAAAGTTAACAGGCCCTTATAGGCCCTTATAATTAAGACCGGAGGGAGTATCAAGGATTGCTAGTTAATACTTTCTCATCCTTGTTAGACTTGCAGGGATAAAAGTAAATATTATATCGAGTATAATTTGGTTTTGGTTGTCAAGCAAGGATTGCTAGTTAACACTTTCTCATCCTTGTTAGGGGTCCGAATTCTCTCAGAATCCTTTTCTCCTTTTCCCTCAGAATCCTTCAGTTCTGTGTGTGTGTGTGTGTTTTTTTTTAAAAAAAATGCCAAGATTAAATATCAATGGTTCAGATTGCTGCTTCTGAGAGAATAGGGGGTAAGGCTTCTAAGAAAATCCTCTTCCCCTTGTTAGACTTGCAGGAATTAAAGTAAATATCATATCGAGTATAATTTGTTTTTGGTTGTCAAGGCCAACAATAGAAGTGCAAAAACATCTTTCAACTAACAGTAATCTCCAATGAGAAAAGAGGTGGCTACCTAATGTAACTGTTTGGCTGTATAGTGCTCCCAGAGGAGGTGACCGCCAAATGTTATTAATGGGAAATATGTGGAACATGGAACAATTACGGCCAAACTCAGCCTGTGCCTGACTAAATACATGTTATCCCCATATGTTAAACAGTGCCAACCCAAATTTGCAGGACTAACTAACTGTTTGAGTGTACATGCTTCAAATAAGTTTTTGGATAGGTCACGAAGCACAGTGTAATGGCACAGGGTATGAGTATTGAGTGGTACAAGAAATCATAAATTCAAGAGCTATATGGTGCAATGTATTTGAATCAATGATATTACTCAACAAACTTTTACATTATCAATTTTCAAGAACTGTCATAAAAGTAAGAATATATCACATAACCAAGCCAAGCAAATTTTTGTTTTATAGCCAATGCATGTCACAGTTCTAAACCGCGCCCCCTCAATCCAGGGGGAAGCCATGGCTATGAATCCAACTATCAGAATCCATAAAAAAGGATCTCCCCGGGGAAACATAAAAAGTCAGAAGAAGTATCATCACCTACTATGAAGCTACTCGTCAACTCCTGCTTCTGAAGAACTTACACACCATCTTACCATGAATGTAAACAGCAACATCCCAGCAAAGAGAAAATTCTAGAACTTCATATCTTGAGCATCCATTTCTACACCACCTAGCTAGCCTCATCAATCCAGTTGCACCCTGACTATCAAAAACAAGCCAAAAGTTAACCCAAGAAACGAAGTGGCTTGAATATATTCAAGGATTCTTTTACAGTGAAGAATGAAGAACTTATATTATTCATAAAACTCAGACTAACGAATTAAAACTAACAGATCAAATTCTTTATACAAAATATCTATTGCCTTTAGGATCGACAAGTAACTAGAAGTTCCATGGATATGAAAATATATGGCATCCATTATACATAATCAAGAAATAACAATTAAATTCTCACATGCTCGTTCTCATTTTCTAATTAGATAATACTCATTACCCTTTTCAATCCTCTGTAACAGCTTTCTCAGTTCCAGTGCTTGCTACTATAATCACACGCTCTTTAAGTTGATAACACTTTATGGGGATAACAGTTCTTTATTATAATAAGGTATCATGAAATGTATCTGAGAAAAGCACAAATTACTGGCATAGCATGAAGAGGTGCAAAATAGACAGATGGGCAATAGCATTGTCCGTTCTTTTTGTCCTTTCGTCTTTAGGTCAGACTATGCTTAAACATCAGTTTCAAAAGTATAGAATTTTGCCAGTTGAAAATTATTGTTAGAAAAAGATATATCATAATTCATGAGACCGGACAGTAATGATACACATCTACCTAGCATGATGACTCTCGTACGGAACACAGAAGTAAAATAAGATAGGATACAAAATAATATATACTTGCATAATTGCATGTATGGTCATTGCATTACTTAATCGACAAATTCCTTGTCAACATAATCAAACAAGGGTTACTACTAAGTTAGCGTGCATTATCTGCATCAACCACACACAAGTGTACGGATAGTATGTGCTTACCTACTCCATCTTCTTTGCTTTGTTTGAAGGTAAAAGAATCTTCCTTAGAGGATTACTGTCTAACTTTCCACACTGTGTCTGAATTGTCCCATGCAACATATACAACTTGTCATCAATATGGTCCTGGTACTTTTCATACAACAGAGGAACTGACAGGCTAAGAAGAACGACTGTATTAAAAAAATTGACATATTAGAAGCAAATAAATGTACAGAGAATTTTCAAAATGCAAAATGCATGTTAAACCAAAACTACAAAAGCAAAGAACTTACAAATATGGACCAGGGTCAGAAAGTTGAACATACTACCAATAAAGGAGATAAGCAACAATGCAGCTGTAATCTGATTTCCAAACTCACATAAAAAAAAATGTCAATATAAAATGCAGTACTACAAAGAAAAGTTCATCAAGTATTCATAATTCATAACAAGTGAGGGGGGAAAATTCATCCAATTAAAAAAATTAGGGGGGAAAATGAACCCTGCACCTGAAGGCAAAGTATCAAATTTCTCTCAATTGCTATTTCATGTGCAACAGACAAAGCCCGATTGATCCATATTTGCAGTTTATCTGCCGCCTTGGCAACAGACTCCTCAGAGATTTCCATATCAGGAAGAGGAGGGAGAGGCCTGTAGTAGTTTTTAAATAAAAAGGAAAAATCAATTCCAAGTGAAGAAAGGATAATGACCAGTGCAATTTTCACACACAAATCCTCAGTGAAAACAGTTTTTAAAAATTGTTAAGAAAGAATCCAAATACATTTTCCTTCTAAGCGATTACTTCTAGCTAATTCCATTCAACTAAATATAGAAGAAACAGCACAGATCTCTTCCACCGAAGACATTGATTAATAAAAAAAACTCATTAATTCCTATACAGGACAGAAGAATAAGGGGATTAAGAATTTCGATTAAGCAAAATGGAATTACCTGTTGAGGAGGTTAGCAGCTTTGGCCCAGAAAAAGAGAATCACGACCAGCAGCAATAGAACATTGGACACAAAAGACAAGGGATTATATCCGGCGAGCTCAAATAGGTACCACATTACCGTAGACGATACCAGGACCACAACCCCTCCGCACCAATTCTTCCAAAGCAACACATCCGCGACTGAGAGAGTTAATAGACACAAAATTTATCAATCTCAATTAGCAGAAAAAAGTAAACAATAAATATGAGGACGACCAATAACAAGATACGACATTGGATGGAATGCAAGATCATTTCCTAAGCATCTCTGACTCAGAAAAATTAGTGCTATACTGAGTTTTGTGGTCACATGGCTAATAGAGAGGAAGATCGAGAGAGAGAACCTAGGCCACCGCCGAGAGCTTGATGAACAGATGACCGACGAGAAGGTTCAGAGTCTCCCATGGCGATTAGGGCTTGAGAGGGAGGGAGGGGATAAGGAAATAAAATGGAGCGATTTATTTATTTTTCAGTTATTTTTTAAGGTGGTTAGATTCAGGCGAGCGAATGAGAGATGAAGCCGTTGAGGAGTCGCAGTATCTGGACTCAGAAATGGTGATGGCCAGAGCTGAGGGACAATCCCAACATTTTTTCACGACTTCCTGCGTTTTGTCGTTTTGAAGTTACAATGGCAAAACGACATACATGCACCTTATGGGTTGAGTAATGGACTCCTTCGGCCCAATGGACTCCTTGTAGATTTTGAGCGTATCTTTATCCACCTATCCTAAAAATGTTTTTTTCAAAAAGAAAAAGAAAAAGATTTGTGTTATAAAATGGGAGAATTCAAGAAAAATACCTCCCCAAATTCAAAAATCACAGAAGGGATATTAACATTTCAAAAAGATACTAAGATACTAAGAACTAAATTGGGTTTTTTTAAATTCGCTGACATAAACAGTGACCAGCATGAAGTAGCGAAAATCATTACCTTTCTTGCGAAAACCATTGCTCAAATAACGAAAATCCAATACTATTCACATCATGGATAGATTGCCCTCTCTCTTTTATCAAATGAACAGTGTCAGTGTCAGATGAACAGTACCGACAGAGGGGGAGAGAGAAAGTGATCAGTAGAAAGTAGCGAAAACCATTACTTTTCTTCTGAAAACCATCACTCAAATATCGAAAGTATAATGATGTTCACGTCAGTGAATTTTGAGGGAGGAGAGTGATCAACATGGACTAGCGAAATCCATCACTCTTCTTGCGAAAACCATTACCCGTATTGCGAAAATCACTACTGTTCACGTCAGCAAATTTGAAAATTTTAATTTAGCTTATGGTACCTTAGTGTTTTTTTGAAATGTTAACATTCTTTTTGGGCTTTTTGAATTTGAAGAGGTACTTTTTGGAATTGTCCCTTATAAAATGAGGAAGTACAAAAGATGAAATGAAAGAGAAGAAGGGAGAATTAGAGAGAAAGGGAGGGTTAATATCTTATTCATTTGGATGCTTATAAAGTGTAACATATAATGCTCTATTTATAGACCAACATCAACTAAGAGTTTCATAACCTCAATAGTAAATTAAATCATCTTGAGTGCACAAGTTGTAACCTTTGAGTTATAAGCATGAAGATCATTCATTAGAGAGGTTGTAGAGTGTAGAAGATGTAAGGCCAAGAGTTGATGGTTTATGGAGTAGAATGTGAAAGGCCAATGGTTGGAAGGTTATGGACATCCAAATTCTAGTCTTTTATAATACTCCCCCTTGTATGTTTATAAACAAATATTGTGCCTCATTAAAACCTTACTAAAAAAACCCAATGAGACAAAAACCTAATAAAGGAGAAAGAGTACACAATACATATTGAAGCCACATCGTTAAAAACCTTACTAGGAACACCCAATAAGACAAAACCTTAGTTAAGGAAAAGAGTACAACAATGTCTACTCCCCTTTATGATGTTTACTTCCCCTTATAGCAACATCAAGTTTACTCTTCCTGATCATAACATCACTTCCAACATATTTTCGAGCATATATCTCTTTTAGCTGTCAAGCTATAAGTGATGCATTATTACTAAATGTTTTATTGTAATGTATCAATATATGCTACCTTCTCATATAATATGTTCATATAACTATTACACTGAATTTCATTTATGTTGTTCTCTATATACCTGCAAGAACTAAACTTTATAAATAAAATCATAATAATAAAATATTAACATGATATATAAATATTTTCATAAAATATAATGTACTTCTAGATCATCAGATTCAATATTTTTTTTCTTGCAAGTAAAAATCATCATAGCAAAAATATATGATTTTGAAATCATTAAGGTTTGCAATAACTTAATCTGTAAAATTATTCTTTT
>JBAGKO010000001.1:19774986-19800619 GCA_037177275.1 Acacia concinna | reverse complement strand
AGGTATATTGGCATTAGCTATGAGATGGAATTCAAAAGGCCAGGAAATTATAAGCATCCACACACCATAATGTTTAAATTTGCAAATGAATTGACACTATAATTAAAATTTCAAAATGACTAATAATTACTTATGTTGTCTATTTGATTTCATAGATCACTTATTTAAGTCCATATAATAATCTCCCTCACACAAGCTAATCCTAATAATTTTAAACAATAATCAAAATTAAACTATATATATAGTCTTATGGGATAATGATTATTTCTTACTACCTTTTGATATTTTATAACATTTTATTATCTTTTTAGATTTACAACCATTTTGCCCCTTTACTTTCAATAAATCAATCTATATTTACTTACATGGCTTCAGGCTATTTTGTATCATTTAATAATATTATTATAATGTGCATAAGAACATTATTTTTCAATAATCATGGCAAGTAAGAAACTGTTGAATTTCAATTGTCCTTTTTTTTTTCTTCATTCTAATAATGATTATAATCATTATTATTCTCATAAATTTATTATGTGCTTTTAATTCAATAACACACTATCAAATTGATCTTCTGGACCGTCAAAATTCTTTCACTATCAATTGGGGTATTGAGCATATGTAATCATAGGAAAAATATAATAATTAGTCTTCAAAACTCTTACTTTTAAATGACATGATTCTTTATAAGTTATTTATCTTCAGGACAATATATCGTAAAAATACTTTTTCAAAGCTAAAAAGCCCTTTTGTGTCACTAATGTTTGAACTATAAGCCTTCGAAGCTTTAATATTTGTAACAATTTAATCATCAAAATGCCACAGATTTCTTTTTCATGCCTTTTATTGGAACAACAATATAGTCTTTTGCCAAGAGACTATTATCAGTAGTCTTTTACCAAAAAATCAATTATCGAAAGTAATATGACTTCTGGTCATATACTCATAAAATGTAGAGTATTATGGCTACCAGCCATTCAATAAAATTGAAATAATATTGTAATGAAATAAGTTGTAATTCATAATTAATTATAAACAACATATAAACTTGTAATTTTATATATCACACTATATAATCATATATAATTTTTATTAATATGAGCAACACACACACACAAAACCACCAAATGAGGAGAAAGGAAAAAGGCATAAATAATATGAATCATATGTATATATAAACAACATAATTAGAATGTCATACAAATAAAAATAATATAGATAATGTAATATTAAAGCAACAAATTATAGATATAAAAAACTAAATAAAAGTATATAAGAAATATAAAACAACAAAATGTAAAAAAATACAAGAAACTAATTTAACAACATGTAAACATAAAACAATATATAATAAATAGTAGAAATAGATATAAACAATATGGTGAGAGAGAGAGAGAGTAAAATAAACAAAACACATTAGAAGATGACAAAATAATATAAAATTGCAACAATAAAGATTAAAATAGACAACATACAAAAATAATGTAACCTAGAAAGATAAAATAGTGTAGAGAATAACAACATATATAGTATGAGAATGAGAAAATTAGAGAGCAGAAGAAATAGAAAATCAAACCGTAGGCCTTCAGAGCAAACTCGTGCTAATAACGTGTTATAAAATTAGGAGTTACAAGAGATAAAATGAAAGAGAATAAATGAGAATTAGAGAGAAAAGGGGGGCAATATCTTTTTCATTTGGATGCTTACAGAGTGTAGCACATAGTGCTCTATTTATAAAGCAACCTCAACTAAGAGTTACATAAATTAAATAGTAAATTCAATACTTTTGAGTGCATAAGTTGTAACCTTTGAGTTATGGGTATGAAGACCATTCATTAGAGAGGTTGTGGAGTATAGAAGATGTAAGGCTAAGAGTTGAAGATTTATAGAGTAGAATGTGAAAGGCCAATGGTTGGAAGTTTATAAACATCCAAATTCTAGTATTTTATAACAATTTGTTGCTTGCTTTGTGTTTAGATATGCCATATTAACTGATAAAGGTGAACTAACCTGGTTGGGTCTAGTGGAAGGGATAAGTCCTTGACAACGTGACAAAATAATGTTTGAATTCCCATTATGAGAAGTGTCCACATTTATCGCTCAATTAGGCCTCAAGTGTGAAGCTATTGTTGATGGACGATTTATAAGTATTTCTGTAAATACTTTTTGAGTTCAGAGGCATGCCCTAACTTTAGTGAGCCCCAAGACCTAACTCACCTAAACTTTATATACAAAAACAAATGATATAGTAACAAAAAAAGGTTATATTCATAAGTTTAATTCGGTGAAAATGTAATGTGCCATTTAGAGTGTTTAAGGCACAAGGTTCTGTATATTAAGGGATTGATTATAAAATTACACTTACGCAAAATATACGTAGATGTGATCTCTCGACGACGAGAGCAACTTCTCTTAGTGAGTGAGAGTAGGGGCTAGGTCTCCCTTCTCGACGGTGGTGCGAGGGTGTGAAATTTCGACCACGCGAGCCCGTCACGGTAGTGAAGTCAGCCAGGAAGTGAGGGCAACTCTTTATCCCCACTGGATAGGGAGTTTTCAAAGAGTGATTTCAGATTTTCGGTATTCTCTGTCGAAAAAGGGCGCGGTTGAGAAATCCAGTTTCAAGACTATAAATTTTTGAATCCATTGAGGTATGGAGCTAGGCGACCTAGAATGGGCAGAACTATAGACTGATAATAGAGTGGTAATTGTAAATGTGGTGGCGAAGAAGGCGATTCACAAATCGACGTTTCGATCGCTAGCGTCGAAGGTCTGGAATGTGGTGGGTAAGATTAAGATTGACGATAATGAAGGCAATACTTTCCTGTGTAAATTTGAAAACAAGGAAGACACTGAGAGAGTAATTAGAGATGGACCGTGGAGCATAATGGGGAGTCATGTCGTCGTGACAGTATGGCATCCTAATTTGGCATTCTCATAAGTAAATATGAAGGTATGTGATTTTTGGATACAATTTCATGGTATTCCACCTGGAGGTATGGTTCTAAGCAATGTTTTTAAGTTTGGAGCTAGGATTGGTAGAGTGTTGGCTGTTGAAAATCATAGAGCTAATGGTGTGATTACTAGAAGTTTTGTTAGAGCCAAAGTAGAAGTTGATTTAAATGAACCTATTATAATTGGATTCCAAATTGTTAGACAAGATGGATCGAGTACTTGGGTGGATTAAAGTACAAAAAATTATATCATTACTGCTACTCTTGTTGAAGGATTGGTCATGAGTCAAAAAACAGTACAGAGATAGTAGGCTTTCCTTATGGAGGAGGCTGGGGAGTGCTAACAGTTAGAGCCATATCAGAAATAGTGGGAGTGTCTGATTTCTTTTAGGAGCTAGAAAGAAAGAGGTCAAACTAAAAAGAGGGTTAATGATATGCCCATGGAGGATTCTGCGCAAAGTGAGACAGTGAGTTATGTAAGGGAGGAGTTAATGTGTACAAAGCCGTGGAATGAAAGACAAAAGGTAGTGACACATGAGAAAGAGGAGAATATGTAAGGACAGGATCAGGAAAATAAAGGCCAAAAGATGACAGCAACTGAATATGTGCCAAGGAAAAACGTAGAAGCTAAGGCAAAAAATTTCATGGCAATAAGGAAAAAGGTTCTAGCTGGAAAGGCTAATTCCCCTTTAAAAAAATATGAAATCAGAACGTCAGAGTTTGTCTGAAATCAAATATATTGTTGAAATGCCAGCTGAGGAAAATGATGACAATTTTAGAGCTGGGGCTAAGAACATATTAGTTCCATGGCAGCCTATTCATAATGAAGATGAGTTGGTGGGGAAACTCAAAGAAGTGTCACTAAAGAGGGCAGCGAATGAGAAGTGGGACTCTCCAAATACAAAGAAAGCAAGATTGAAGCAACAAGAGTCGGAAGACATAGCTATGATGCATAGTCTGGAGGAAGGGGCTTTCCATACTGGAAATCAACACAAAAAACAATAAGAAACAAGAAGAAAAGGTCGGCAGTAGTGAAGAAATTGGGTCTAGAATGACTTGTAGAGGTTCCAATTAATGTTATGAAGTATGTTGGGACCTATTGATTAGGAAAGTGTGTCATTTAATGCTAAGAATGAGGGGTTGGGTGGTTGGCCAGAATCAACCACCATGGAATCATGACTGCCATGGCTTGGAATTGTCAAGGTTTAGGTGCTACCTTGACAATTCGTCATCTAAAGTACCTAATAAAAAAGTACCTACCAAAGTTTGTTTTTCTTTCAGAAACAAGAATAAAAACTGAAAAATTAGAAAAATTAAGGAAAAAATGCAAGATGAAAGGTGGATTCTAAGCAGAGCTGGTGGGTTTTTCTAGTGGACTGGCTTTGTGGTTTGCAGATTCAGTTAACTTAATCTTTGTAAGTAGTTCTTGCAACCATGCTCAAATAGAAGGATCAACAGGTGTATATTCTGGTTATGTCACCTTTGTATATGGGCCTCTGGAAAAGAAAAATAAAAAGGAATGGTGGAGGGGTTTGGCTGCTATTAATCCAGGGGCAAATATGCCTTGACTAATAATGGGAGATTTCAATTTGTTGTATAGCGCTGATAAGGATAGTGGGATGATTTGTGATACTAACAAGCTTGGGAACTTTCAGAATTTTATGTAAAACCTTAGCATGATAGAAGTTGAACTAAAAGGTTGTCAGTTTACTTGGATGAACAAAAGGCGATGGAATGATTTTATAAGGGAAAAACTTGATAGAATAATATATAATTCGGCCTAGAATGACTTATTTAATAAAGCGTAAGGTGTTATATTAGAAGCAGTGGGGTCTGACCATTGTCTAGTACTATTGTACTTTGAATATGCAAAAATAAAGACCCCTAGGAGGTTCAGGTTTGAAAGCTTTTGGGTACATGACCCTGAATTTCTGACGTTAGTTCATACAAATTGGAATGGAATGAAGGGTAATACTGATCTATTAGGGGAGTTTGCAGAAAATCTAAAAAAAATAAAGAGAGTTCTTATGAGATGGAGCAGAATGAAATTCTCCGGTTTAAGAAAGATAATAGAAGACTTGTTGGGCCAATTTAAAGGTTACTATAAAGATGGTTGGGGTGCAGAGAAGCAATCAAAGCAAGGGAGATTGCTGAAAAACTGAATAGCTTGTAGGAGATGGAAGAGAAATATTGGTTGCAAAGATCAAGAATTCAATAGCTAAAAAGTGGGGACATGAACACACGGTTTTTTCACCAATCAACATTGCAAAGAAAAAGAAGAAATAAAGTGATGAGAATTAAAGATGGAAATGGAGTATGGTTGGAAAATCAAGAAGACATTGGGAAAGCTTTTGCAGATTACTTCAGCAACCTATTCACCACTATTGGGCAATGAGATTTTAGAATTGTTCTTCAATTTGTGGAACCGAATGTAACGGCTGAAATGAATGAAAAACTCATGTAGAGGGTCACGTATGAAGAAGTTAGAATGGCAACGTTCTAGTTGGGATAAAGGCACCAGGGCCGGATGGTTTCTCTGGAATATTTTATCACAAATCCTAGGAAGTGGTGGGAGATCAGGTATGCATTTTGGTACAACACTTCTTCGACAATGGAATTAATTTGGAGCTGATAAATAATATTGATCTAGTGTTGATTCTAAAAGTAGACAATGCTAAATGTTTGAGTCAATTTAGACCAATAGGGCTATGCAATTTCTCATATAAGATTTTCTCTAAAGTTATCACAAAGAGAATGAAAGATATGATGCACTCTATAATTACCCCAAATCAGAGAACATTTGTGCCGGGGAGACTTATCTTTGACAATATTCTGATCACTCGTGAAACCTTTCATCATCTAATGGTCAAAAGTGGGAAAAAAAGCTGAATTAGCTCTTAAACTAGATATGAGTAAAGCTTATGACAAAGTATAATGGGATTTCCTTAAAGAAGTCCTACTGTGTATGGGATTTCGTTCAAAGTGAGTGGATCGGATAAGTGCTTGTGTGTGTTTTGTGAAATTTAGTCTGCTGCTATTAGGAAGAATTGTGGCTACTATTTAGCCAAAGACGGGACTGAGACAAGGGGATCCCTTGTCTCCCTACTTGTTCATTATTGTTTCGGATGTATTGTCAAGAATGATGAACTTATGTGTGGAAAAAAAATAATTCAAGGCCTCAAACTCAGTCGCAGTACACCCATGATCACTCATTGTTTCTTTGCAGATAATTCTGTTTTTTTCTCAAAGCCGAAAAGGAAAACATTGAGATGGTAATGCTATTATTGGATTGCTATTGTCTGGCATCTGGTCAGAAGATCAACTACCAAAAGTCTTGTGTTTTCTTTACAAAAAATACACCCGTCGAATTGAAAACTCAAATAGTTCAGATCTTGGGGGTGGAAGAAGCTGCTGAACCAGGAAAGTATTTGGGCCTCCTAGTATTATAGAAGAGGTCTAAAACAGAAGCTCTTAGCTTTGTTAAAGATAAGGTAAGGAAAAAAGTCCAGAGTTGGAAGAAAAATTTGTTATCTACGGCTGGAAAAGAAGTGTTGATTAAACCTGTGGCTAGTGCCGTTCCGGTTTTTCTAATGTCCTGCTTTAGCTTCCCACTTGCTACTTGTAAAGATTTAGATAGCATAATTGCTAAATTTTGGTGGGGACAGAAAGGAAAGGAAAGGAAAGTAGGATTTATTGGATAAGTTGGAATTGCTTAACTGAATCTAAACAAGAGGGTGGGCTTGGTTTCATGGATTTTCACTGGTTTAACCTAGCACTTCTAGCCAAACAAGGGTGGAGACTGCTGAATGAGCCCGAGGAATTGTGGGTACAAGTTCTTAAAGGAATATATTTCCCAGAAAGGGGCTTTCTTGATGCAAAAAGAGGTGGCAGGGCATCCTGGGCTTGGGTAAGCTTACTGGAAGGAAGAGAACTATTGGCCGAATCCGTGTGTTACATGGTGGGAAATGGGAGGAATATTCGAATATGGGCAGATCCCTGGATTCCCACTTTAGAATCCTTTAAACTAGAATCGACTGCACTAAATCAAGTGGCTGAGAAATGGAAGGTGGCTCGGTTAATTGATGAAGATGGATGGAATTTAACTTGCATAAAAGAGTTTATATCAGAATCTAAGGCAAATGCAATTGTCAAAATAGTGTTGTCAAGAAGAATCAGAGAAGACAGAGTGTGCTGGTCAGTTAGAAGAAATGGCGAATATACAATTAAAGCTAGCTATAAATGGGCAAAAAGCAGACATCCAATTAGAAACATGAAAGCTAGTAGTTCTAAAATTATTGATAGAAAATTGTGGACTGCCATTTGGAAGATTAAAGTACCAGCAAAAGTAAAATTCTTCTTGTAGAAGGTGGTAAGAAGTGTCGTCCCTACGCAAGAAGCTCTATGGAGGAAAAGGTGTGTAAATTCTCCCCTCTGTTTACTATGTAATTTAGAACCTGAAACTATTGAACATGTCCTTTTATTGTGTGACAAAGCTAAGGTAGTGTGGTTTGGGAGTACTCTAGGATTAAAGTTGAACAATTGTAATGTAACAAGAATTGACTCCTGGCTTTTGAAGCTTCTGTATGACGATAACTGTGAGGAAAAAGCAAAAGCACTCATTGCTTGCTTACTATGGCAGATTTGGAAAGCTAGGTGTCTTTTTGTGTTTAAGAAAAAAAAAATCATGAACTCGTGGTCATTATACAGATTGCTTCAGATCTGGTTGAGTGCTATTGGAAGGCAAATGGATGGAATAAGGGTAATAAGAAAGGAAAAAATCACAGCAGTAGCGGTACTAAAAATTAGTCTTCCAAACTTGATGTTTTCTTTTGAGTTAAAGCTCAATTGTGATAGGGCTTTTGAGGTTAATGAGGGTACTGCAGGTGTCGGGTTTGTGGGGAAAAGATGGGATGGAGTGGTGTTGAGCTTAACAGGCAATAGAGTGGAAGCAAAATTCCCCTTTCAGGCTAAAGCGATGGCTATGATCCAGGGGCTTAATTGGTGTATTGCTAACAATTTTGATTTGGTACAAGTTGAAGTTGGTTGTATTTCACTTATACAAGCAATTAAAAATAAAGTCCAATGCCCTGAATGGGAATGCTTAAATCTAGTGGAGGAAATTGTTAATCTTGGTAAAACTATAAGAGATATTCTTTTTATGTGAATTCCAAGACAGTGCAATTGGGTAGCAAATTGGTGTGCCCGGACTGTAATACTGGAGAAGAGCTCACAAGATTGGGTTTTAAAACCCCCTTCTCCCTTAGCAAAAATTCTAGCAAAGGAATCAAATGCTGGCTAGGAAAATCTGTTGTTTCTTTTTTTGGTTTGTTTTGCTAGATTTACTTGACTCTTGCGGTGTTGTTTCTATTTAGTAGTTCGGTTATTGTAATAGTGTGCATGGTTAATTTCTATCAGGTTTGCTGTGTTGTTTTTGTTTAGCATTTCAATTGCTGTAATAGGGATGCATAGTTAATGACTATTAGGTCTGCTGTGATGTTTGTCTCTGTAAATATAAATGAAATAGTGATTGTTGATGAAAAAAAAAAGGCACGACGTTGTGTTGGGAAATGAGACATTTTGTGGCTGTCAATTTACATAATACTATTATTAAGACAATAATTTTGTAAAATAAATCAATGCTCTAAATCACATTTCAAAACTAACTATGAACTTGTTTGGTGTGACTTATTATTTATAAAATAAAATTTTATACACAAAGTATGAAAAAGACTCCTATCACATATTTACTTTGTTCACCATAAATAAAATTTTATTGTCTCTAAATAAGTTATTCCAAACAAGCCCACATCTTACTGCTTGCGTTTGAGATCTTGGGCTTCTTCACTTGTAAGTCAGTGAATAAAAATTAATGATGAATTAGAGACCTACCCGTAAGCTAATGCTATAAACTATCTATTTCTATCTGTAAGTGGATGCGATGCGATCGAGAAGGGATCAAATCCAACAGCATAACGAGATGTAGAGGCCAACAAAAAACATATAGTACTAATTAATTTGGAAAGGAAAATTCCAGGCAGGTTCTCAATCACGTGACAGTTGCTAACTTTGGGAATTGCTTTAAGTGCGGCCCTTAATCCTATGCCTTAAACTTTGCTTAAACAATACGTGCTGTTTCACTATTTGGTCAGATTTTGTCGTCTTGTTCTATTTTATCACCAGCCACATGATCTTGAACCTGCATTGCCCAATACTCTCAAGCAACGCTCAATAAATTGTACGTCATCATCGTTAAACCACAATAATGGCGTAGTTAGTTGGAATTTTCTAGTTTTATCATCGTTAAAGTATAAATTTATTCTGAAAGTTCTAACTCAAAAGTATTGGATATCCAAAAATTAAGTTTTTTATGTACCAATATTGTTCCGGTAGCTAGTGTTAGTAATGAATTAATGTTATCCCTTGTTATACAAAATATTATCAGTCAACATTTATTTTTTTAAATGGTTAAGAGTTTGCTCATTTTTTAATAGGTTAAGAAACTATGAGATATCTATTGTATCTGAATAAAAACTTTTAAAGTAAAACTAGACATTCACTTCTCTATTATTTAAGATTTTAAAAATCGGACCGGTCATCGAATCAATCGGGATACTGGGTCAATAGTTAAAGGGTCAGATCGGGGTTAAATAAAAGCGGCGAGTATGTAAAAATTTTAGATTTATTTATATAAAATTCTAAAAAAAAGTTTAAAAAAATTATTATTTTTTTGAAAAGACCACCAGGTCAGACCACCAAATTTGACCGATTTAACCATCATTTTGGCGGTTCTTAAATCAGACCAGCCGTCTCCTTCACAAACATGGCTAATTATCAAGAGAGATAAAAAATACTCCTTGTCCTAACAAAAACGCAGTGTTGAAGCCGTACGTTCCAGCCTAGCTTTAACACGTGTTTTTCTTTTTGCTCCTTACTTTCTCTCATTTATTTCAATTGACATTGATTCAGGCATTCACTATCTGAAAGACTACTTTTAAATAATACTCCTGCTAATAGATAATAAATGAAATGACAAAAAAAGGCACTTAGGGGGGACCTTTCTAACTTTCTTGGGCGGGTGTGTTTGGGTTTGTGGATATGCTATGCCATACGTAGCGGTAATTCAAAATCCATCGTTCAGGAGGGTAGTTGGAGAGTGGTGACCGACTCGTGTCGGTGAGGCATGGCCGTTACGGCCGTCGTCCGTGCGCCTGATTTACAGCCTGGACTGACAACTTATCAGTAATGATCCTTTCTCCAATTCCGCGTCCACTCCTGTCTTTTTCTTCAAGTTATCGTTATAAGAAAACGGTGTTTTCATAAACATTTTTTTTAATTTAATATTTAAACTATTAAATTATTAAATTTAATATTTAATGTTTGGCAATAAATTTATAATTATATATGTTTATTTTATGTAATATATTAATTATATGTTTTACCTGACATTAAATTTTAAAAATTTTAACTATTAAAATATAATCTAACAGTTAATATTAAATACAGAGAAAAATCGATGGAAAAATGAAATCAGTGGAGATACGTACAAAACAAACCCATATCACAAGTTACACGCGTTCTCATAAAACGACACGCCAATTAATCAAAACAAATATGCCTTCCAGCCTGGCTCAGTCAAACTCGTTCTCATCCCCGCACCTAACCTAACCGTCCCTTTTATCTCGCAACAAATTCTCGTGATATTGCCTCGGCTTCTCATCCCCGCTGCGTCTCATTCACTCTCTTTTACTAACTCCCATAACTGTTTCCAGTCAAGCTATGAATTAGCAAACCGCCCATTAGTAACTACTACTGTTACCACTTACCACTATATTCTTTTCTTTGTTCAGCTAAAAGCCTCCAACAGTAACGGTATGATTTATTTATTTAACTGCCTACAGTTTCGTCTCCTCGGCAAATTTTCATATCGCCCGATATCTTCGTTGCCTCTCGTTCAAAAAGGAACTGATTGAAAAACTATTAAGCTGTTCAAACCAAAGATAACGTCTACTATTTTTTTTTTAAAACTGGTGAAGGGCATAATCCTTTTAGAAATATGAAGTGTATAAGAATGTTCCTCTCTCACAATAAATATACCGGCACGAAAAAATGTAAGCATAATTTCTTACCCATTTTATATTTTATATTTAACTTCATAAGATCGCCTATAATATAGGTCTCCATAAGAAATTCGATAATGCTGCAAAAAAAAAAAAAAAATATATATATATATATTATTGTTTTTCAAAACCATCGCGCCTGCGTGGCATGGTTATCCAGCTGTTATGTATCAAAACTGAAAACCGAGTAACACCGGTTGCCCTAACGGTTCTAACTTGTTTTTGCTAACCGGCTCAGTCAGTTACGCTAACCCTCAGTTTATAAACCCATGTAAGTCCTATTTGCCCGTCTCTCATCATGAGAGGAGGTTCCTCCTTCTCTACCTCCTCACGGATCGCCCAAAAGTTTAAATTTTAAAGTTAAAATTATCTTTTGGTTTCCCTAAAATTCTTATGGTAGATTTCTGTATTCGTTGTTAGGTTCTATAGCTGAGGATTCTTTTTTTTTTTTTAAATGATCGACGCGATGGATACAGATTCGGCAACAATGGAGGCGCAGCAGAGAGACGTGGATCGGGTCAAGGGACCATGGAGTCCCGAGGAGGATGAGTTGTTGCGCAAGCTCGTGCAACGCTACGGCCCTCGGAATTGGTCCACCATAAGCAAATCAATCCCCGGTAGGTCCGGGAAGTCTTGTCGTCTGCGGTGGTGCAACCAGCTCTCGCCGGCCGTGGAGCACCGGTCATTCACACCGGAGGAAGACGAGATCATCATCAAGGCTCACTCCAAGTACGGCAACAAGTGGGCCACCATATCGAGGCTCCTGAACGGCCGTACGGACAACGCGATCAAAAACCACTGGAACTCGACCTTGAAGCGCAAGTTCTCGTCGTTGATCGCCGGCGAAGGCACTGCAAACGACGGGCCACCAGAAAAGAAACCAGCCATTGCGGAACGCGCTGTGCCGATACAGTCATTGCCGCCGGGCGGCCATTGTTACAGCCCAAGCAGTCCATCAGGATCTGATGTTAGTGATTCAGGTCATCCTGTGGTTTCATCTTCAATGACGGTTTGTCCTGTAACGAGAAAATGCCCGAGTCCAATCTTCAACTTAAACAAAGAGCCCTGCACTGATCTTAGTCTATACACTCTGGGACCCGATTTGAAGGAGTCGCAGAAGATTCCGAGTCCTCCTGGTTTCAGTGCTAAGACATCAACGCAGTCCGAGAAGTTGTCATCAATGGCTACTTTTGGGCCTGATTTACTGATGGTGATGAAGGAAATGATAAGGGAAGAAGTGAAAAATTACATGGAGGGACATAATAATAGATTGTGCTCCAATCCTGACGATCTGAGTGCCGGAATTTCGAAGTTAAACAGAGCAGATTGATAGGAATTTATTTTCATGAGCCACCGTTGCTGAAGCGAAGGTCGAAGGAGAAGCGAGGGTGTTTGCAAAATCTGATTACCAGCACAGAAATCGTTATTTCCAGATTGTACAGTGAGGACGGTGGAAATATCAAGGGAAGTTAGAGTTAGAACTCATGATTTTGGAGCCATGAATTATTATCCAACGGTGAAGAAAAAATGGCAAAATAAATTGGAAATCACTAAAACATTAAAAAAAAATAAGTATGTGTAGCTATATTTTGTTCTAGCAGAATTACTTAGAATGCACTAGATTCAATATTTTTCTTTTTAAATTTTGAATTTTAGAATTTAATGGTTGTTATTTTGGCTGAGAACAAAAACTATGTAGTGGCGCATGATTAGCTGGTGGCCGGTGATTATGGTACGGTGTTTGTACGTGCTGTACGACATTTGAGATGCCCTTTTCTTTTCTCTTTTGTTGGGCCGTTATGGGAGTTGCAGGTTGTTGAGTTGAACGTAAAATTAGGTAGTCGTTGGCATAACAAACCCACGATGCCTAAAAACAAAAAAGGATGGAGCCCATGTGTTATACGGTCCATTGACGCACATGGTTTGTTTTACATCTTTGTAACCACTAGCCCATAAATGGTTGGGGCTAGGGACGATTCAATGAAATCCCCAACAAAAAAGGGCCAAGAAATTAACTCCAATATTCTTTTTAAAAAAATTAAAATAGAATTGAAAAAGAGGTTAAAAAGCAATTTTATGATTTTATCTTGAGAGTTTTCGTTACTCACTTGTACATCTTGTCACGTCCCCTACCTCCGTCTCTCCAATTGTCCAAATGCCTAGATGCATTTCATTTGTCTAAAGGTGCGTTTGGTGAGGGATTTGAAAAGGAGGGGAGGAAAAATTTTTATAAGTTGAATTTTAAAAAATTAAAGAAGTGGGATTAAAAGTTTTAAATTAATTTTTCATACTTTTTTATATTGCTTTTTCTTTTTATTGAAATTTTATAACCCCATTTCTTCAATTTTTTTTAATTTAACTCCTAAAATTTTTATTTTTCCATCCCTCCCATGGAACTAAACAGCCCCTAAGGATGCTCTCATTAGCACCACTAAAGAGGAACACTGGCTTGATTCAAACCCTGAGAGTAACTAATTTACTTGTGAATGTGGAACAAAAATCACAATTGACCCGTATCACTCTTAATGGATGTCACTTATAAAAATTGTGATTACAGTTGTTTTGCTACTAATCCAAACGAGCATGAAGCAGAAAAGAGGTTATTGAGGGAGATAGAAAGGTGTGCTGATGAAGTGGATAGCTAAGCGAGTCGTGGAGATGTCACCTAAATTAACGGTTAACGTATCTGGGTCTTAAAGAAGAGCAACATTACTCCAATTTTAAAATTTTCACATCGCATTACTTTTTAAAAAAATGTTGGAAACCCACCATTCTTTGGCAAAAATTTTCAAAATAAAATTGCACATTAACCTATTGTAAAATGGACATGTTGTTGTGGAATATTGATCTAACAAACAATAGCAAATCCTTTAGATCCTAGTTTTGGCATATCATTAATATGAGTTACTGTGCATATCTTAAATATAAGATTTAATTGATTTTTTTAAAAAGATTAAAGAAATTAATTAAATTACTTTAAAGAATTTATAATTTTTTTTCAAACTAATATGTTTGAATTATAAATTTATATATAATATTATGATATAAAACATATATTATAATTAAATAACTTATTTAGTTTCTATAATCTCTGGAGAGAAAAAACTCTGCTACTAGGTGTTATATTTAAGATTAGAGGGAGTAGATTTTTTTTTCTCCAGGCTAATTTTTCTTATTGAATACAAGATATTTTTGTTCGAATGAATAACTTTGACGAATAATTTCCATTGGGATAATGAGAAATGAGAAATTAGATACGAAATTTCACTATGAATACCACATTAATCATTTTAGAAGGGGGGATTTGTTTACCTGTTAAAAAAAAAAACGTGAGTGGAGCGTCTTGATACGTAAAAATGATCGGAAGTTTTGCTTAAAACGTTGTAATGCAGGTGTGGAACAATTCTTTAAAAAATACCTTGGGAGCACGGCTCGCGTATTCTGATAGACCTGTGACATTTAGAAGGGCTATTCTCGTGCATTTCAGACTCATACTCTAGTTAAAAAATGGTATATTTAGCGTATCTCTGTTTTCCCCCATTGTTTGTTAGCCAATGATTGTATTGGCTTAATTCTTGTAAATAATATGTTTAATGAGTCACATTCACCATGCTACCTTAAAAACTATTCCATTACCACTGGCTGATTGGAAACGGCACTCCCCAGATAAAAAAAATTCTTTCTATAGATATAGAGTGAGTAGAACTCAGAGGAGGAAGAGAGTGTTCAAAGTGAGATGCTTGAACCTCTTGCAAGCCATGACTTTTATAAGCGATGGACTAAGGTATTAGTTGGGTAGAGAATTGAGACCATTAAACTCATTGATTGCAATTTAAATGTTATGCACAATAATATTGTTTGTTTTGAATGTTGAGGGAGAATAATGATTTAGGTTCCAAACATTGAGAGGCAACAAAAAAAAAAAAATATATATATATATATAAATGTTGGAGAAGACAGTCAGGGCAAAGTCATTTTCTCAAAAATAAATTTTGGAATTTTTTAAAAATATTTTAATAAAAAATGCACAATCCATATTTAACTTGCAGAGGAATATAGCCGAATTTCAATTGCATTTACCTCATGGTGACCCATTGTTGTGAATGTGAGCCCACTCTTCTTTTTGACTCATTTACTAACACCTAAGCTCAAAAGGTGTATTATATACACCTATTTCTCTCTCTCCCAAGTATTGTCGGACTTCTTATTTCTATTTGACATACCCAACTCCTAACACATAAAACTCCAACAGACTGTCTAATATTGAAATATTGCACATGATTATAATTATAAATATAAGACACAATTAACTTTTGGGTTAAAGTGTGAAAATGACAAGGAACTATTTTCTCAGGGGTGTCCAGCATAAATAATTATTTTGAGATGCAAAAATGATAGCAAACTATTTTTTTTCAGAGCAAAAATGACAAAATTGTTAACTCTCACTAATGCCGTTAACTTTCTTTGAAATGTGGGTCCCATTGTCAAATATTTTAATATATTTTTAAAAGGTTAAAGTACAAAATTGACAACAGACTATTTTCCTAGGCGCAAAATTGACAATAGACTATTTTCCTGGGGGCACCCAACAAAATTATTTTTTGTAAGAGTATTTACAAGGCAACTATAAACATTTACATAAGAGCATTTATATTAATGTCTTTACTTTATTCTTTACATAATAGTATTTTACAAGGAAAATATGGATGTTTACATTATAACTAAATGAATTTAAAAGAATATAGGAAGTTAAAAAAATTTGACATTCACATATTTATCTTGTGAGAGTTAACGGTTTTTAAGGAAGAGATGCTACTCGACTGTCGGGTCTAGATAATTCACTGGGCACTCTTAAAGAGAGATGTTGCCCAACTACCCGGCCTAGATAGTAGGGACGGGCCAGCAGTAGGGCTGTATAGGGTGTCCTACTAAGGGTACTGATGGGGAAGGTAGGTGGACTGGGTAATGGGAGAGATGCATCTCCCCGACTCCCCCTTTGACATTCGACAGTGGAACCCACATTTCAGAAAATGTTAACGGTTTTGTCTTTTTTGCTTTGAAAAAAATAGTTTGATGTCATTTTTCACCTTAAAATAGTTTTTTTTCTCATGAAGGTGAACCTTTCGTCTATGAACCCACCAAGTCTTGGTATTTGATCGTAACATGAGCTCCCAGATCTAGTGAGCTCGCAAACCAACTAGTTCAGGTGCTCCCAATCGAATAGGCCTGAAAGATAATTACCTCTTTAAGGTACCCCGGGGAAGAGAGCTTCCAATAGAAATTCTCTACACCTTCTATTCTTTATGATCGAACCCAGGAGCAAATAGGTGTGACGCAGATACCTACCAATCTGCGTCAACTTCTATTGGTACCTTAAATTAGTTATTTGTGCTGGACGCCCCCAGGAAAAAGTTCGTTGTCATTTTTACATATTAACCATTAACTTTTTTAGGATATTAAGAAAACTAATTAAATTATTTATAATTATTGACTTCTCTCCAAACTAATAAGCCTTTCTTATATACTAATATACTATATAATTTAATCAAATTATCCAGTTGTCCCCACATCTCTTCTGGCACCGTCGAATGGTGCAATGGCAGCAGCGTTAACAACGAACCTGCATCTTCAACAATTTAAGAACAACTTTCGTCTTCTCCATTTCTTTCTCCAACAACACACCAAATCTTTGTCTTGTCCATTGCCCCTCTGCAACTGCTTAAACAAGTTTATCAATAAGATGTCTTCAATTTATGCAAATCATCATCTTTCTTATTTCCCTCAGCTTCAACCACCAACCTTGACCTTCAAGACATGTTTTTTGTTTTGTTTTCGATTTCATAGATTATGTGGGTTTGACATGGTCGAGAAGGCAGGTTTGGGTTCAACAAAAGAAAGATATCGATAAGTATGAACTCTGCTCACATGAGTGTCATACATTTTTTCTCGAATGATTTTTTTTGTCAAAACTCATATTTTTATTGTGTCAAGTAGATATTAGCGTGAATATAATGATACATGAATCTCTTAAAAATTTATACATAATCTGCACGTCTCTGTTTTTTTTTAATATGTATCATAATTCAAAGCCATTCAGGTAATTCAGAAATTAGGAAGAAAAAAATTAGAGGGAAAGCTATTCAAAGCCATTTAGGTGTGTTTGTTTAACCTTGAAACCAAGGTTTCAAAAGCTGTTTTTGCAATATGAAACAAAATTTCTCTCATGTACTTATTTCGTAAATCATAAAAGTTATTTTCAAAAACTAATCCAAACGAAAATATGAGTACAAGGCAAGAGGGAAAAGAAGGAAGGAGGGGGACTCTTGATCTGACAAGGCTATTTTGCCTTTTATACAATTCTTTGACAAAAACACTCCCCCTCCCCCTTCTTTTTTTCCCCTGGGCCAAACCTTCTTCTCTTTTATTCTCTCATATTTATTAAATCATTAAATGTCTATGTTCTCTTATTTGGTACTCTATATGTGTCATCTAACACAATTTGCCAAGTCATCATCCACATTAGTGCATTTGGTCAATTTTTTAAAGCACACGGTCAACGCTCATTTGATAAACAACTATGACATTTAAGCGACGTTTTTTTAATCAACATGGGCACTTTTGAACCCAAAATTTATTGAGGAAAAATTGCATTGAAATTTCAAGTAAGAGAATTTACGTCAAAGAGGTCTCGTGAAATTATGTATTTACAGTAAAGTCTAGTAGAGTTGTTAATGATACTCATGGGGTTGTAATAGTGACCTATAGGATTGTTAATTGAGACTTTACTACAATTATACGCTTTTATTGGACCTCTTTAACATAAATTCATTTACGCGAGATCTTAACACAATTTTCCCAAATATATTTAGGGTGCTGGACTGCTGGTTTTAAAAAGGGAAAATGAATCATGAGGTCCTTATAATTTTCCTTCATTTTGAATCAGGTCCTTAAACTTTTTTGTTTTTTATTAGGTACTTTAAGTTTACACATTTAAAGAAGTTAGTCCTGCTTTTAAATAATTCATAACTCCGTTAAAAATTTCTGCGTCTAACCCTCGCACCTATTTCTCATTCCTTCCCTGTCAAACCCAACTCTGATCAAACTCTGACAGAATGCACCACAGACCATAGGAGGTGCAGAAAAAATGGCCTCGGGTGAAACTCATATTTCACTTTCGATATTTATTCTATTCTACGATTAAGGTGCCTTTTGAAGAGATGTCAATCTCTTTTCGTTCATAAATTTGAAAAGCAATAACTCTAGTTATGTAGATCTGTTCCATTATATATTGATAAATGGTGCCTCAAAACACCTCTATTTGGTTATTACTAAAATAGAGCAGTCCTCCAATTATACATATCATATGCAACGTTATTTTAGCTCTCCTTTGTTTCTCTCCTCGCAAATAGGGACTTTGGGGTTGGGGACTTCAGCCTTGTTGATTTGTTTCATATTACTCCCATTCTCATAATTACAAAAATCCAACTTGCAGCAGTTTTTATTAAGAAGAATTGCGTTTTGGTCCCAACTAATAAAATTTATGATAAAATAGTCCCGTGAAATTGTGTATTTACAAAAAAATCCCATAAAATTATTAATATGCCATTTAGAGTTGTTAAGGACAACAAAGTGTTTGAACATTTTGTTGTTATTAACAACTTTAGGTGGCGTATTGACAACTTTAGAACTTTTTTGTAATTACGTGATTTCACAAAACTGTTTTATCGTAAATTTTATTAGTTGGGATCAAAATGTAATTTTCCCTTTTTATTACAACTCAGTGCTGGAAGACAATGCCAAGGGGAAGGAGGGAGAAGCAGATGTGTGGGTCAGTGCATCTAATGCAAATTTTTAACAGAGTTAGGACTCATTTAATAGTAGGGATTAAATTCTCTAACTACGTAAAATTAAAGGATCTAATAATAATAATAATAATAAAAAGCTTCTACACTTAATTTAAAATCAAGGGAAATTATAAGGACCTCCAGATTTATTTTCTTTTTTAAAAAACATCGGAAGCATTTTTAACGTTCGCAATTAAATTATGGGGCACACTCATGTCTTTCGCCCGCTAAATTATACAGATAGTACCCAATACCCATAATGAGTCGGGTGATCCAAGTCCAGCTTGATTGTTAGAACCCGGAGATCGACCCACCTTGCTCTATTCTCTACGCAATCGTCGTTTTTACTTTTCACACCTTCACCATTTGAGCTCCGGCAGAAGGTCCGAGAAGGAGATCGCTGCCATAGCTTTTGGACAATCCTCGATCCTCCGCGATTCGGGAAGACAGCTACCGAAGATGTTGCCCACAGCCTCCAAAGGACGCCCCTCGCCCTCTTCCTCTCGAGCTAATCCCATGTTGCTTCAGTATCTCCGCCGAATTGTCAAGGTTCCCTCTCCCTCACTTTCTATCTATCCTTAATTATATTTCCTTCAGCGGATCTGATCCTCAAGGTTATTCAATTGTCTCCTCCCTTGATTTCATATACCGGTATTCATAGGTGAAATGAGGTTATGAATCCTTCTTTGGCATGCAAGTTTATAATTACTTTTCCTCTAGAACAGTGAATTTAGACTCGTGCCACCCAAGTTCCCGGATGTGAATGGTTAGACTGAAGCTGGTATTGTTATTTGATTCGAGGTCTATACTTCCACAGTGGTTTATCTGTGATTCAGTTCCGCTACTTTATACCGGCTATCACAATCGATCATAAAAACATTGATATAATTCTTGGTACGTTCTATGTAATGGAAGAGTAAATGGTTTAGCTTGTATGATTTGGCAAATAATACCTTTAACCCCTCCCGTGTTCCTCTCCTTTTCTCTTGTATTTATTGGTACAAAGTGGACTACGAAATTATTTCTAGAGCCTCTCCAGCTTTTTCCCACCAGGCTTCCTAAGATGCCTTATCTCAGGCTTGCTAAAGATCTGCCTTGGTTCTTCGTGGATCTGTAGGACAAACAGAATGTACCTTTCACATGCGCCCCACCCCAAAAAAAAAAAAAAAACGGAATTGTGGAGGAGATGTAGAACATTAGCATAACCCACCGAGGCATACAATGGACTGGAAAGTATAGAAACGAACTGTTTATAAATGATTGCTTTTATATTCAATTATGATGAACGTTTGATTTGGACCTTGTGCTCCTCAAGAACTATGAGAGTCTTTACCAGATTCTTAGAATATATTTAACAAAAAAGTGTTTGAGCTCCGATCTTATTGGATTAGTTTTGCTCTGTTGGATTCTGCTATCTCAAGCAATATATATTGTAAAGCATTACTTTAGAAAGTCATGGAAGTATGTCCAGCCTCTCTTTCTCTTTTGTTTACTTTAATTTTTAAGCTTCCTTGCCCAAAAAAGGGTTAAGCTGCTATTTTTCTGTTTGATTTGAATTTTGCTAGTATTGATTGTGACTGAATTCATTTTATTCAAATTTCTTGTTTGGAGAAGATGGGTTAATCCTTCCTGCTGATGCTACATCTTTTGATAAAAGTGCATCAGAGAGATGACATCACAATTGGCAATGCATGCTATTTTATTTTTCTTTTAACTATCTTTCAGTTAAAATGATGGTTTGTTTTATTTTTTTGTCGGTGATTGTTATTGTTATTTCAGTGGCAACAAATGGATATTGAGTATACTTTCTGGCAAATGCTTCACCTGTGCACATCACCAAAAGTTGTGTGAGTATATAAAATCATCTCTACCTTTCCCCTTTTGGATTTGAAATTTATGTAAATCTCTTTCAATTAATACCTTGTCCATCATTCACATCCACATAATGATCAAGTGAGGCCAAGTTGCTGCTTACCTCTTGCATTTGTTATTAAATTATCCATTTTCTGAGTTTTTTTCCTGGTGCATGCACTTGATGTGGAACTGGACCATGGATGTAGCTATCAGCATACTAAATATCACAAACGTAAGTTCACACGTACATCTTATTACTTCTTATACATCTGTATGTTTCTTTTTCAACAATGATTAGTCCAACAAATTAAACTCAGCTTTTATATTACTTGGCTATATGAATTATTGGGGCTGTAATCGCTGTCTCATAATTTCCCAATTTGTTAGTATATGCTGTTATATCTTGAAAACATTCATTAAAATCTGCCATTAACAACACATTTGAGTTACACTTGGTGATGAATGATGTTGGTGATATCAATTGTTGATCATAGTCATAAACAATGATGCTACTCTGTAATTTCTCTTTCTTTTTATACTTATTCAAACTTGCAAGTACTTGGATCGAGCAATGATTCAGTATAGGGAGGAATCCCTTGAGAGAAAAAAAGTGTTTTTATCTTAATTGAACACCTTTTATTTTGCACAAAGAGTAGAATTGCATCTCACAATGTGAAAAATAACAATGAAATAAAGATAAAAGGAAGTGTAATTGTTTTTTATATTGTTTTTTGGTATCAGAAACCAAGAATCAATGGGCTCGTGACGACCCTGCTTTTGTTGTGATCTGCAGCCTTCTTTTGGCGGTTGCAACTCTAGCATATTGTGCTGCGTAAGTTTGCTCTACATTTGTGGTGTGCCATATCTTCATATTTATACATAAGACAACTAGGTAAAATTACTGTAATTTTACAAGCGTAAATTAATAGCAACTCCCCAACATATGTCTAATGTCTACATGGCAAAGGGGCATCTGTTTTTAAAACATTCCTTTTTATAAAAAAGTACCTTTTTGAGCTGTCGTATACTTTTCGTATTTCGGAATATTTGTTGTTTCTGAAGTCATGAGTCACAATGGTTGATGGGGGTTTAGACTTTTGATGACCTTCCTGTTGAGATTGGTGGACTTCTACTAATATTATTATTACCTTGTCACTTCAGGTATGATCATAGTGCTGCACATGCACTTTTTGTTGTATTCTCAGTATTGTTTTTCCACTTTTTGGCGGTCGGAGTAGTTCTGGCAACTTTTTGTTGGTAAAGGAGACTGCTCAGATTAAGCATATCATCCTTTTCTTCTGAATCATCCTGATACAATAACTGATATATTATTAAAACCTATGTTCTCCAGGTTCCTGACTAATTCTTATCTTCGAGAAGAGGCTCCTAATAGTTATGTAGTTGAGCAGCGTGTTGAATGGTAGGTTGGAAAATGTTGTTTCCTGCATTTGGTTATCACTTACGAAGTCGATCTTCCATTAGAAGTGCATGTAAATATATTGGGTTAATTGAAGATTATGCAATGCTTTTGAAATTTTTGATGTCATTGGTAAATTTGTGTCAGTTGAATGTTTCCCCTTTGCTCTAGAATTTTACTAATGGTTTTCTAATAGCTTATTCTTCTTTTTCATTTTTCCATGGAAGGCTCTATGCATTTGATGTGCATTGCAACTCCTTCTTCCCGATGTTTGTCTTGCTTTATGGTAGTTCCTTACTCCTTAGTTAGTATGGAAGCTCTTGTAATGTTTGCAACTGTATCATATCACATTGGTACTGATGCCTGATCATTCGGCAGTAATCCATTATTTTCTGTCTCCTCTATTGGTGGCGCATGGTTTCATTCCAGCATTGCTGTCAAATTTGCTGTTTATGGTGGGCGCCTCATACTATCACTATCTTAATTTCTTAGGTTACGACGGTAATGTTCTCTCTCTCTCTCTCTGTGTCTGTGTCTGTCTGTGTGGAGTGCATAACATATCAATAATCTTGACAAAATTTTCATTCAGATGGACTCGTGATATTTATATCCAGTATTATCTCCATTTCATTGATATATTTTCCTTGGGTGTGGCTATAGCCTGAAAACTATTTTTTTTTTCAGCTTTAGACTTGAAGGGTAAATCCGCTTAATTGCAGTGAATCCATATATTTGTTCAGTTATACTCAGGGTTTGGGCATTAGACTTTCGTGCACTTTGCCACAGTATTCTTTTAGTGCGTTTGATTTGCAAAGCTGGATAGTGTTTTATTTTATTTCGGTCTCTGCTGAATTTGATTTAGTTTTACACTAAGATTTAGGAGCTTCAATCTTTGGAGTCTGGAAGTGTGATACCCCTTTTGTTAGTCTTGAACTCCATCTCATATAATGCAAGACTTTCAGAGCTATGACTATCAGTCTGCATACTGAACAAAGTGGCTGTTAAATGGTTATTGGTAGACTTGTTTCCTGAAGACATGTAATCACATACTGCTGCCGGAACTAAAGTTCTTCTTAGATATGAATGGGAGTGAATAAATTGGAGTTAATAAATTGTTATCTGTGGCTACAGTTCTGCCCTTTTTGGAGAGGACCACTTTTTTCCTGTACCCGATTGGTGTTGTCATCATCCTTTCTCCTATTTGTGAGTGTTGAACATTCTTGCCATTTGCATTTTCATGACATGTTAATGCTGTGTCTGAACTCAATTTCTGATTTGCAGTGATTTTGGGTGGATTCAATCCTTCTAAATATTTCATGAACATGTTCTTCAGTCGGCAAATGTGACAAGTCCAGCTAACACTTTTGATCTGTCATCTTTGAGGTTTTACAGCATTCGGAAGACTGCAACTTGAGAAGGCTATAATGTTTGATTGTTTGCCTGTATGTTAGGGATGGAATGGCCAGTAAGGCCTTCTTCTAGGTCTTCTACCACCACTGCCAGTGGAAGTTGAATTGTAGTTAGGATAGGAAGCGCAATTTTTTAACAGTTATAGGGAAATATTTGTTCAAATGAAACCACTTGTAAAAAAGAAAATCTGATCTCCATGCCATTTTGCCATCTTTATCCCAAAAATGCATTTTTGTTTTAAATAAAGGGTTGGAACCTTAACTCTTGTCTGTATTGGGTAGAAGAGTTTTCAAAAAAACAAATATATATATTTTATTTTTGAAGTTTTGTTTGTGAAAAAAAGAGGCCCAAGGACGAGCTCTAACTTAAATACTCTGGGTCTTGATTGTTCCATTAGAATTTTGGAAAAAAGATAAATAAATATTTCATAAATATAAATTTTTTTAAAAGATGACTTAAATTTGCTAAATAACAAATGAGAGGCAGAAAATTAGTTTTAGTAATTCTTTGTTGAGTTTTAATTATTTTGTCATAGTCATTATTTATTTAATTTTAGTCATTCTCTATTAAATTTTGGTTAAAACTCCTTATTTGTTATTTATCAAAATTAAATCATCTGGATTTTTAATGTTTAGAGGGTATTTATTTATCCTTTTTTTTAATATTTTGATGGAAAATGATTAATAAAAGTGGGATTGGGATCTTTTACAATTACTGAATGCGTAGATTATGCATGTGAAGAAAAATAGAGCAAAAGAAGCGGATGTAGGCATGTAAAACACCCTGTGGCTTGAATGTGCTGAATCGCTAACTCAAGGTCTCGGTTAAATCAGTTATAATTAATTCACCTATTTTCTTGATTTGATTAAGAGCAATTAATTCACATATATTTAATACGTACTCCTTTCATTTTTATTTATAAGACCTTTTTAGAGAATCTTAAAAAAATTAATTACATTACTTTAAAATATTAAAGTATATCATTTTTCTTCAAATTATGTTGTTTTACTTATGAACTACTATATAATTTATAGCTTTCTTAAGATTTTTTTAAAGATTTTTCAAAAGGATCTTATAAATAGGAATAGAGGGAGTACTATTTATTTTAAATGAGAAAATGAGAAATAAAAACACTAATTTATGTTATGTTTCTGGTAATAATTACTCTTGAGGAATTTACCAAATTGCTGGCATATTTATCAAATATAATTATATTAATAAAGTTAGTTAATATGATATGTATTTTATAAAACACCTTAGTGATATCTCTTAATTCTCTCATTTCCTCTCAATTGAACCATATTTTAACATATTTTTTCATAATTAATTTGAGAAATTTGATGTATATCTTATACCATTGTTGCATAATCAAACATATATTTGATAAAGGAATATTTGTATTAATTAAGTCTAATTAGAAATAAAATTGTCATGAGTTGTTAATTATTCATACAAATAAGTTATTGAACTTTTGATACTATTTATTGATTAATTTTATATTGTAGGTACTTAAAAAAAAATTAATAAAACCAATTAAATTACAGTTCAGTCCCTCCAACAAAATTTTTGGAGTTTTGAAGAGCTGGAGGGTCGCAACTGGAGAAGGAGACACAACATCTAGACCCGAAGCTCCACTGGGAATGGTGTGTTCTGCAAATTGGGGGTGTGAATGGACCAAGAAGGGGAAGCTCGACCTTCAATCATCTTCTTCTTCCTACCATCACCACTGAACACCGCCATCTACAGAGGAGTAGGAAGCTTCATCCACCACCGCAGTTGTCACCAATTCCTCTGCATTTCTCGTCAACCACCACCATCACCTGCGACTGGAGGGAGCGGCTGGGCATTTTCCTATACCGTGGGGGAGGTTGCAACTGGTGTGGAGTTGGACCTGTTAGATATTTTATTAAATATGATGATATTATATTTTGATATCTGTTCATATATATTTTGGATAGTTGATCATATATTTTAGATATTGCTAATTAATTGCTTTGATCAATTAAGAATCTGAATAATATCTTATTAGTTTTAAACATTATC
>JBAGKO010000001.1:19764416-19774886 GCA_037177275.1 Acacia concinna | reverse complement strand
CAGAAAGGGAAATACTTGGCAGTTGTTTAGTAACAACCGTCATATATTTATATATATAGCGGTTTTTATTTAAAAACTGGCATATATAAGTGACATATAAATTACGTTTCTCGCTAGAAAACCGTCATATTTGTGGAAATATATATGAGGTTTTTGAATCGCCATATATATATGGCGTTAAAATATTTGGCAGTCAGAAACCGCCATATATAGGTAAAAAAGACCGTCAAATATAAACAATTATATTGTAGTGAAACTTTGCCCTCAAGAGATATAGTATATATAAAGCAATAATAAAGTTTCATAGTTATTAAATTTTAAAGTAGAGTCGATAAAGTTTACAAATTTTCTTGGCTATTGTAAGATATATTAAAAGTGACTTGTAAACAGAATTAGAAAATAATTAAATTTTAAGACAAAGGTATTGAACTTCAAAATATTTCCTAGCTCCGGTGAACCTATTGATCTTAAGTGCCTTATAAAAGTTAAATACACTTAACTTACTATCAATAGGTTCACCAGAACCAAGAAATATTTTAAAGTTTAAATTATTTTTGTTGTTAATATATTTGTCTTATAATTGTTTTTAAAGTACCATTTTTATTAAAATAAAATCAAGTTTTGTCAATCAAAAGATAAATATGGGCATTTACAAGAGAAATATGTGGATGTCCAAAAAAATTTAACTTTTTGAATCCTTTTAAATCCTTTTAATTATAATGTAAACACTCATATTTATCTTGTAAATAAGGTTAAGAAAAAAATAAAATAAAGCGTTAATATAGATACTTTTAAGTAAAAGCACATATTTGTCTAAATACTGTTATGAAAAATAATTGTTGTGGTGCCCATAGAAAAATAGTTTATTGTTAAATTTGCACGGAAATCTTTTTAAAATATATTAAAATAATATATAGTGGGACCTACAGTTAACGGCCGTTAAGTGTATTTAACGGCATTACTATTATTAATAAAAAATTTCATGATTAATATTTTTACACTCCAAAATAATTAATTGTGTTGGACGCCTGTTGCGAAATAGTTCTTTAAAAAATTTACACCTTATCCCTTAATAATTTATGCAACAATTATAATTATTTATGAAATCAATCAGCACTTGCATTTAAAACTTGAGGTGCATTTGGAGATCAAAACTAGCCTCATCAAACTGTTTCTAATGCAAGTTTCTAGAAATCGTTTGCCAAAGTGTTTGCCCCCTTAAATTAAAAGCCTTGTTGTAAAATAAAGGCGTCCACCCCGTAATTACCAAGCCGTTTCCACGCCTTTTCTAATAATATACTCTTCCCGTTTTTATTTATAAGATTAAATTGACTTTTTTAAAAAATTTTAAAAAATCTAATTACATTACTTAATAATATCATATGTTGTGTTTTATTATATTATATAATAGTTCATAAGTCAAATAATATAATTTGAAGAAAAATAATAAACTTTAATATCTTAAAGTAATATAATTAGCTTTTTTAGGATTTTCTAAAAAAATTAATAGAATTTTATAAATAAATAGAGAGGTAGTAATAGATAGATAACAACTTATAAATAATAGATAAGACAATAATAAAAAAACAACTAAATAATTATTAATTATTATTACTTAAATAAATTAAAAAGCAATAATACAAAAAGAAAGGGAGAAAAGGGTAATCAATTGCCTTGCAATTGATAAAGATATTTTTGAAATGGACCCCACCCTAAATACTATCCGATGTGGGACTTATTTTTGCCACACATATCAATAGGTGAAGTCATAATAGACACAATAGAGAGGTGCCCCTCTGCCATTGATGTTGTCTGTTTTGCTTTGTTGTGTTGCATAGGGAGCCATTTGGCATTTGGGGTATGAACAATAGTTTGTTGACTTGTACGCACGTCTCTCTCCCCCTCTCCCCCAGTTTGGTATGTGGAATTTGGAGGGAAAATAAAAATTTTATGAAAAGAATTTTTTTTTTAAAAGAAAAGAAATTTTTTTTTTAAAAGAAAAGAATTTTTTTTTAAGAAAAAAAAACTTGAGAAGTAGGGAATGAGAAAACAACACATCTCTCATAGTAAATAATGTATATAAATTCCTCTTTTTACGTATGAAATTTTTTTTTCCTCTTTTCAAATTATTTTTTGAAAAAGTAAAATTAATTCCACGTATCAATTAGAATGAAAGGCATTAATCTAGTTATCTATAAGATGAAAACACATCATCTGAATTCTTGATAATATAATTTACAAGCATATAATAAATTCATATCCGTTAAAACCTTTGCTGATATCATCAGTGATTTAAATTAAAATTAGTAATAGAACCCATATGAATTTACTATCATCAACCTAAATGCTGCTGCTACAATCCAAATTTATCCTTTGACCAAAGAAGTGTAGTAATATAAGAACTCCCCTCAAGGCCACGCTGACAATTCAGTACATATACACATATGTGAATTTGGACTCGTACATTCGTCTTGCATGAAACTACCAAGATAAAAATATGTGAATTCAGTAACCATGATAAGTTGCAAATTAAGACTTTAGCTTTTCAATTCTAAATAAGTGTGTCATTCTACC
Organism: Acacia concinna; assembly: GCA_037177275.1. Lineage (NCBI taxonomy): Eukaryota > Viridiplantae > Streptophyta > Magnoliopsida > Fabales > Fabaceae > Acacia > Acacia concinna. The sequence continues at coordinate 19,772,312 of JBAGKO010000001.1, read as the reverse complement.
TAATCAGCAATTATCATTGTTAATTTGAGGAACTAAATTAAAATATCTTTAATAAGGCGTCTGCCCTTACCAAGAAATGAACAAGTAGCACAAGTTAATGAATATTGCACGCAAGAGTCGTTGTCAAGGTACGTATTGCTTCTTTATGTTGTGATTCACAAGAGTGCCAGAGCATTAAGAGGAAAACATGGGCGTATATAATATAAGACCTTAATTACGACATGCCTCATTTGACCACCTCCCATCTGGCTCAAACCCTCTAAGCCAAAACTGATCTGTTTCTTTTCTTATAACTTAGCAAGCACGTCCTATCCTCTTATTAACTGACAACTGCACTGGTTTGTTTCTCCTCAGGTGACCTTTGGTGCAATTTTGGACGGTGGATTTGACAGTGATGGCTGTTAAATCAATTTTCAAAGATATATGGAGACTTAATCAGCCTCATACCTGCCTTGTTTGTCGTACATCCACAGGGCTTAACTCAGTTAATCCAATGAAATTGAAGAAAGATACTGATATTATCTTAATATTATATTATACGATCAAACTTGCCATTTCCACTCTTATCCCCATGACTATGAAGTATGAACCCTTTTCTTTCTTCCGTCACGTAATGATACGTTGTGCTAGATGTATCTATAATCTGTGCCGTTTAGCTACCGATTAGTCAATTGAGCAGAAAAATGAGAGGACAAACCCAAGTAATATTGACATTAGAAAAGAACTTTTCGGTTGTGTTTAGCGATGACATCTTCGCTTTTTGACGGCGATGATATGTAAAATGACACAAAATGATCTTCTACTAATCGTTTATCAGCAAATCCTGACACGACAGCCTTGTTATCACCTGTCAGAAATACTTTCTGTAGTTGTTATTATAAGGTGCTACTAATCATTATATTTTATCTTTTTTTATAAAACACTTAAAGTACATTAAATTTATTTGGAGAAAGCGATAATTAATATATATTTGAGTTTAGTATAATTAATAAAAATAATATTAAAAATTATTTAAATTTTAGGACAATTTAAATATTTTTAATTAATTTTATTAGTTTGTAAGAATTGATAGTTGATGTTTTATAATAAAGATTAGATGAAGTAATTTATTACAACCTCCTTTTTGTTTATAAGGTTATATGATCTTCTCCTTATTTAGGGTCAGTTTGTTTTTAATTTTAAAATTTAAGTTTGCACAAATTAAAATAAAATTCTTCTCACATATTTACTTCATATAAAAGCTATTGTGTAAAGATAATAGAAACGGACACAATTGTCTCTCAGCTTTGATTTGTCCCTCTTTGACAGAAAACTACGACCCATTATCCCATTAATTTGATTGGCCAATAGATGTTTTCTTCCCCGTTTTATTGAAACATTAGCGCGATTACGAAAGCTGCTTCTATCGTTTATCGCAAAAGGATTCACTAATCTCTTTCATATGCTGTTAAAAAACAATGTTTTCGGCTTTTGTATCTCTATTATTACGAAAAGTAGTCAGGGTTTATTTGTGGGATATGCATCTTTAACATTAAAAATAAGAACTCTGATATACAACCTCCGGTCCTATAAGACCGAGTTTATTTAAAAAATAATAATTATATAACTTTAAAGAAATAAGGAAAAAGACAAATAAATACCCTACAAACATCAAAAACCCATAAAAGTGACTCAAATTTTGGAAAGGACAAATGAGAGGTAAAAAATTAGTCAGTTTTAATCATTCTTTGTTGAGTTTTAGTTATTCTCTTTTGAGTTTTAGTCATTATCTATTCAGTTTTAATTATTTTCTGTTAAGTTTTTCTTAGAGCCCCTCATTTGTCCTTTCCAAATTTTAGTCACTTTTCTGAGTTTTCATGTTTATAGGGTATTTATTTGTCTTTCTCCCTTTAAAATATTTAAATTTATTATTTTTCTTTAAATTATTTTATCTAGCTTATAAACTAATATATAAATATTTGTCTTCATTAATCTCTCTAAAAAAAATAAATTAAATCTTATATTCAAGACCAAAAAAGTATGGAGTTTAACTTTAACATGTAAGGAGAAATGGTTAAATTGGAAAGCAATATGATTATGGCGGCTTTTTTAATAAAATAGTATGAACAGTAACATTAATTAACAAAATGTAATTAAAAAAATATTTAATAAGATATAACACTATAAATCATATGTAGTTGGAACGATTTTTGCAAATCATTCTAATTAAGAACAATTTGTATTAAAATAACTGGAGAGAGAAGGATGCACGCACAAATCGTTTAAAAGTTGAACGACTTGTGCCCTGACAGTGTCAAAGCACAAGTCGTTCAAAACTCAATGCAGAAGTCGTTCTAACTTTGAATGACTTCAATATTTTTTTTAATATTAATTTATTATTTTTTATAAAATTTAATAAAATTAATAAATAATAATAATTCCCTATTTTTAGATAAATTTAGAATATATTTTAATATATTAGAGAGTCATCCATAATTAATTTAAGGGATTTAGTTAACATTTTGATAAGATACTAATAGGGAGTATGATTTAAGGGATTTTTTTTAAATATAAAGATTATGAGGAAAATCATGATATTAATAATAAAAATAATTTGGGTCGTAGTAGTAATAATAATAATAATAATACCATATCCTATACGCATCTTTTCCTTAGGCATATAAAATGTAGATATATTCCAAGCGTCATGATCTCTCTCATAATGTTGTTGTTATTATTATTATTACAGTCTATTAGTATATCATTATTATTATTTGGTTTATCATCAACAATCAGAGAGATAATGAGGCTTGGAATATATCTACATCTTATATGCCTAAGGAAAAAATGCATATAGGATATGATATTATTATTATTATTATTATTATTACCCAAATTATTTTTATTATTAATATCATGATTTTCCACATAATCTTTATATCTTTATATTTAAAAGAAATCCCTTAAATCATACTCCCTATTAGTATATTAGTAAAATCTTAACTAAATCTCTTAAATTAGTTATGGATGACTCCCTAATATATTAATTATTATTATTATTATTACCCAAATTATTTTTATTATTAATATCCTAATTTTCCTCCTAATCTTTATATTTAAAATGAAACCCCTTAAATCATAAGTATCTTATCAAAATCTTAACTAAATCCCTTAAATTAATTATGGATAACTCTCCAATATATCATAAATTTATATACAAATAGCGAATCGTAATTATTTATTACTTTTATTAAATTTTATAAAAAAATAATAAATTAATATTAAAAAAATTTATTGAAGTCGTTCAAAGTTAGAACGACTTCTGCATTGGAAAACTCAATACAAAAGTCGTTCTAACTCTGAACGACTTCTGCATTGAGTTTTGAACGACTTGTGCTCTGATAATGAGGGCACAAATCATTCAACCTTTGAATGATTTGTTAGCACATCCTTCTCTTTCTCTAGTTATTTCAACACAAATCATTTTTAGTTAGAACAATGTGCAAAAATTGTCGTAACTACACATGATTTATAATGTTATATCTTGTTAAATATTTTTTTAATTGCACTTTATTAATTAATTTTACTGTTCATAATATTTTATTAAAAAGGCCGATTATGGCTAATTAAACGCCAGATGCCGAGCATTTATATTCCTATGTAGTTGGCCGTAACGATTAAACTTCACTAGTCTGTCAAACTCCTCTTGTTTTCGGTTACCCAACCTTAAATGCCTATAATTAAATAAAATTAAATGGAAAAATTAGAAATATACTTGAGCTAAAGGGAAAATATCTTGGAATCGAGTAGTATTTTATAATTTTAAACAAAAACATTTGAAATTGTATAAGAAAGATCATCATAACTTTTGATCATTTAAAAATATGAAGTAAATATCATATATATAACTAACTCTTCAAACAGAGAAAATTTTGAAACACACAAGGTTTTTTTTTTTTTGTCAATAAAGAAGTGAAGTTAAACTATGATTAAGAAATTATCCAAAATCGACAGAAAAATCTTCATTTTACTCCCAGAAACTCCCATGCAATGAAAAGATTTCCATGTTTATTATCTCCACTCCAATTCAATCAGAGCCAGAGAGTTCATTGATCCATTTTGTGGCCAGTGACAGCCATCTGTTGATATTACGTTAAATGTTGTTCATTTTGTGGAGAGGTCACCTGCAATGTAATCTCAGCCATCTCATCCCAATGATTTGGAAAGTGCTCAGAAAGTTTTCCATTTCTAGGTTAGGTCCCCAGAGGCCCTCACTTCAGCTCTGTTATCTGTTTTGCTTCATATTGGCATTAATTAGTTGGCTCACAGACGGACCTCTCTGGGGTATAGTATAGGACCAGATACATCACCTAGACCCTAGAGGCTTTCTTGAATTGGTGGCTTTCACGAGGTCTCTCTCCCCCTGTTGACTTACAACCTCCCCATCAACACAGGTACAAGGATAATCACATTCTCAAGCTTTGTAATCTTGTGAAGCTAGTGTTTAAAGATGAAAAGTCAGGCATGTTCTTAGAGTACCAAATATTTTGTTGACCTTTACACTCTTTCCTTGCTGTCAAACTTATCTGCTAAGTCACCAGCAGTGGTTATCACCATGAAGGTTTGAACATGCCCATGAATCAGCTGTAAAGTCTGAATTTACTCCCATATACTGAAACTTGGAATGAACTCGTGTGCCTCGTGCATCAGATTGAAAAATGAGGCTACAAAATTCAAAGTCCACCGATTTAGAAATGTGGTTAGTTCTCAGACGGAACCCTCTCAGACTTGTCTATACTACCCTCAGCATGTTATGTTGTTCTAATTGCAGGTCGGTGGTGATGTTTATGGATCACCAGAATGGAAAACTAGTGAGCGTTAGACTGTTAGGGCATTACCAACGAATTTCATTGCCAAGCAGTGCTCACCAGCTTAACATACCCATAACCCTATCATTTAAGTAGATCTTTAAGACAGTTTCTCCAAACACTCCATGATCTTTCAGATAGACCAATCACCTAATCAGGTTCAAATGTCTTTTGCTCCATGTGCCCATCGTTCCCAGCTTTCATAAAATTTTGAAAAGAGAATTTAAAGCGGGTAGCATCCTTTGATACTGATGTCTTATTTCCTCCAACAATGGAGTTGAGAGTTTGTTCTCCAATCTCAAATTTCAGATTAAGACGCTAAATAAATAAAGTTTATATGAAGCGTTCAAATTTCAAGCACAAACCATTTAGATAAACTTCATGGACAAGCAGGAAAGATCATTGTTATTTCGTAATTACATGGAATAAGTGATGGAAACATAAATGATAAAAGTAGCCAGCCATAGAGCAACAAGCCAAGCGTTTGGAAATGTAAACCATGCTTTATAAGAGATTAGCTTTTGTGCGTACAGTTTATAAGGCATACAGTAGTAGCATCTACAATCTAATGCTCCACTTTAGGGGCAGACAAAGAAAGAAAATCATGGGGAAAAATTTTGCATGCACAATCTATTAAGCACAGAGGGGAGGGGGAAAAGAAAAAAGACAAAAACAAAAAAAGCATATCCCATGCTTTTCTGCTCTGCCACTCTTTACAACTTATTCGGTATCTGAAGGTATGTAATCTGGAGGATCAATACCCATAGATAGTTGTTGAGTCGGTTCAGGATCAGCGCTAGGTGTTTGGGAAGAAGAAGAAGTAGTAGGTTCTTCTTTCATCAAATTCTGCAACCCAGGTCTCAATTCAGTGTTACAGAATTGATCATATTCTGCTTTATCCCCTGCTTTTTTCTTGACCTCCAAAACCACCAAAGAAGGTGTTAGTTCAAATATCTCTGCAGCAATTGTCAATGGCCCCTTTACGCCTTCTTTTGAGCCCTCCAAGCTTACTCTGCAATCTTTCTTCCTCACAGTGAAGCTGACCACTCTGGCAATTTCCTCCAATTTTGATATGATCTTTGACACTGGTGCACCAGACACAAACCTTGCCTCGTCCCCTTTCTCCTCAAACAACCCAGAAAGATCAAAACCAGGAGAAAATGATATTAAGTCAAATGCATTTAAGCTAGCTGGTCTTGGAAGTGAAGCGTTTCTTCTTCTAGTCTCTAACTCGGAATCAGATTCTGATACGGAGCAGTCTGACATTGATTCAATATCATCAAACTTGTCCATCTTATCATCAATGTTACAAAGTTTATCATCCTCCACATAGAACTTTATCTGTTTGAACCCTTTTTTGAACCACCGGTTCTCCATGATCTCCGGGATGGAAATTCGGGTTTGCGGGTTAGTATCGAGAAGACGAGTGACCAGCCGAGTGAGATCGGGTGTGAACCACTTGGGACATCTGAACTCACCCCTGTAAATCTTCTTGTACATTGCCATGATATTCTGGTCATGGAAAGGCAAATAACCAGCCATCAAAACAAACAGAACAACCCCACAAGCCCAAACATCAACATTTGCCCCATCATAACCTTTTCTAGCCAATACCTCAGGGGCAACATAAGCAGGAGTACCACAAAATGTGTGAAACAACCCATCTTGCTGAATTTGATCGGAGACAGCACTCAATCCAAAATCAGACACCTTGAGATCCCCATTTTCGTCGAGCAGCAAGTTTTCAGGCTTGAGATCCCTGTGAAATACCCCTCTCGCGTGGCAGAAACCGACAGCGGAGATCAATTGCTGGAAGTACTTCCTGGCACTTTCCTCTTTCAATCGACCTTTAGCGACTTTATTGAAAAGCTCACCCCCACGAATATATTCCATAACGAAGTAGATTTTGGCCTTGGTGGCCATGACCTCGAACAGCTGAACGATGTTAGGGTGTCGGACTCGTCGGAGGGTGGAGATCTCGCGCTTGATGTGAGCGACGAGGCCGCTCTTGAGGATCTTCTCCTTGTCAATGACCTTGATGGCGACTCCTTCGCCGGTTTTCACATTCCGGGCATGGTAGACCTTGGCGAAGTTGCCATGACCGAGAAGCTTGCCGACCTCGAAGCGACCCAACAAGAGGGTACTACCGCCGACCTTCTTGTTGGCGCAGCTGGTGGAGGGCTTGTTGGAAGCGGCATCGGCCATTGATGGCGAAGGATGAGGAGCTCAAACTCAAACTCAAACCTGGAAGTTGGGAGAAAAATGAGAGAAGTGAAAAATGATGTTTTCTAGTGAGTGATAGGCCTGCAACATGGGAAGTTGTTATGGAAATTGGAAGTCGGGGTGTGTGGTTTTAATTTGTGGGGGGCCCTTTCTCGGGTCAATAAAAGAGGAAACACTTGGCCTTAGCCAGACAGAGTAAGGAAGAGATGCGCTTGACGAGAGAGGATATACCGCCATATTATTGTTTTCCTTCTCTTTCTACTTTATTCTTTTTTTCTTAAAATTTAATGATTTATGATTGCCCGTCATTATTCTCCCTCATTTGTAATTACTACTTTAGTATGCTACGATTAATTTTCCTGTCTTATAAAAATAAGAAGAATGTAGTAAAAAAATTTGGGATTAAAAGAAAAAGATGAACAAGATAAGAGAGAATTTGGAGAGTAAAGAGAGAGTAATTCTCATTACATTCCTTATCACAAGTATATGTACAAGTCTCTATTTATAGGATTTTAATATTGGAGACTAGCCTTATGAGTTACAATACATGAAGAGGTGCATTAAGCAATATAATTATACCAATAGGTGTTATAAAAAACAAATGTTACACAGCTTTCAATTTAGTGATAATGAATTATAATTCTATTCAATATGAAAGGAAGATGAATAGCCTTATTCTTGAATGTTATAGACATTCAAACACATAATATTAATAACACTCCCACTTTGATGTCGATAACCAAATATTGTGCCTCATTAAAACCTTACTAGGAAAAACCCAATGGGATAAAAACCTAGTGAAGGAAAAAGAGTACACAATATATAT
>JBAGKO010000001.1:19722823-19745419 GCA_037177275.1 Acacia concinna | reverse complement strand
CCGTTTGACCGTTAATTGACCAAATATATTGTATTGACAGTCCATAGGTTATTCACTTTATTTTTGTTAAGGTGAAAATTTGTCCTGAAAGTTTTAAATCTATTAATTTTGGCTGTTAGTTGACCAAATATGTTGAACTAACAATTCACATGTCATCCAGTTTATTTTTTTAAGCTGAAAATTTGTCTTAGAAGTCTAACTGTCATTTAATTTATCTTTTTTAATAGTTTCGATACAAATTTTCACCTTAAGAAAAATAAAGCGGATAACTTGTATATTGTTAGCTTAACATATTTTACCAATCAACGGTCAATTATCGGCAGGGGCAAAATTGCCCTTTATAAAACTTCCAGAGCAAAATTGCACTTGGGGTAATACTTTTAGGGCAATTTTGCGCTTTCGCTCTTAGTTGAATAATAGGCATTGATTAGTATATTAGCAGGTTACATTCTTGCCATTTACTCTCAATTGAAGTTGATCAACTAATCATGATTTATCTAAAAGGATGGGCCAATTGGTCGCACTTGTAGCATGATTTCTTCTTGAGAAAATAACTCTTATAATCCTTATAATTTTGATCAAATTATAACTCAATCCCTAAACTTTAACTCGGAGCAACTCAATCCCTACAGTGATTTTGACTCAACTGTAACTCAGTCATGAATTTTGACTCATTATAACTCATTTTTTGCAGTTTTGACCACTTTATAATTTAATTTTTAACCGTTGTTTTAAAATATATTGGCTAAATTATAAAGTTGTCAAAATTATAGAGACCTATTTGTATTGAGTTAAAGTTAGAAATCTAATTACAATCGAGTCAAAACTAAAAAAATTGAGTTAGACCAAGTTAATATATAAGGACTGAATTACATTTTGATTAAAACCTTAATGACAAAAAAAAATGATATCTTTTTTGCTTTTTCGAACAAAGGTGATCTTACCTAACGTGATAATCGAACGTCATGAGAATATGACTAGGCATGAAAATTCTAGAATTAAATATGTGAAGGTCAATACAATACATGTCACTACTTGTTAAAGGAAGCACCAAATGCCCTTCAATGTGAAAGTATATTCATTAGTCCTTTTCTCATGTCAAAATAAAATGGGAAAATTGCAATTTGGTCTAAAAGAATGGACCATACCAATGAAATAATCTCACGAAATCACATAATTAAAAAAAAATCTTAAAGTTGCCAATGCTTAATTGATAACTCTACTTTTAATATGGAGTTGTTATTAATAACTCTATGTTAAACATTGATAACTCTACAGAATTTTCTTGCAATTACGTGATTCCGCGCGATACTTTTTTACAATTACTCGATTTCGAAGAACCGTTCAATCGTATAGTCCATTTGAGACCAAATTGCAATTTTCCCAAAAAAAAAAAACAAACCATTAGTCCTAACATTCTGCTTCCTTGACATCTCTCACTTGTCACTGGAAATATTTTTCTTAAAATTATTCCAAGAAATTATTCTAGTTAATTGAAACATTACAGCTTGCAAGATTAATTCTGTACTTCTCCACTAGTAGTTCACATCCTTCTCCTATGTCACAAGTCACAAGTCACATACTCTCCACTGTTACCTTTCAACCATGATTCAGGATTTTGTCAGATCCCAACTTCTTTGCATATATGGAGGGAGAGGTGCGACGAACTCGAGGCTTTCCACATTCCAGAGATCATGGCTGGAAGATGATTGCACTGCTTGCAGAGCTTGAGATACGTTGGGCAAGACTATATGCTTACAATGAAGATGTAAACGAGGATGCTTCTGAGAGATACTTCCCTTGTTCATATCGAGCCCAAAGGGGAGTGCTTCCTCATCCTCATTTGAGTCCTCCTGCTCTGTCACATCGAAGTGTTTCCACCTCCGATGAGCTTGCCATCCATACTTGTAGTCACCAACTATTGGTGTTCCCAACACTTCAGCACAGTGGACCCGAAGCTATGGCACCAGCACAAGATCAATTTAGATGTTTTCTTGAGGCGTGTGTTTTGATAACTAAATGCGAAAACAAGATGAGCAAGTTAATGTAAAACCTGGTGTTTTCTCCCAGTTAATGGTGATAGCTCCAACCATGAGTAACCTGCACAATCAGTGGAGGCTTAAGTGGCCCCGACTCAGTCTCAAAAGCTATCATTAGGGGTGCCAAATGCAAGTTTTCAAACGGAAGTTAACTGATGGACCTGAAGTTACTGAGCTTATGGTATAGGAGATAATAGGGATAAACAACTCTCATGCGTTGAGGTGCAAGAGTAAGAGAGTGGGGCCGCAAGAAGGGAATATATTGAAGATTGAGGGATGAGAGAGAGTAAATTTAGAATCAATTTGATTCAATATATCTAAAAACGTTGTGAGGACCATATAATCATAAGGGTTTTATCATTAACTAAATGCTTGTCGTGATCAGTCCACAGCAAACTCTAAACAAGGTAAATTGGATTTCAAATTTAAAGTGACCCTCATTACTAACCATGTGACGAGGACTCAATCACTCGATATTCTGTGATTGCATGCTGCGATGATAATTCTGAAGAATTGCCAATGATAGTTATTCTATCAGATTTCCCATTGTCTACAACCACCTGAAACCGAATCAAAGATAATACGTTTCATTACTGTAGAGGAAGGTGTAAATTATCCAGATGATTGAACTTCTTCAACAAATTGGACAGATGTAAGGCAGCCAATTTATGCGGTGTGCTATTATGTGTTAGATCAACTAGTTGTAAGGCCCAAGCAGTCTTGTGATGACAGAGAATTGGAATTAATTAGTCTGCACATGCAAAGTGAAATTATCATTTCAATCGTTTGCATTAATGCCTGGAGGCTAAACCAAAGATTTATCCCTTAGCTTTCACACAAGTGTTTGGAGGTCATACTCAAGGCCTAGTAGGTTTGAGCACACAAGAAAGCCTTTCGATTTGGTTCTTATAGCAGAGGATACTCGTACCTCAATATTTTAAGCTAAGATCCACTAAAGCCTTGAATCTTAGCTGCATATGCTGATCCTATTTAATAATATGAGAAATGAGAAATAAAGATATCATCCAACCTTACCCAGTGAAGCTGAAACCAACCCCTTTGGACATCTTGGACATCCAATGACCAGTGCTAAGTACCTTCTTTGTAGGATTCTCTTTTTCTTACCAATCTACAAATTACCAAGTGCCAGCAGGTCAGGGGAAAAAATACAATTATGCAACTTGAGATTATGACCAGAGAAGACCAATGCTTGAAAAGGAATCACGGTTATATAAAGAAATCAGCACAACGAGGAAATAAAGCATAAAAACTCACTCACATCATCAGATGCCCTGAAAGTTTTCTCCCGGAAGATGGAATGCAGAACTGTAGCACTTGTCTGTGTCCTTCCCATCACCAATATGCCCGTACAATCTCTGTCCAGTCTATGCACCTAATATCCTCTTTAGTTTAAGTATCAATCCAATAGCTAGTTTTTCCCATTTACCAATATTGCAAGAAAAAACTATCCAACTAATCTAATTTGTTTTAAATTTTTGTAATAACTATACAGTTCCCATGATCTTCCACAGAATATTAATAACTATAAAGTTTTACAATTTTCATTGCCACATTGATACAACTATCTTGAATCTAGAGCCCTCCTAAATATTAGAACATTTAAATATCTTCTATCAAATTAGGCAGAGCACCCAGAAAAAATCTTCTGTTTAATTTATTTTGAAGAGTTTTCTGTGACTGTAAGGATATTTTCTAAAACATATTCTATAAGTGATACCTCTAAAGCATAAAACCTTATTTTGTGAACCCTAATAGCCTAATACATCCACAACGAACAATAACTTTGTAGAGCATAAAGTTTTCATCAAGGGATCCTGTGCAACGAAGCATATCACAACTCTTCCAACTCTAAAGAGAGAAGATAATTCTATCTGTAAATAGCTTCACAGAAAAATTATAACCAACCATAATAAAGATGTCACCGAAAATCAATCGTGAACTCACCAATCGAGGAGATTCTGAGTATTCATAAGTTAAACATGCTGCAGCTACTTCGTCTAAGCTACGGCTGATACGTATGCCACCCTTACAACAAGAGATTTACATTTAAGTAATGATCACTGAAGATCAGTCTAACAAAGAAACTCAACAAGTTGCATCAGATAGTTACCTGAACAGGCATCCCTGGAGGTTTGTTCAGAACAAGAATGGCGGGATCCTAAATTTCATAAAGCATATAAACTTACACCCTAGGAGCACAAACAATTGGGATCTCAAATAATAAGGATTAAAGTTGAAAACCTTGTGCAACACTAGGCTTTGGATAAAGTTAACTTCAGCAACAGTGATGCCAGACTCATTTTTCTCTTGAGGCGTCTCTTTAACACTAACAGGAAGAAAGATCCTATCTCCTAAGTTCAAGCTGTCCTTGGCTGTCACCTTCCATTGATTTTCACGCATCAGAAGTAAAACCACTCCAAGATTACCATTATATATGAAAAAGTGAAAAATTATACATATAATAGGAAAGGATAAAAAGATCAAGATGCACAAAAAGGTCAATTTTTTCACTTTAGCAGAATGATAATTTAATATAGTAGGACGGTACCCTTTTAAGTCTATGTTTATGTTCTTGAGTTTCTATAGTTCCGTTCTCCACAGCAGCAGATTCTCTTCGGACCTGGAGTAAAGCAGTGAACACCGATTTATTAGGCTGGAAAAAGGGACGGCATTTAAAAATAGTAAGAGAAAATGCTATATACTGTCTATGAGTAACAAACATAAGCTTCAATCAGTTTCCCCTCAAAGTGAAGTTGTACAGATAAATCACCGTGCCGTGTGCCATGAAAGAACAGGGAAATTTATAAACCCAATATGCGCTACACGCATGTTATATGAGTGCATGGCAATAACATAGTTCAGAGAGCTTTAGAATTGAATCTTTTAGAATTAACATAAACAACACCAGCAAATTATGGACTTCTCATAGAACCAGATACAGGAGCAATGGAGTTACCTGTCTGAGACGAAAGAGCTTCTGTACAAGACTTCGGGGTAGCTCAGGGCAGCACCTGAGAACCCACTTGAACGCGGTAGTGGTGGAGGTAGCCTCAACCTCGCATTTAGGTTCGGAACGGCGGTTGGCAAGTACCTTTCCGAGTTCAGGGCCGTTAACAGTGGGAGCGAAAGGCGGGAGAGTAAGCCATTTGGCGTCCTTCCTCTGCCCCTTGACTTCGTTTAAGCTTTGATGAGTGGTGGAGTAATATCTAGTGTGCCTGAATCCGAAGCCAGACAGGCGGGGTGTTCCTCCGACATGGGGGGCAGAGGCAGAAGAAGATGCCGGCGATACGAGTTTGATGAGACGAAGGAATTTTGGCTCCTTCATCGTAATAGAACCGACTGACGGGCTTAACTGTTTAGCCTTCAGGGTTTGTCACTACTTTTGTACCCTGTTTCAGAATTCCTTTTTTTGGGCAGTACCCTCTTTTCAGAATTCAGATTAAGCCATGACCAAAAACAGGTTTTAGGCTAACAATTTTTAGTTTTTGGAAGGTATGTATAGATATTACATAACATCAATTAGCTACTTTGCAGGTCAAAAAATTATTTATTTCTTATAAAATTTTAAAATTATTTTAAATAAAAATAATTAGTTGGAGAGGTTTTATGATTAGTTTAGAATATTCAATAGAAAACAATATCTAACTGGAGTAAGAGAGAAAAAAAATAGAGAATGAAAATAGGGAAAGAAGAAAATGGGAGGAAGAAATGACTAAGTTTCAAGTGCTGTTTAAACCCTAAATAAGTAATCGTGATAACCCAAAATATTTAGTGGATTAATCCAAAAAAATTGGAGAAAGAAGTGTGAGTAGACTTTCATTTGCATGGAAGATTTTGGGAGGCACCCTCTTGATGGAAGAAGCATATTTATCTTAGGCCAGTTCTTTCTTTTTTTCTTTTCCTCTTTCCCACCGGTAGGTTGTGAGTTTGATCTCACTTGTACCTATGCTCTTCTAATCCAAAAACCTCTTCTTCTTTTTTATTTTTTATGTCCATTTCCATTTTTCCTGCCTCCATTCAAGAGTGCCTTCCATTATGCAGCCTAATTGTCTAGATCATGGGATCATTGCCCACCCCTATATAGCCTTGGGCATTTATATTATGGGCTTTGGCCCAAAATTCTCAAATACTTGAATATGTGTGTTAATGTATCACTCTTAAATGTAAACCCAAAAAAAAAAAATGTATCACTCTTAAAACTTAAAAAGAGTTATGGAGCCTTTTCATTATCCTCATTCCTCATAAACCCTGGACAATTTGACTTAATTTGCAATCACGATATAGATTCGGGAGTGAGCTCTTTAGATATACCCTTTTATTTTAGATTACATTCTCAAGAGTTTTATATGAACATGAATTGTTTTAGCTAGTACTTCCTCCCATATTTTTTTGATATATTTTCATAATTTGATTAAACTAAGAAAGCTAATTAATATGACATATATTTTTTAAAATACCATAACCATTTTCTTAATTTCCTCTTTTCATCTCCTTTTAATTATTATTTGAAGGAGTATTAATGAGGTAAATTAGAAGAAGAATGAGAAGTATAAAAAATATGTTTTATATTTAAAATCAAAATCAACTTCCTAAATATGTTCTATATTAAGAAATGGATGAAGTAATATATAAAAGTAAAACAAACATCACAATGCAAAGCTTTACAGTTGATCAGCCATCAAATAGACAAAGGAAGTGAATAATCTATTCAGATGTTCCTCAAGCTGAGAGAAATAGAAGACTTCTCAGACATTAAATCCTTACCTGGTATTGATAACTCAACCTGTAGAATAAAAGGCAAATGTACCACTGGGTTTATCATTCTGATCAGTTCATCAGTGATTTAAAAGGCATCTAAGCAAATCATAAAACAAAAAGGACAACTAAAAGAGACTCCGAACTATCCCAGGAATGCATCTTCAAGATTATTTTTCAGATCAAATTAAAATGGCAGATGTTGAGGTGCAAGCCAGCTAGTGTCCTACACCTGGGCTTGGACCCGAATCATTAAGCTGTATTAGAATTCTGAGCCAACGATCTTCTCCACCTGAGCTTGACCCATAATGCTTCATTATTTCTGCAACCTTCATGGAGGCTCTCCTTCTTTCCGTCTCCTTCAATGGCCGAGTTTCAACCTCAGAAAGAAGAAGACATAGAACTAAAACAATAACACCAACTTGGAATAAACACCTTATCTTCTTCATGCCCATTCCATCTAGAGAGATCATAATTTTGGAAACAGAGGCAGAGAAGTAACTCTGCAACTGTGGGAATCAACTTTTTGTAGTTTAGATATAAGGAAGGGGAAGAAGGGGAATTGCAGACTTCAATGAGAAGGAAATTCATGGAGGAAATGAGAAAATTAATAAATAACTCATAAAGGTCTTTAGGGTTTGACTAAGTTGGGAGCAGAACCAAAAAAATCAAAGGGAAACATGAAGGACAAAATGGTCTACATGTAGAAACATACAAGTTATGGGGAATATTATAATTATACGTACACGTTTGAATTTCAGGGACACGATTTATTAGGTTTATTTAAGTTATGCAGAATTTTCTTGCACATACATTCTTGATCTCCAACAAATGAACAGCAGTCCATATATTTCATTGAACTAGTACAGCAAAGACATTGTCTAAAATACATTTATTTCTGAAGAATACTCAACCCAGAGTTTATTGTTTATCCATATGCAAACTGTAGTTGGAGATAGGGGTATATTTTTGAGTTGTAAGGTTCCTACTCCTAGGATGCAAGTTGCAGTATGGAGGAATAATGGAGATAATATATAATAAGTGCAGTTGTGCTTGGAGGTTGAAAATTTACAGATGCACGTGTAAGTCCCAGATTTTTAGCTTGGGAATGATAGAAATGGTAGGGTTTTGACTTTTGAGCATTTTGTCTACGTTCTTAATATCAAGACGTATTTTTTTTATATATACAAAAAAGTTACGTAAGTTGGGTATTCGGGATAATTAGGCTAGGGTCTATCTCAAAGTTCAAAAGCGCATACAACATAAATATATGTACTATTATTTGGTGATAAATTATAGTATGGAGATTAGAGCCTGCCAAACTAAACCAGCTGGCTAACACTTAAAATTTGTGTTGCTCATCCTTCCATGTTTCATTTTTTTTTTGGGGCCAACTTTCATTGTTTCATTCTCACATTGAAATTTTCAACTTTCAAGGGAACATTTCCTTCTTCCTCAAGCTATTACCATCATACCAAAGTCTTAATTCTCTCCTTCCTTCCTTAAACTATACGACACTTTGAGAAATTTTAAACCGCATTGCCGACAAAATACAGACTTTAAGTGCGCAGTATATAATAATAATAATTTTATGCCAAATGGTACATACTACCTTCAATACTAAATATAAAATTTACTTAATTTTTTTAAAGAGAGTAAATAAATTAAATAAAATAGGAAAAATGCTCTTAAATACTATGTTTGTATTTTTGACTTATTTTCTAGTTATTGTTTTGTTCATATATTGTGTTGTTTATTTTATCGACTATTTACAATTTTCAAGATATATTTATAAAAAGTGCTTTTTATTTTGTTAATCTTCTTATTAACTATTTGTAGTTATGGTCTTTGGGTATAATCATTTACCTTTGATTATGACTTGATAATTATTTTTGTTTGTTATATGATGCATACAATTTACATCTTAATTTTTCATAGTGTTTATGTAGTAAATTAGGAATTTCATTATTGTAGTTTTATTTCTTTAAAAAAATAGTAAGAAGTTGTTGAAATAGCTTTGGACATGTTGGGTTGGCCTTGGCTTGTATGTTCCAGGATCAGGACTCCAAAAATAACCGATTTGTTTTTGGTTTTTTTTTTTGGGGCCAACAAGGATAATCTATTAGATAATTATAAGTTCAAATACAGTCCATCTAACATTTACATACCCAAAAATCAACCCGGATCTATTTCTTGTCCTACTAAATCATCTTGAATTAATTTTTGCAACTACACAGGGAGTCTCAATGGGCAATTACTCTGGCATGACCCATCTAATGAGGCTTTGGCAATCCAGTCGGCCACCTTATTTGCCTCCCTCAAAACCCATACAAAAGAAAGGTTTCTTCCTAGATTCCTTATACATAGGATATTTTCCAAAATGATATCATATCTCCAATTGGGGGATATACACCCTGTATTTAGACATTTAATTAAAGTCTGGTAGTCAAACTCAAAAATAACATCACCTAGCTGGTTATCATGTTCCTACGTCATATCGTTATACATAGCAATGCATTCATCCATGTGGACAGAGTCCACTTCCACCATTTGATTACCACCGTCAGTAACCCATCCATTTGAATCTCGAACCACAAAGGATGCCATTGCCTTGCCTTCCCCTTGCTTGTATGCACAATCAATGTTTATTTTAATTTAATTTCCTTCAGGCTTTCTCCATTTCAGTTGTTTTGGTGAAACCTCCCCTAGTACTGTAGCTTCCTCGTTTCTGGCTTCAATCCATCCATACACTTCCCATAATTCCTGTAGCAAAGAGCTTGCCTGAACAAAAATAAACATGGGATCAAGATTAATGTTTTCATAAATAAATTGGTTCTTGCCTTTCTAAATCTGCCATAGGGTCATAGTTATAAGGGCTTTTTGCCAGTCCGAAATATTAGGTTCAAGCATGCACCACGAAAGCCATATATTAAACTCAAAACCCTACTCATCATAAAAACAAATGAAAAATTGCTGTCAAACCAAGCACGTTGCACGCAAGGACAAAAACAAAGCATATGATGTAAAGTTTCAGACTTAGACTTGCAGATCAAACACACATTAAACACACAAATATTCCTTTTGACAAGATTCACAAAAGTAGGGACTGCATTTTTCAGAACATGTCACATAAATAATTTAACCTTATGAGGAATTTTTAAGCTCTAAAGTTGTTTTCATGTCTTTGATGAATTATTTGAAGAAGTACTAGGTTCACTGTTTTGATTTCTCATTACTATGGATTGTGCTATTTGGTACCCTTCTTTTACCGAATACACCCCTTTCCTGCCCCCTGGCCATATCCATTTATCTTCCCTGTTTGAAACAACAATTCTCGTGTTAATGATAACCCTTTTTTCCTAGCTTGTTATCCACCCTTCTATAGAGATTAAATTCCATTTGTTCTGCTGCCTAATGTTAGCCACTTTCAATTGATGAAAGCTTTCATGTGGGCAAGGGGACATGGACTTTTTACCTAGTATATTAGCTAGCCAAGGATCACTCCACACCTTTATAGTCTTCCCATTGCCAATGCTTGCCATTATGTTCCCTTCCATCACCTCCTGTCTTTCTAATATACCAGCCCATATCTATGATGCTTTCCGTCCCTTCTTAGCCTCCAGGAATCCAGATTTTGGGAAGTATTTAGGTTTAAGAATCTGCACCCATAATAATCAATTTATTTTAGTTAGTCCTAAAGGCTAGCCTTTTTTATTGGCTCTAAGTGTATGTGACTATATTAATAAGTCATAGAGTGACTATTGACAAGTGTATATTACTATATTGACATGTCATAAAGTAACTATTAACAAGCTTATCTATGTTAACTAAAACGGTTTTTATTGACAAGTGTATGTGTCTATATTGACATGTCATAAAGTGACTATTGACAAATTCATTTATGTCAATAAGATAACTAGGGACACTTTTATGAAGGAATATGAAATAAGACCTTTTTTATATTGGGAATCTAAAATTAGAATTTTTTTAATATTATTTCTAATCCTTAAGACGTTAGTGCTCTTTTCCCAAAAAAAATCCACACACTCTCCCTCTTGCCACAATAGCCTAGGACTATTCTTCCTCTCTTCTCTTCACACCAATGCTTCACCCACCCACCGTCGCTCCCTCCTCTTCATCCATGGCACTGACTATCTCAAACCTTCATTGAAGCCACCAATCACAAGAAGAGAGATGTCATGAGATGAAAAGATCAGCTAATTGAGAGGACTAGAGTTGCATTTTGGGAGTAGCTTTACCATCATCTTGAACACGAGAACCAAAGATGAGATTGAGCAGAGACATGGCAAGCTATATCATATTCCTTCTTGATTTAAGATGAAGATGTTGATGGAGAGTTCAATTTCCAAAGTGAAATCTAAATATAAATTTCCAAAATCCCTTTCTCCCCCTCTCTGAAGTGCTCTGAATCCCTAAAATGATTAAGAGATGACTTTTTTAATTTATGGGTTTTATCTGAATTTTGTTTATGGACTTCATGAATTTGGTTTATAATTTCTTGTTTGCCTGAGCTTTTTGATTCTAGATTGTGATTCTTTTGATTCTACATTTTGTCCCTTGATTTTGAATTTGTCCCTTAATTTCCACAGTGAAATCTAAATATAAATCCCCAAAATCCCTTTCTCCCCCTCTCTGAAAGTGCTCTGAATCCCTAAAACGATTAAGAGATGACTTTTTTAATTTATGGGTTTTATCTGAATTTTGTTTATGGACTTCATGAATTTAGTTTATAATTTCTTGTTTGCCTGAGCTTTTTTATTCTAGATTGTGATTCTTTTGATTGTACATTTTGTTCCTTGATTTTGAATTTTTCGAACTCTATTTTCCACTTGGAGTGTTGCTATGTATTTTTTTGATGTTGATATGATTTTATTTTTTGGATGTTGCTTTGATTTTGATTTTTGGATATTTCTCTTCCTAAATCCTAATCTCCCAACTTCTTCTTACTTCTCTCCTCCTCCTCTCTTCTCATTTCTGCCATCATTGAACAACTTTATTTGGCTGCAATTTTTTATTTTTCTAGAAAAAAATGTGCCTTTTTTAATTCTTCAAGGTGTAATATTAGTGATGATGTGACCTATTGAATGGTAAGTTGAGTGCCACATGTTACTTAACAGTCAAACTTGACATCAATTAACAGCTCAATCAAATACGCTACATTTGGTTACTTCATGGATAAAAATGCTCATAAAATTTTTTTCAGATATCCAGTACTTGTGGGTGATAACTCCTGGGGAAAAAATTGACCTTTTCCCAATAAATTATTATAAAGTATTGATATATCTATCATTTTTCTTCAAACAAGTTAGTTAAACTCATGAAATGCTATATAATGTAATAATGCACAACATATACTACCTTTAATCCTAAATATAAGATCTAATTGACTTTTTTTTTTGAGAATCCTAAAAAAAATAATTAAATCACTTTAAAGCATTTAAATTTATTGTTTTTCTTCAAACTATTTTGTTAAACTTATAAACTAATATATAATTTAATGATACATTATATATGACATGATTAACACTACTATAAAATTGTTTATATTTGACAGTTATTTTTGCCCATATATTTTAATGAACTGCTGTATATGTTTCCCTACATATGATGGTTTTAACGTGGGAAACGTCATATATTGGTCACTTATAAATTAGGTTGTTAAATAACAACTGCAACATATATGTATATAAGATGATTTTTATTAAACAACCACCAAGTATATCATTTTCTGTTTTACAAGACCAATCATCATTTTATCTTACAGTTTGTTTATATTAAGCTCTCTAGAGAATCTTATGCCCTCTAGGGATCAATGTCAACCTGTTTATAATTTTATTAGATTAAACCATCTAAAACAGTATACATTGGTCTTGGAAGGATAGAAGATTCATTCAGGAAGCTCAATAAATAGGTTCGGGAGAGCATGAACGACAGGAAAATCCAGGTGGGTATGCCGAAAGTGGCTGATGCGTGGGCTGTGGTGGACAAGAGATCTCGCGACAAAATTTGCTAAGTCTAAAAGTGTAGTGAAAATAGGGTTCGGGGGGTTTTTAAAGGCATTTCTATAGCAGTTGTTTCAAAACAACTGTAAAATACTATATGTATCGCAGGTTTTCAAAACAACGCCATATATTGATTTAATTTATATGGTGTTTCTTTATAGAACCGTCATATATGTTATGGACGTATGGTGCTTCTAATTTCGTTTCTTTATATATGGCAATTTTTGAAAAACTGCCATATATTTTTCTCATATTTATGACATTGTTTAAAAAAAACTATCATATATAATTAAACAGGCGTCAATTCAAATCCCGCCTCTTTATATATGACGAGTATTCCAATAACCGCGAGATATAAAGCGTTATATATACACAATTTTGTGGTACTGTAAGTAACTTATTTACCTTATTTAATATCTCTAAAAAAGTCAATTGTGTCTTATATTTAAAATTATAAGGAGTATTATATTTAAATAATATATATAGCTTTGTAGCGCCTAAAATTTGAAAAGATATGGAGCCGCCACCAACATTTTATAAAGGAAGGATTATTCCGCAAACATTTTAAAATATAAAAATGGTCTATGAAAACCAAATAGGGTTCGAGAGTCGATTATATGTGGGAAAGGTGTTAGGCACCCCATAGCACTCGTTCATAGGAACGGTTACCCTAAGTCAGTTATTTAAAAAAAGTATAGCCTTTAAATTTGTTTTAATTACCCCAAAAAAATAAATAAATAAAATATTTACAAAGAAATAAAGAAAAGTAAAAAGGAAGATGTTTTATTTACAATGGTTGGATTTGACCAACGAACAAAGCCTATGGCCTGCATAACTTTTAAAGTGATTAAAGCTCACGTAGTTCGAGGTAGAAATGTGTGTCAATATGTTTGTATCTTTTAGGAAAAAAACTCCTTTAGTTCATTTGAAAAAAAGGTATTCTCTATTTGATTTGTATTTTTTATTATTTTTGGATTAAACTTCTTGAAGAAATTCCCATAATCTCACATGGAAGAATAATAATTTACTATCTTGGGAGTCTCTAAAAACCTCTCATGATAGAAAATCATTTGAAAATCGTTTTATTTATATTTTCATAAAAGGGGAGTTTTCCATCTTGTTTTCATTTATAAAATACGTTAAAACCATTTTTCTTCTTCAATTTTTTTTAAAGAAAACTTAGGCAACCCCATTTGTATTCCTGAAGAGACTCCAACAATTTTACACGGTTTGCCAATGAACCTAAATGTCTAAAAATTCTCTTAAAACCTCACACGACACCGGTCAAAAGGATGTGATGCAATATTAGAGGAAGAGAAGAGAAATCACACAAAATCAATTCATCAGGAATTACAATAGAAAGGAAGGAAAATTCAAGTTTATGCTTCTGCAAATAAAATCAAGCTAAGAAAGAAATGATGCATACCTCTTGATCTTTTAGTCTACACAATACACACGTGCTACTAAGCACTGCACCAATGGAATGATATCATCATAATGACAATATAAGATCCTAATAACAAGCATAAGATGAGAAATTGGTAGGAGAAGTTAACAAAAACAAAGAGAAAGGAAAATATTAAGGAAGTAAGAAAAATAGAGGAAGGAGGAAGGTGAACAACAAGAATCCAAATCACATTGAATTGTGCCCTCTAGCCATTGGTGTTGATGCTCACAAAGATGACAACAATCTTAAAAAATTAGAAGAAAAAGTGAAAATAAACAAAAACAATAAGAAAACAATTTCATTCTCATAATATTTGATTCTTCCCTCTAGTCATTGTTGTTGAAGCATCACATGTGTGGCATCCTACCATAAGAGCGTTGATTTTCCTTGGAAGTATAAGAAAAAACAACACCTCTAGTAGTGCTGGGAATCAAGGCCGGCCCTTGAAAGCCTGATTTCAAAAACAATCGTTGTTTTTCAAAGCCCGGCCCGATAGCATTAGGGCCAGGGTTGGAAGCATTTTGTACATTTTTTCAACAATTTTTTTGAAGACATAAAATAGTATTTTACAACACTTAACATTATAATTTAATACAAATTGTCTCAATATAAATAAGTAAATAACACACAAAAAACCTAAAGAGCTAGACACTAAACATGACCATCACGTTTATTTCCTTCACTATCATCAAGTTCAAGCACATTCAATTGTGCTTCACTCTCTGCAGGCTCTAGATTAGGGGTAAAAATGTCAAGAACTAATTTTCCAGCATCATGAACACACCCATAATCTTGCACTGTAACAAATAAATGATTAATATGACTCATAAACTCAAAATATAATTATTGTTCATGTGTAAGTAAATGAATAAATAATTCTAACAAATATAAAACACATAAATCAATAAATTACCATCATATGAGAACCAATGCATCTAGTTGCGAGTACAAATAAGAGCTTGAACATTGTATGGAAGAATGGAATTTCTATACTTTGTTAGGATACGAGAGTCAATACCTAAAGCTGGTTCACTAGCTACCGTAGTGATTGGAATGCTCAGAATATCACTTGCAACCCTTGAGTGAATTGGAAATCTTTGTTGGTTGCTCTTCTACCAGTTCAAGATATCTAAATCTTTCCAATTATCGGGCTTTAATATTGGCTCATCCAGATAAATTTCCAATTCAAATTTGTTCATAGCATAAGGATCCATGCTCGCATAAATATCTTGATAATCCTGCATCATTACAAAAAGTTGAAGTAAATATTTAGTTGGATAAAACAAATTTAATTGACACAAAAATTAACACATACATCAAATGCATCGTCAAATGAGGTTAGTGAAGCACTAGAAGTTTGAGAAGAAACATGGGTTGTAAATGTTGAAAATCTAGTAATTGATGCACCATCAACTCTTGGAGTTGGACGAGACGTCTCCATATTGCTATATTCATTAAAAATGAAATTCAACTTGCTAAATTGGCAACCTTCTCATCACAAGTCATAGGGTCAATCTTTGTGTAGAAATATTGTATAATATTGAGCTTCCATCGTGGATCAAAAATCATAGCAATTGCAAGAATGACACTATAATTATGCCAATACTTGTCAAACTTTTCTTTCATTTTCATAGACATCTCTCTAATCACTAGGTCAGGGTTCACCATATTTGTAGTAAGCAACATCTCAATTTTTGATATTTGCATAAAATAAGAATTGCAAGTAGGATATGACGACCCGGAAATCAGCCTTGTAATCTTCTCAAATGGCCTCAAGAAATTGCACATTGCCTCCGCTCTATTCCACTCATCTTGTGCTAGAAAAAACTTTTAGTTTGTATCATCCAAAGCCATCTTTCCAAAAGCACGGTGATATTTGAGTCCACTCTCAAGCATTGAATAGGTGGAGTTCCATCTAGTGGCCACATCTAATCGCAATCCCATTGAAGTGTCAATGCCACCAACTTGCTGAACACTTTGCTTGAAATGATTCATCCTTGCCTCAGATGCCTTCACATATTTAATGCTCTCTCTAATCTTATTCAAAGCAGAACTTGTTACTTTTAACCCCTCTTGAACTATTAGATTGAGGATGTAAGTACAACATCTCACATGGAAAAATTCTCCATCACAAACCAAGCTAAAGTTGTCTTGTATGAGTAGTCTATCTTTTAACAAGTCTTGCAAACGATCATTTATGGATGCATTGTCTATATTAATTGAGAATATTTTATCATCAATGCCCAATTGTTTCAAGCAGTCATACACTTTTCTACACATTTGCAATCCAGAATGTGGAGGCTCCATCCTATAAAAGGCAAGTATCTTACTGTTAAGTGTCCATTTTTCATCCATGAAATGAGCTGTCAAACATATATATCCTTCAGAATTCATAGCATTCCAACAATCAAATGTCAAACATATTCTACCTATACTTTTCTTCAATTGTTTCAAGATATCCGTTTGTTTCTGGTATAATTTGTTCACATAAGTTGCCATTGTTTTCCTAGTCAGAAGCCTCACATCAAGATTCAATGTCCTTAGTTGTTCTTTGACCTATTTATATTCAACAAAAGAATAAGGAATATCATGTTCAATTATGGCCAAATCTATAAGGTCCCTAGTACGTTGATGATCAATCTTCTTACTCCTTAGTTTGCCTTCTCTATCCAACATTGTCAACCCAATATCTTGATATTTTTTTGAACCTTTACAAGTCTTAGATGTCGACTTAGATCTGAGGTGCCCCTTACTAATAGACCATTACAACCATTACATTATGCCTTAGATTTCCCTGCATGCATAACTCTACTAAAATACCTCCAAACATCATAATTCAAGTTTATAGCCTACTTATGCTTTGATTCATCAGTTTCTTGAAGAGAAGAAGCCTAACCTTAAGCCATTACAGCTAATGAGTAATTAGTCCCTTGAGTTTTTCCTTGTACGTGTTGTGAGGAAGACATTATGCTGCATTAGCATTTAACAATCATACTCAAGTCAACATAATAAGAACATTGCAAAATTTCAGCACATTATAGCTAATTAACTACAACATGAACATGATAAGAATTAATCTAAACATGTCAACATACATGGACAAACAGTCATCAATAGAACAAACATCCAGTGACATATTTTGACAAGGTTTAACAGAACATATCAATTCATCAAATGTCAGTATATCATCGATACATTTTGACAAGGTGTCTCTACTCTAGACAAGTTTGTCCAAATTACTAAACAAGAAAAATAAAATGGAAGTATTTTAGTAGCCAAAAAATAGAAAATATGAAAACTAACCTCAAGCCGAGAGTGAATTGAAAGTCTAATACAGAGATACAGAGAGATACGTGCAAAGATCCATAGAGACAGAGACACACAAAGATCGAGACGAGGAGACAGAGACCATGAGAGCTCTAAAGAACAACTTGAAGTTGTGGCCGTGAGAGACCCTATGAGGCTTCAATGTGTGAGATCAGCCTCAAATCCTTGATGACCATAGTGCATAACTATCGTCATCTTGACCATCGTAGAGATAAGGAGATTCGAAGAACTGACCATGAGAGACCCTGTGAGGCTTCGATGCGTGAGATTGGCCTTGAATTCTTGATGACGATAGCTCATAACTGTTGTCGTCTTAACTACCACAGAGATAAGGAGGTTTGAAGAACTATAGGGAGATGTCGAGAAGGAGATACTCAAACTCTCAAAATCACAACTCGCAACTTGCAAGTCGGGAGTTTCATTGCAAGTTAAGGGTTCCAGTGGCTTGCTACTACTATTAGTCACTACTCAATACTCAATAAGCTTAGAAGCTCAGGGTCAAGATTCAGTGATTCACTAATTCAAGAAGTCAAGTTCAAGCTTTAGTGGTGGAGTAGATCGGGTGGTGTTTGTGTTTCTATGTTGGCCAATCTAGAGTAACCATTTGTGTGTGGGGTTGGGTTAGAGACTTAAACTCCTAGCCCAAAATAATTAGGCAAAGCATCAAAAAAAATAAAAAAGGCATAAAAGGGCCGGCCCTTTAAGCCCAAGGCCTACGGGCTAGCCCTTGTAAGCCTGATTCCATTTTCAGCCTCTAAAATATAAGCCCGGCCTTCCATTTAAATGGGCTTAAAAGGGCCGACCCGATAGGCTTAGCCCATTTTCCCAGCTCTAGTAAGGGGTAAGATTCAGCCTAGGGTATGGGGAAGGAATCTAGATTTTTTAATGAATTATATAGATGAATTTATTGGCCAAAATTATGTAGAATTAGCCTAGAAGATCAATTGTTAGAAATGTGGAAATAAGGCCCTAAATGTAAGGGGAAGGGTCTTCAATCAGTACATTTGTGGTATGGATTGAGGTATGTGCATTGTTATATTAGGCATTATAGAGGACGTATTCAGAAACACAAGAAGCCAAGTGCAGAGTATCTACATTGTAGTAAAAGGGGTAGGTCGAATCTCCAACCTTAACTTTATTTTCCTTTGCTTGTTTGTTGTGTGTGTGCTTGTTACTGTGTTGTGGTTGAGCTAGCATGTATGTTATGATATGTGATGTATGACTCCTTTTTTTGTGTGCCATAGCTATATGTTGAGGTTGAGTCATGTGCATGCTCCCTATACACAGTATGTGCCAGAGGGGGAGAGAGGGCATGTGTAGTTAGAGCATAACATATGGTATGACATTCATTGCATTATATTGTTATTGGTTGTTGTTTAATTCTGCTACTAAGATTTTCCCATAAATCTTACCCTTCTAATATGTGGGTGAAAGCTTCTCAAGAGGCAAGAACAAGGAAATGAACTAAACACGTTTATGTTATGCTTCTTGAGTTATCAATGGCTGTCTCTAAATGATACTACTAAGATACTATGATATTGTATAATATGCTACAATGTATGATATATGGGATATGATGTTCATGGCATACCATGATGTTTATGAATATGAGTGATGTTGTTTATGGTCTGTTTATGATGAGAGGATTGAAATTGAGAAGGTATGGTGTGGTATAGTGCTTTATGGTCACTTATTGCATGATTCTTGGCCTAAAGAGCTGGGAATAACTATGGTTTAACAAATGAATTAATATTACCACAAGCATGTGTATGCTAATAGAGGTTATTTTTAGCTACAAAAGTATTGGTATATCATGTCATTTGGAATTTTATAGTAAAAATTTTGCCTTCTCAAAGTTAGGCTAAGATCAAGAGAAAATGAAAAATGACAAAATGAATAGTGTAAAAGTGACTATATGAAGAGTGCATCTTTGAGAGGCTTCACACATTCATTGTTATGCAATCATGAGTTCATATTATTTTTCCCTCATAGAGGAGGGAAAGAGTTTTCTAAGGAACTTGGAACCACCTTGTTTCGATTTCTTAAGAATTAGTTATGATTTTTTAAAGTTGGTAAAAAATAAGGCCAAGTGAATAGTACATTGATAAAAGAAATTTTTCAACCTTTATTTTTTCAACTTTAAGTCATAACTAGTAGTTCCCAAAGCCAAAATATGATGAAATAAAGGGCTTGAAGGTAAGGTGTTACATATAGCATCCGTATAATACATCTAACACACTTATTAGATTATATATCAACTTATTAGTTGGACAAATAAGTTTAAAGAAAAATAATAAATATAAGAATTAAAATTAAAATTAATCTTATATTTAAGATCAAAATTCACTTTTGAACTAGCCAAACTAACAATGTTTAATATTGATTTGTAGAAATTGGACATAGTATTATACAAATTAACCTTTAAACATATGTTTTTTGATAATTTGGAGTTCAAATATATGCCAATGTGAAACTTATATTTAAAAAATATATCTAGACTTTTGAGCCTAGCCCTTAGCCTAATCAATTCAAACAACTAGATTTCAAAAAATAGCTGAAATCCAAAACACTGGATTTATAAACCAAGCTCATACAACTTATTATATGGTCAAACCTACCCCCAAAAAAACAAATATATATATATATATATATTAGTAAAGAACAATAAAAAAAATACAACATAATAGCCCCAGTTATAAAATAAAGGCATCAAAGTTGGAAAATTTAAAAATATTGTCTGAAACAATATACCCTTAATTTGGATCTAATTGTTTCTACTTCAAAGACAAAATTCCCAAGCAGTATACCAAAAGTTAACCTACTAAGATTACCACATAAACTGAATACAATAAAATACTTTGTCTTCCAACATTCAAAACTGACAATTTATGGAACCAAATAGTCTGCCCAACATTTGGAAATATATGATCCCATATAAGGTGCTTTAGTCATCAAAGATGTTATGAAGCTTTTTGAACATTTCTTTCCTCCTCTAATTTTCTGCATGCTGAGTTCTATTATATTTTGCAATTCTACTCATTCTATTCTTGTAGGAAGGATCCATTTTATTTTGGAGAGTGCCGCTTCTTATCAACTGGTAATTGCGGAATAACTCTTAAAGATAGTGTTTTTGGACACAACTTGAAATGTTTCTTTTCTTTTTTTTTTTGGCAGGTGCTACTAATAATAGGATTTGTAAAGTATTAGGTGGAGTTGGAAGAACTATTGTGTTGCATGACAATTTAGGATCTGAATCCAACAAAAGGGATTGATGTGGGATTGGAATACAAAAATGAAGTTACATTCTGCATCAACTTTCGATGAGGGCCTTTTTCAGTTTCATCTTTGTTAGATGTTGAAGCAGCATACGTGAAACTAAGATCTCTACCAGTTAAAATCTGGTATTAGAGATCTGTAAATTTTGATGAGAGTCATTATATGTGTGTTGTTTAGGAATAACGAAAATGAGTTGTATAGCAATGGAATAGTAAGGAAAGAAATTATTAGTTTGACTTAGTTTAATTTGTTTTAGTTGACGTCAATTATTATTATTATTAGTATGCTCAAAAAAAAACAAAGAAAGAAAGTAAGTGTTGCTTGGCCCACCACATGGACTTAGCTTACGAAAAGCTGAGCTTTAAATTTTTTAAGAGTGTGGCAAAAATTTGGCCATGAAAAAAAAAGAGAGAACCCATTTAAATACCTTTTGAATTTCAAAATTTCAAATCAGTGATTTTCTATAAAATTGAGTTGTGAATCTTATAACTCTTATGTAAGAGGACTGATTTGCGATTTTGAAATTTAAATGGTATGTAAATGGAATTCTCTAAAAAAATTGATTTTTTTTTTAAATTTCTTGAAAACAATATATCTCGGAGCATATCAGGAGCGTAGGCATTACAACTATGGATGAATTTATTATTTTTTTAATCATGAAAAACAATAAGTAATGTGCCCTAAATTAATTTAATAATAAATCAAATCGTTGATTAGACTATGACTTATTTGGGTGAAATAAGATCTTATGTATAAAGTACGGGAAAGACTTCTCTCACATACTTACTTCGTATTCCGCAAATAAGATCTTATTATCCCTAAATAAGTTATTTCAAACAAGCACTTAAAATCACAATTCAGTAAAAAAAAAAACAAAGAACTAGATACTCGACATACCTAATAACTATATGAAAACTATTTTCATATATTTATTCACCACATAAGTTTTTTTTTAGTTAGAGCATTTTGGCATTTTCATGAAGTACACGGGTTGCTTTTTTCCCCTAAAAATGACTTTTTCACTACTACAAAAAAATAAATACTACTTCCCCAGAAGAAGTAAAAAAAAACATTGATTGGACCGAAATTGTCACCTAAATCGATCTGTCAGAATAATTGCACCAATAATGTACTATAAGGGCAACTAATCGTTCTTCTCGAGGAACACTAATTGGAATTCCTAATAAACTAATTTTCAAACGAAACCTAGTGTTTTGGTCAATTTGGGGGTTTATGGTGCAACTAAATTAAGAAAATAAAAGAAAAATAGTTTTGGTATTTTTTAGGTTTTGAAAAATGATTTTGAATAGAACGGTTTATATGATAGGCTAGTCTCTCGATAATGGTCGCTCAGCTATCATTGCTCAAAAAGATGGTGGGAGTTTTCTAAATCTCTAAGTTCAATTAAAAACCCCAAGCAATTACTTGGGTCCAATGGTTTAATTTATGAAAAACTTTTCTCGAATCCAAGATTAATTAATCATTTATTAAATCATTGTTAGATTCTCTTAGAGTGCATATCAAAAGATGAATGAATGAATGAACCTTGAATTGTCAATCACCAATCCGAGGGTTATGCGTGAGCAAGAAATATATCACAATCATCACAATTAAACTAACTCACAAAAGTCTTAAACTTATATAAATAATTAAACCAATAATTCAACATCCATCCATATGCATAAATCAATCCAAATCTCATATTACA
>JBAGKO010000001.1:19673593-19689275 GCA_037177275.1 Acacia concinna | reverse complement strand
GTTGTTAATTGGGATTTAACAGTAATATATTTTTTAACTTGAGACATGAGAAGAATATATTTTTTTCATGGGATCTATTTGACGTATATTTCTTTATTTGGGACTTAAGTGTAATTTTTCCTATTTTAAAAGGCTACGAATAAAAAAATATAAGCGCTGCATATGTACTTTTACACAGTAGTGCTTTATTTTTTGAGACAAGTTCGTATCATCACTTACTTTGGCATGCTTGTAATTCAATTCTTTAACACTTACTCAGTACAGCTAAATCCATAATTTGAACTTAGTTGAAATTCATTTTAACTCACCGCAGTTCAATTAATACAGGGCTTGTTTGTTTTGATTTATTTTGGTTAAATAAGATCTTATGTATAAAGTACGAGAAATACTCCTCTCACATATTTATTTTGTATTTCGCAAATAAGATCTTATTACCCTCAAATAAATTATTCCAAACAAGCACATAGTCTTGACCATATAAAACTTTAGCCCTTAAATTTTATGAAATATATAATTTTACTTTTTAAAATATAGGGGCAAAAATTTTAAAATATTAAAATATTGGGATTGAGCATCAGGCAAAGTTCACCAATTATATTTATAACTGAGTGACAAATATAGGGATTAAGTTGTATCAAGTTAAAATTTAGGAATTAAGTTAAAACTGATACTCTATTCAGTTGTGATTATAAAATTTAGTTAGAAATTTGATTTGTTTTTAAATATAATACCCAATTCACTTTATCTCCCATATTTAATTATTTTTTTAAATTACCCTTGTGATTACTCTCTCAACTATAATTAGACACCGCAAAAATTTAAATACACACATAAGAAAAAATTCTACTTCCTCCTCCACTTCCTATAAACACACACATAAGGAGAAATAGTAAATATGAAGCCGTAAATTAAAGATATTTTTAGAATATCATGTGATATCATAACAATTAGCTACTTTAACAAATATATTTAATTTTTCTATAAAAGTCAACTGGGTATTATATTTAGGATTGAAGACAATAATAAACACTATAGATTAATTTTCCCTAAAATTAACCTTAAATAACATTAGACTCTTCATTCGACGCTTTATAAGAATAATTTTCTGCACCAGACACTGGTTTGGAAGTGACGAGATCATTCCCAACTTCTATTTTGCGAAAGAAGGGACCAACCAATCTTAAAAGATAGGAAAAAGAGAGAATCGAACCGAGCAATGTTCTACCATTTCTTCCTATTAAATTATTAAAACAGCCTTGCACCAAGCTCAAAACGAGGAATGTTATTGTAATACAACTTCATATAATTTAATTACTCTTTATGTTTTTATCATAGTTTTTTAATTTATTTCTATTGATACTCTCTTGATAATAACAATTAATAAAAAGAGCGAATGATTATATTAAAAAAAAGTTAATTTGTGTATTTTAGAAAATACACGTCATGTTAACTAATTTAACAAACTTTCTTAATATAATCAAACTATGTAAATATGTCTCATATTAAAGATTAAATAAAGTATTATAGATACATATATTGATAAATGATGTTCACATTATTTAGAAAATAACAGCTCGTATATTCCCACCTACCACTTTGGCCTTACTCAAGTCAAACGTATTAGGCAATAAGCAGGATCGACGAGGCGAAAAAAGTAGATCCAAAAATGTGAAAGTAGCATGAAAAAATGAAGGAAAGGTAGCATTTAAGAAGGGCGCGAGTGATAGAACAAACTAGCCAAACATGCATATAGATCAAAGGTTTTTCCTGCTGAAGCAGAACATTATTAAGGATTTTTCTCTTTATAAAAGGCGAAAGAGATGCAAGCTATCCCCGAGTAGTTGCAACAACTTCACGTCTATAGCAAGAAAACAAAAGAATCATGCCAAGCAACAGAGTAAGCTTTCTGTTTTTCTGTGGGGAATAAAAACAAACACTTGGTGGGCAAGCCTACATGTTACGAGCAGCAGATATCCTTGAGCTTATCCGCAGCAGATTTGTCCACCGAATACTGCAAAAGCATCATCAAATTGCAAATGGGTCAACGAATAAACAACAAAGCATCGAACTTTGAAGCGTAACCATACTTTTTGTCAACAAGAACAGAGGAAGAAAAGACCTTATCGAGAACCCACAAAGAATGATGATAGGTGCGGTTGAAGAGATCCTGGAGAGAAGTAGAATCTGCAGCATCCACGTCTCGGTAATTGACGAAGTTCTCGCGTGCGTACTTGGCGTAATAAGATCTTGTATCCGTAGGCAAACGCCTCACTAGCCTCAGAACCTCCATGTATGCTCTCAGTGCCTTCTCCATTTGCTCTGGTCACGACTCACAATCACTTCTGTGGTGCAATAATATTTAATAGGGGAAGAGGGTAAAATTATTTCAAATATTGCTCTAGAGCTAATTTTGTCTTAAAAGTCTAATAAAAGACAATTTTATTTTGAAAGTTTTAGAAGTGTGTCAATTTTACCCTTATCGTTAGTTGACCGTTAGTTGATCAAATATGTTGAGCTGATAGTCTATAAATCATTCACTATATTTTTATTAAGGTGAACATTTGTACCAAAACTTTTAAAAAAGATGAATTAGATGATGATAGATAGACTTCTGAGACAAATTTTTGGCTTAACAAAAATAAACTGCATGAAATGTGGACTACCAGTTCCACATATTTAGTCAACTAAAAGTCAAAATTAACCGATTTAAAACTTTTAGGATAAATTTTCACCTTAACAAAAATAAAATGGATGATATATGAACTGTCTGTTCAACATATTTAGTCAACTAATTGTCAACTAACGGTAGAGGCAAAATTGCTCAATTTCTAAAACTTCTGGTGCAAAATTGCTCATTATGAGACTTCTAGAGCAAAATTGCCCTTGGGTAATACTTCCAAGGCAATTTTGTCATTTTACCCTATTTAATAAGGAATCGGATCCTCTCCTAGACTTCCCCCTCTCTTATGCCGATTTGGTGTAAATGGGAGGTCCCTTCTCCCTTTTTTCCCTTACAAAATGGTATGTAAAACTTTAAAATATTTTTTTAAGTAGCATTTAATATTTTAAAATAATTTTGTGCGTTAAAATGATTTTTTATAGCACACAATATTTGAAAATATGTACAATGAACTATTTTTTATCAATAAATTTTAGCATTTTATACGTAATATTCTAAATTTAGGGTGCTCATTATTACAAAAAAATATATTTTAAAAGCTTCTTATTGCAACTAGAAAAATAATTTAGAGTTTTGAATGCGATTAAAATAACTGTAAGATTTAGAGTCTTGGTAAAAAATAATAACTATAAGATATAAAATCTTAGTAAAAAATAGTTTAGCACATATATTATCAGATACTGTGTGCTTTTAAAAATTATTAGCTTGTCATTACAATTAAAAAAATAATTTAGGGTGATGAATGTAATAAAAATAATGGTAAAATTCAGAATCTTTATAAAAAAATTTAGCAAATAATATTATTTTAAAATATTAAATGCTACTTAAAAAAGCAAAAAGGTTTTAGTGTAAAGGAGGCCAAGAGATGGTAAATCCAAGGGAGAGGACTGCGTTCTTTAATAAGAAGCTTGGGTTTTGTTTGTATGTGTGTGAGAGGTCAAACTTCAAAGTAAGGGAAGTGACATGACACACTTGGTGGGTAAGTTTTTTAAATTCTCTTGGAATTTCCTTCAAGACAAGCAGTCTATCGCCCAAGTGTCTAGATGATTTCTAGGTTTTCATTCAGTTGTATTCAAGCTTAGCCTGCCTTATACCTCAATTTTTTTTAAAAAAAATATACAAATTAAGAAAAAGGTAAGTAATTAAATTTGTTTAAAAATAAAAAATATAAATTTATCCATATTTAAAAATAAAATGTCTTAAAGGCAAAAAAAATTACATTAAGCTTTACATAGGGTTAATTTTAGAAAAATATAATTAATATTACACCTAGTGACTTGCGATAATGATCACTCATTCCCTCTAAAAAGTGTCTTGTAATAAAGATAAAGAGAGGTGTCTGCATTCCCTAATATACAATTAGTTAAAAAGCAATTTACAGTTGAAAATTTAGAAGTTAAATGAATGAAATAATATGTTGTTTGAAAGTCCTTTTTTTTTATTACTTGTTTGTAATGGGAAATGCTCATAATGCCTGGAATAATCAATATTTATAACTTTTTCTTGAGAAACTAAAGGAGGTTGCAGAAGCCTCTATTTCTACAAATGGACCGTTATGAAGTCTTAAAAGTCAATCTCCTCTTCTATTGATCACCTCATATCTCCTTATCACAAGCTTTTGGCATCCTTAACGCATTCAAATGAGCCTCCAGACCCTCTTTTGACAACTTCACAAGATATTCTTCATCTGTAAGCTTAACTTTGAACATATGTAGTTCATCTGCTACACCCGCTTGGTGTAGTTTCCTTTATTCCTCTCAATAAATGGAAGACAAATTTAAGAAACAATGTGACAATAAAATAATGCAGTGGTCCTAAAAAGGCCAAAGTACATTAGAATCTCTTTCTCTTGTGCCTCTGAACATTCCCTTTCCCTTCTTCCCCTGTTTTGTTGTTCAGTAGATCTGTATGATGCATGAATGAGCAGAATTCTCCAACATAAACACGCTGGCCTTTGAACATTTGTCTCTTTTCTTATTATCATCATAATAAACAATATGAGAATTTGTCCATTTTCCTAAAACCTACATGCCTTTTTTTGGGTTCTTTTCTATAACTGTTTTATCACATGATATTTTAATGGCTATGTCCTTTCCTAGTACAACAGAGCTTCCTGTCATGACCAACCCTTGAACCATGAAGATGAGGAGATTCCTGCTGCTCGCGCTACTCTGATTTCAAGTTCGTTGAACAGACGATGATCCATAAAGAATTGAGTAAACATTGCAATGAAAGTGCAAAGAATAATATCAATACTATGATATTATTGTAAGCCCACTTTTTGACATGTACAGCTAAAAATATTCTTCTTGTCTGTCTCTATCATTTGGCTATATAAGGGGAAGATGTCAACCTCTGAAACTCACTTGAATAGACAATAAACTGCATTAATATTCTCTCTCAGCTCTCTATTTTCTGAGGAGAAAAAATGGCAGCCATTGAATCAGATTCAAAGATCTCTCTACATGTACGTTCTCACAGCCTTCCCTCTGCACCTCACCCCCTTGTATCACAATTTGAGGAGCATCTGAAGAGATTGAAGTCCTCTAAATCTGCAACAACTTCATCTTCTTCTTTATGCCACAAACTCAGTGGCTTACAAGATTTACATGAATGTACTGATAAGTTGCTTCAACTAAACATCACCCAACAAGTCTTAGCACCAGAGTTCAGCCAAAAGTGGGCTGATGAGTTACTTGACAGGTCTCTAAGGCTCTTGGATATTTGCAGTACAGCTAAAGATTGCCTTCTGCAATCTAAAGGATGCGTGCACGAAATTCAGTCAGCTATTCGAAGAAGAATAGGATATAAAACTGTTGAAGCTGGAAAGTATTTGGCTTCCAGGAAGAATATGAAGAAGGAAATACAAAAGGTGTTTGGAAATGTTAAGGAAATAAGAAATGGGTTCAACTTTTCTTCTACAAACAACATGCTTAGCTTGTTAAAAGAAGCAGAAGAGGTCACTGTGACTACATTAGAGTCTTTATTGTACTTCATTTCAGAACCGAAGGGGCAATTGAAGGAAACCAGATGGCCAACAATATACAAGCTGATTCAACCAAAAAGAGTTGCTTGTGAATCTCAAGAATTAGAAACAAATGAATTTCAGAAGGTAGATGCAGCTTTGAAGCCTCTCAACAAACACAAGCCTACATCTTCTAACAATTTCCAAGGCCAGTTGGAAAGTTTGGAGATGTGTATTTTGGATCTAGAACTAGGAGTTGAGTGCCTCTCAAGGCAACTTATCAAAACAAGAGTTTCTCTTCTTAATGTCTTCAACCATTAGTCAGACACAATTTAGGATAACTTTAGACACCCAAATTCAATATGCACATAAATGTGATCAAGAGTACTGTTTTGTTAGGATATACGATGTTGGGATCACATTATGGCTATTTGATCATCCTTCTTCTTTGCTGTCTTGAAAATTTCAATTTTCCATTTTTTTTGGTTCAGAAAAGTAGAATCATCATTTCCACTAAACCATGAAAAGTTTTTACTTGGTCAAGTAGTCTGTGTATACTTGATGAACATGGTTTAACTTAGATCAGAGTTTAATGAAAGAGTTGAAGATAGATAAACAGCAAGCACAATTTAAAGTTTAATGATTCAAGTCACATGGAATAAAAGAATTTATATCAAATTCTTTTGCCAACACATGCACGAGTAATTAATTCAAAGTTTCAAATATTACATGCTATATTTGTAATAATTGTAATGTACAACGTGTAGGTGGCTGTAATAGGTGACTACCTAGTTATTTTATATGATCCATGAGGTGATAATACCAAGCCTAATAGTAATGCTTCATTATAATTCTCTGTTAATACGAGCATGCAGCAGATGGATCACAAGAAGGAATTTTATATTAGCATCAATGAATCAAGATATGAAAATGCCACTCATGAACATAGTAATATAATGAGTATGCTGATAAGATTATTTAAGACGACGTGTTAAAATTTTTGAGATTTTGTGCAGATCTAAATCTAAATCAGTTTGCCTTCCCTAAAACGTATGGGGATTAGAACTTTCTAGCTAGCTAGCTACAATTGTGCTTTAAGTTTCTTCAACTAATGTTTCATCAAGTTTAATTCTTTTAAGTAAAGGTTGTTCTTTTTCTTTACTGAATTATTTTGCAGAAGCTCATTCATCTCAGAACTACTTTGAAACGGTGCTAAATTTCATACTTCAAATTGTACTTATCGCAGTCTTAACCAGAATCACAAAGTATTTGCTTGAAAATAGCAGAAGCAATCAATGATTTATTCATGCTCTTCATTTTCATATTTACTGTTATGCCAAATTAAGATACACAACACTACAAAATTTGGTGACAAGGTTAATACAACTAGTGACTAAGAAAGTTAAGAAGGGCCACTCTAGTTTTAATCAAACACTTGAAAAAAGCTCGAGCCTTTCTTCAAGATCTTGAATCTAAGACTCCAAATTTGCCAACTGGCTCAGCATATCATTGTGGTCGTCTCTCTTTTTTGTCAAGTTGAGACCAAAACTCTGCAGTTCTGCATCAACTTGTACAAATTCACTTTCTTCTACAACTTGTGCACAATGCACTTTCTTGGTGTGCAGTAGCTTAGAAACCAAAATCCAGCTGCTTGGCTTTGCCTGTGTGGTTGATCCAGCAACCAAATTCAGAAGTGAATCAAGTATGTAAAGAGTCACTCCTTCAACTCCTCTAACCAAAGAACACCCACATGAAGAAGAAGACAAGTTTCCTTTCTTGGATCCACACTTCACATTCTCCTTGGTTTTCAAGATGGTCTTTCTCATTACCTTCCTAGAAGTCAGAAACTAATTAGCCTCCATTGTGAGCTCCACTTCACCTCCTCTTTTTCTTCTTAAAAATTGATTCAAGTTCTCTTGTGCACTCTTGTGCATGAAGCAAAGCATCCTTTGCCGCAGTTCATGCATCCAATAGTCTTAAGGACCCATCAAAAAGCTCATCCACAAAACTTTTATGGTGCTCTTGGAGAAGAGTTTCTTGGCTAAGAGGAAGCTGAACAAGTTTCTCAACACAATCATGTAGATACTTTAAGATTCCTAGCTTTTGACTAAGTGAGGATGAAAAAGAGGAGGTTTCATCAGAAGCCCTTACTCTGTCCATGGCACTGAAGATTGAGAGGGTGTGGCCTAGAGGGCAAGCTATTTGAACGAGCATGAAAAATGAGATTTTGAGTTCAAAGGAGGAGGAGAAGAAGCCATTTTTAGCTTCAAGAGAAGAGAAAGGGCCTAAGGTTGAATGTATAGTTAAGTCTTTCATCTACATAATATATATATATATATATATATATATAATCAATGGTGGATGCATAAGGAATCTCTTATTTTGAACCACTCCCAATGAAGACCTAATTAATTAAGATATGGATCTCAACATATCAACAACTCTCTCATTATCAAATTGTCATAATACAGGAGCTTTCCCTTTATTATTTGCTTTTCCAACATGCGCTTGAAAGTAAATTAATGTCATATTGTTGATCATGTTGCCATTAATTATAAGCAAAACTTTTGTGACAAATTCGCATGCGTGATTAGTTTGGTTTTTTTTTTTTAATTCCAATATTTCTTTTATTTGTTTTTAACTTTTGAGTGCTGTGTGCATGCATGCTGAGTTGTAGTGTTTCTGGGTCCAACAGACCAGATCTCAATTATGGTTTTCTTTATCAGCTTATGTAAATGATTTATAAGCTTTAAATCTTTATCTTTTATAAATTTAAACAAAAAAGAGATCTCTAGAAGACAAAATTATCAATAATGATGCAAACCTAAAAAGAGTGAGACCGCACTTGTACTATATATTTAGACAGCCTATTGGCTTTTTTTTTTTTTTTTAAATTATGGTTTTACCTAAAAAGAGATCTCAATTATGGTTTTTTTTTATCAGCTTATGTATTATCTGCCGCACGTGTGATTAAATAATCATTATAGTATGACGATTTACTTATTGGCTTTTGTCCTCGAACACGTTGTTAATTGCAAATAATATACAAAACTTTGAATCAATTATTCGTAAATTTGCAGGCAAGATTTGTAATATCCATAACTCTGTTATGAATTCAAATTGACTTGAATCTCATGCGTGGATTCAGTAGTATCTGTCTATCTGATCAATTTGTTGATTATCTCCTCCTCCTCCCTCCCTCTTTTGTTCTATTCATTTTGGAATAATCAGGAAGTTGAACTTCGTTGAGAAATTATAGGAAGAACATACATGGCTTTGATACATAACAAGTATAGTAGAAAACAGAAGTATACCAGAATTTGAACCAAGTTATACTGGTTTAATCATCACAATGTTGTTTAAAAGATAAAATTCATCATGCATAGATAAAAAAATATGTTAGGAACCTTCCTTTTCAACTCATATTATTGGAGGTTATCCCATACAAATTGAGTATTCATGTAATTTTGAGTTGAGAATTTAAAAAACAAAAAAAATCCTTTGATTGAGTTGAGGAAAATTTTGGGGAAAATTGCGTTGAAGTCCCAAGTAAATGAATTTATGTTAAAAAGATCTTGAGATGAAAATAAATTACTCCTAAGTCCCGTAGAGTTGTCAATTGCGCCTTAAGGTTGTTAATGACAACCCTATGATAACCCATAGAATTGTTAATTGAGATTTGATAATAATCTATTTCTATCTTGGGACCTTTTTTATATATATTTTCTTATTTGAGACTTTAATCCAATTTTTCAAAAAATTTAAATTAATTCAAAGTGATTATTTTTGGGTATTTTTGGGTTGAGAACAGAAAATGCTTATGTATTTATTGTTTACAATTTAAAACTCAGATTGTTGCAAGTTTACCCCCATAAGACTGCAATTCTTCACCGATCAAAATCAGTTGCAGCAATTTGAGTTTGATACATGTAATTCGATATATCGGAAGTTCAAGAGACACAGAAATCTAAAAAACACAAGTGAAGGCTAACTGATGTAGATTCGAATTTTGAATTATATGTATAAATTAAATGCTGTTTCTTTTACAACAAAACTCCAACTCAAGCATAATTACCGATTCAGATGCAAGGTTCAATGTTAGAATTGGTGAAGAAAAATTGCCAACAAAGGCGCGTATACCCTTAAAAAAATGGTTTTCCACCTTCTTTACAAAGTTAGTTCACTCCTAACCAAAAATTTTCCGGGCATAACTACCAAAACTGACCCTTTTTCAGTGTTTAGAACTATTCTCAGATGCATTTTCTTCCTTCCCAAATAAGACCACAACTTTCTTCAAAGTGGCTTAAGTTGGCTGGTAAGAGTTCTTCACAGCCTTAGAAATCTCTTGCCATTTCTCACCATGTTTGGGCTCTGCAGCAACACACCTTGTCAGTACTTCCTTCTGGTTCCTTCAGTTCCATGCTAGAGTTCAAATGTATAGTATAATGCCCAAAAATCTCCAATATCAAGAGCTAGAGTCGCTGCCCTGTTCAGCCGAGTCCTAGCTTTTTCCACCTTCCTATCATGCCAAAATAGCTTTGCCATTGCAGCAATGACATGTGGATCATGATCACACTTCTTGAGGGCATCCATACCCTTAAGCTGAGGACGAGGAGCCATCTCAATTGATGCCGCCAACAAAATACCACTGTTTAGACACTCTTGTAGTGCTTTTGCCATCAGAATATCAGCTTCCTTCTTACTTCCATGCTTCATTTCAGCTCTAACTGCTGCAAGCCAGAGTTCAGGGTTCTGAGGATTCCTCATGCGAGCCATGGTGAGAACTACCCGAGCTTTACTCAGACGATTCATCTCTTCTTCAAGTTTGGCAAGAGAGAGCCAAAGAGGAATACAGTTAGGACATTTTTTACTTCCAGACTTGTAAACTTTCTTAGCTTCCTTTAGGTGCTCGAGTTGCTCTTCAGGCTTATTGGCCTATTTCACAGCCTGTGCAAGTTGTTCCTCAAGCTGGCCAAGCATCAACCATAGTTTGAAGAATGAAGGGAAAAGCTTAAGCCCTTCATCTAACAACCTCTTTTCCTCATCAATATTTCCCAATTCCCTCTCCACAATTGCAGACTTCATCCATACTCTTTCTATACCTCCTCTCTCACGAGCTTTGGCCAATAATATTCTAGCTCTCTCAGGTTCATGGTTTTCAAATTCAAGCTTGAAAGCAGCTAACCATGTTTCCTCATAATTGGGAATGGCAGCATAAGCTTCTTGGAGGATTGCACGAGCTGCTGTCACATCCCCAGCAAGCCACTTCTCCTTTGTGCCCATAAGCCAAAGGACTTCAACCTGTGGTTTATATGTAACTGCTCTACGAAGTAACGCATCAAGGGATTCTCTAGTTCTGTGACTCTTTGCAAGTAGTACTGCTTTAATCCA
Organism: Acacia concinna; assembly: GCA_037177275.1. NCBI lineage: Eukaryota > Viridiplantae > Streptophyta > Magnoliopsida > Fabales > Fabaceae > Acacia > Acacia concinna. The sequence continues at coordinate 19,678,239 of JBAGKO010000001.1, read as the reverse complement.
TATGCCCTTTTTAGCTAAGAAGACAGTAACTGCATAAGCATCTATAGCTTTCTGTAACGAAGTCCCACATCGGAGAGGCTCGGAAGAGTGAAGTGCTATATAAGCGGCCCGTGACATCTCGCTGTCTCAATAGAACCTTTCTTCTTTCAATCTTCAGCATCAGCAACCTATGTCTTCTTCCTGTCTTCTTCCTCCACTCCAATTTCAATGGTATTACGAATTATGGCTTGGCAAGTTGCACCAAATCCTGCACGTTCTGCAGCCTCAGCTTCCTTCATCCAAGCTTTTCTATCAATAGTCAAACCTTTTCTTTGCAAAGCCCTTGTACTTCTTTCAATAATTTTGCCAACCAAGGCGGTATTGCTATTAGCTTCTTCTAACTTTGCAGCTGTTATCCATATGACTAGCTCCTTGGGCAACCTCTCTCTTACCCTATTAAGAACCTTCTTAGCATTATCAGAAGTCTCCAACCTTACAAGTGCTAGCCACAATTCAACATGCAATGGGCAACATTCCACAGCTTTATAAAGCAAGAGCCTTGCATCTTCTTCATTAGCAAGCTCCATAACTATCTTCCAAAGCCTAACAGAATCAGGAAGGTGTTCTAACCCTTTCCTCAGTACCATACTCTTGTCCATATCATCATGTTCCAATTTAGCAACCTGCATCCACAGCTTCACAGACTTAGGGATGGACTTCACACCTTTGGTTATAACAGCCTTTGCTTCTTCTGGGTTTGCTAGTCTACAAGCCTTCAACCACACATCTTCATTCTTGGGATACTCCTCCTCACGACCTCTCTAAATTAATTGCCTCGCTACTCGAATCTTGCCAGCCACTTCCTCTAACCTTGCAGCAGCAATCCAACCAGGAGGGTATTTAGGATTTGACTGTGCAACACTCTTAAGTAGCACCCTAGCTTTCTTGAAATATGATATTTTTGCATCACTTATTATTTTCATACTCTTAAGATTAGTTAGATATCCCTTCGAGTCCACAACGATCAAACCTGAAACTGAATCTGAGAGCCTATCTAAATTCAAGGACAACACTGTGCCCCTACCTTCACCAACCACAGTTAAATCGGTAATTAGAGTGTACGTCCATGGAGTCTCAGTTCTACCCAAGGTATTAAAAACTGGACTGGTCACTAAACCGGTTAAGGTACTGGGTTAAGGGTCAGTGGGTTAGACCGAATAACTAAATCAGGGCTAAACCGGTGAGAAAGTTAAGATTTTAGGCTTATTAGTATGAAATTATAAGGGAAATTAATTAATTTTTTTTTAAAAAAAGGGGTGAACCGGTTTAGCATGAACCGATCCGATTCACCACCGGTTTGACTAGTTCGCATCGGTTCAACTGGTCTGGTTCACCCCTACAATACACATTAAACCGGACCAGTTATCAGACCAGTTTACAGGTTTCTTGTCTGAACCGGCCGGTCCTGTCCGGTTTTCAATACCATGGTTCTATCAGTTGCTCTGCTCTTGGGATTTAATGCTATAACATATTATTGCTCCTGTCTTGCCTTCTCAAGAAGTGTATCAGGCACGGGCACAAAACTCTTAAACTTCCTCTTCTTATTCCTCATAGTATAGTCCCCAATATCAGGTATATCATCCTACTCTTACGCTAACATAGTGTGCAATTTGCGTTTCAAATCCGCCAACTAAATAATTTTCAGGTTGGACACTTGACATTTCTCTATCTCCTTTTTCAACCTTGCTTCTCTTCTATCCTTCCTCCTCGAATCCATTCTCTCGTCAATGGCTTCCCACACGGCATCAACCTCCTTATCGTCCTCATCATACTTCATGGAAGCAAACAACCCCACATCATTCCCTTCAAACTTACCAAAATTCGGATCATCATGTTGCTTTTATTCACCTCCCTTCCCTCTTCCTCTGCTAATCGCCCAAGAAAAGGCACCACCATTCGTGATCTCCGACCTATCGGATAGGTCTAGAGCCCCACGAGCAGGCCCTATATCAAAATGCGTGGTGAATCTAATGGCACCACATCTAAGACCAGCAACATAATTTACGGGAGGCTTGGAGTTCAAGAAATCAACTCGAGGTTTGAGAAGGGACGGAGGTTAAGTGCCACCGAAGAAGGGAACGTGGAGAGTTAATGTAAAGTAAGGTCGAACCCCAAGATTAGAGATAATAACATGATCATTGTCGCTGAGTAACAGGAGACTCTGTGAAAGGAATAAACGTTGATGGAATATAGGGATGTTTGAAATTTATTGGATAGCGAGCTTCAAGGCATGAAAGGAGGTAGTCTTTAGGTCAACATCTAAAACTAGTGTTTTATGGTTGGGTGGCACGATGACCACTATAGTTGCATCTCCCTCTAAATGAAACAAAGAAAGACCTGCGCATATAGTAAAAAGAAACTCAGAAACAGGTAGTGTTTTTTGCGTTCAGCTTCTCTTCATGGTTCTTCTAGTCCTTGTCCTCTCTCTGGCGCCCAAACAACGTCATCTTGCCTCTTAAGTGATACATTGCATTTCGTCCCCTCCTCTTCAATGCCTAGCAGCCCCTGATCCATCTTCCCATCTTCATCTTTCGTTATTGCCACAGAGGTTAATTGATGCCCCTGGTCCATCTTCTTTGTCTTCTACATTTCACTCGTGACCAAAGCCGCAAAGCTTAGCCTGACACATGTACTGAGCAGCGGCTGATACGCCGGAGGAGAGCCACGATGGAGAGGGAAATTGAGTTGGAGGAGGGTCACATAAGAAGCATTTAGATTCCTCTCTTTCCTTATTGAGAGCGATGCACTTCCGGTACCCTTGTCAATTTGCCTAACTTCTCCGGCCACCACCCTCCAACATCCGAATTTGAAGAATACATCTAAAAGGCTAGTCTCCACCATGTGTTCGCCATTTCTATTTCTCCTTTCTTGTCTTTGATAGGCTTCGGTGAATCCCATTTGGTTTTCCTAGTTCCTGGGTTCATCTGATTTTTGCTACACCATGGAGTAATTTATTTACTGTTGACTTCATCGATAATCATTTCCCCATGGGATGAACTTGTGGTTCTTATACATTACTTTAGAAAGATTGTGATGAGCTTAATACTGTACAAATTATATGCTAAAATGATTTGCTCTTTGTAATGCATTGTATTATTTGAATTTTCTCCAACCAAAACAATATGAGAAGCCCCATGTTTTAGCTCTTAGACAAAGTTACCTGGTGAGGGTCAATGTTGTTGTTGTAAAACCACATCAAATTCTGTAGATGTGATTATTGATGTAAACATGACATATTGGGGGCGCACGAGATGAAGCATCTATATTTGTGTGAGTATTTATTATATGGCACATATGTTAGATAAGTCAAGGGGATTCCTTTGTAGGTTCTACACATACAAATTCTACATTTTGATTGCTTGACCCAGATAATATATACAAGAACCATAACTGCAAATAAGTTAGACAATCTTGGATGGTTTTGCAATTATTATGTGGCTATGTCTTCCTAATGGTTTTAATGTTTACATTTGGAATGAGATGTCATGTATGATGTATCCTTATTGTTATCTAAATTAATATATATATATATATAATAGTACAACTCTCTTTAAAATTTGTACAATGCACGACCCACCATCTAGATTGGATGATGTGAAGTTTGAAATTTCTCTTAGTATAGTCAAGAGGCATAATCAGTAGTTTGATCATTGTTCTAATTGTTGTCATTGTGCTTCAAGCCAGTTAATGTTGTTGGCTAGAAACATGCTATATGTTTAGAGTTTATGGAGCAAGGAAGATCTTTTAGCACAACCCTTTGTTTGAGTTAATTATTGTACAACATTTTATTATGTTATCTATGCTGCCTATTGCTTCAAAATAGATATGAGTTGATGTAAAGTTAAGGAAACCTACTTAAAGATTATACTATAGAATATTATCTTACAAATTAGCTGTTTAAATATATTAGCACGGAGTGTATTTTCTTCATCCCATTGCATGTGATTTCCATTTTGAAGTAAAGTACATGTCTGAATTCTAACACGTAGCTTTACTTTGATTGGATTATATTAAATGTGTATACACCCCTGGATTCCTCTTGTAACTGGTGATGCAATAAAAATTTCAGTGTGTCATGAAGAGAAGTTTCTTGAACTAAAGCAACAGCTTCAAGTCCCTAGTATGGAGGACTTTATAATTGATGACAAAAATAAATGAGACACCACTTACTATTTGCTTGTTGCTGCCTGTGAATTAAAAGAAGTCTTTGCTTGCTTTGACACTTCTGATCCTTAGAATGATGCTGTCAATGGATGAATGGAAGCAAATAGAAACTCTACACATATTTGAAGTATTTGTTTAATGCAGCCAATATTCTGACTATCTTACCATTCCCAACTGCAAACTTGTTTTTCCATGAAGTTTCAAAACTTCATTCGGAGTTGACTCATGCAGCCATCAACTAGGATCCCTTCCTCAATAATTTGATTAAGCCTCTGCAAGAGAAGTTTGATCAGTATTGGAGAGAAAGCTGCGTCATCTTGGTAGTTGTTGTAGCCATGGACCCAAGGTATAAACTAAAGCAAGTGAAATTTATCTTTGCTAGAATCTTTGGCGAGAATTCTGAGCCATGGATTAGAATTGCTGAGGATGGTCTTCGTGAGCTC
>JBAGKO010000001.1:19655761-19673493 GCA_037177275.1 Acacia concinna | reverse complement strand
TCTATTAATTAAGTTATTTTTTCAAAATATGTGTATAATATTTTTAGTTTGAATTAAATCGTATATATTGTAATATTAAGCTTAATTATATACTGTATAAAAATAATAATAAAGATAAAAATAATAACAATAAATATTATTTCTAAAATTTAGATTAATTTATGTAATTATTATGATATTATTAATTATTAAATGATTGATTTTAATAATAAAATATAAAAAAATTATTTTATAATTTTTTTTTTAAAAATGCCGAGATCAAAACCACCGGTCTCGGATTTGTACACCCCTACTCAATTTACTCAGTGTTCTGGTAGTATTCAGCCACAGAACCCACGCCCACGACCTCCTCTTGCACGACGACAAAGCCACAAATGTAAAGAAGAAAGACAACATTGGTTAGATGCGATGTGGTGAAGAAGAAAGGGAAGAGTGGTCGACGGAGGGGAGGAAGATGAAGGGTGGTGAGTGACTGATGACGGTGGATCTGTTCCTACAGTGAATAAGATAAAAGGAAGGTATGCAGTGGTGATTGGAGGTCAAGGTCCAACTAACCACCGAAACAGCACTTGCGGCACTTCTTTCCTCTCACCCGAACATTTTGGCCAAGCCCCTACAACTGCAAAAGCCACACTTCCGCCACGCACACCCCACTCCTGTCGATGGAAGCCACAGATCTGGGTGAGCCGTGAGCAACAAAATGGAAGAGTGGTCGCTGTCAACGCCTTGAAGAGTGGTCACTGTGAAGAGAAGGGAAGAGTAGTCGCCGAAGAGAAAAGTGTTCGCTGTGAAGAAAAGGGAAGAGTACAGAGAGCAAGGGACCTGTCAGGTGAGTGAGGGTGAGGGAAAATGGAACAGTGGAATGAGAGAGAATGCGAGGTTTTTTTAATAAAATAATATGAACAGTAAGATTATTTAATAAAATGCAATAAAAAAAGTATTTAACGAGACATGACAATGTAAATTGTGGGGAGAAGAAACAACTTGTGCAAATCGTTCTTACTAAAAACTATTTGTATTAAAATGTGTGTGGAGAGAGGACTATTTTGCGCAAATCATATATAATTGTACAAATAGAGAAAATTACACTCAAATTTGAACAACTTTCAATAGAGAAAATTACACTCAACTTTGAAAATTCATATATAATTGTACAAATATCCAATTGAGGTGATTTTAAAGCTCAAATGTCCCTTATTAAGTCTAATTTTAGGGATAAATACTTTATTAGTTCAATTGAGATCAGAAAATTCCCAGTAATTTTATTTTTGAACACTGCTCCAGAAACTGACAAATTTCACTGGCCAAACTTCAAAAATTTATATCTCTTAATATATACATCCAAATCATGCAAATGATATATCAAATTAAATCTTGAAATATTTGATTTTATACTGGAAAGTTTTATGATTTTTAGACATCATTTGCTTAAGAAAAACTGACATACAATAAGACTGTCGCCAGTCTCATTTCAGAAATTAGCTAAAACTTACTTTGTCTATGATTGTTACACCAAAATTGATCATTTCATTTCCCTTATATTTTCATATATTTAGGGAATTTGATTAATAAAAATTTAGGATATTACACATCTCTTACTTATTTTTAAATAAAAAAATTTCATCATAAATAATTTTTCTACTTATTATCCAAACATATTTCACAAAAAAAAAAAGTTACTTCTGCAAAGTCACATCCAAACACAACAATTTCTGATAAGCCACTTATTCTTCTTAAACTACTTCTTATAAGCTCATAAAAAAAAATAAACCATTTAAATTAAGCCGCACCTAAACAGGCTCTTAGCCGGCCTCTTGTGGTCTAGGAAGCAACCAAGACCATTGGGCGAGGCCATGAACATACTCAGGCGGTAGGTGAGACTGAGAGTGATATGCTAGTTTCACTCTTCTTGTAACCTTATAAATGTACTACCTCTCCTCATAAATATAAAACTCAATTAATTTTTTTAGAAAATTTTATCAATTATTGTAAAGTGTTTAAATTTATATTTTTTCTTTTAAATTATTTTATTTCACTTATGAATTAATATATAATATAATAGAATACAACATATGATATGATTAAGTAACATATTTTGTTTCATTATTTAATATATTCGAAAAAATCAATCGGATCTTATAATTAATATCAGAAGTAATAATATATGCTAGTATTAAGACAAGAAAATGCATAATCGGGGATTACTGGAACATATATATAGTTTGTTTTGACAATTGGGGTGACACAATTACTCATGAACTAAGTTTATATATATATATATATATATATATATATATTAAAACAACATATAAATAATTTTAACTCATAAAAAAGTAAAATTCAACATACTTATTTGTCTTTTATTAATGGTGACCGTAATTTCTTTTTTTTAAAAAAAAAATTTGATCCTTCTAAATATTTATATTTTTAAACAATCTTTAATAAATATTAGTTTTCTTCATCCTTTACCTAATTTTCTCATGTAAAAATAAGATAGGGACAGCTCTTTCCCCTCCACCTTCTTGGAAAAGTTAGGGAAGTAACAAGGTTGGTTCATCGACATCACTTTAGTTATTTTTCTAGAAAGATTAATGAAGCTAAATATATAATTTAATTATAATATATATTATGTATTATTATATTATATTAATACTTCTATACTAAGTTTCTAAGTCAAAAAAATTAGTTTGCACTTAAATAATTTATTTAATTTGTAAAAAAAATAACTGTGTTAGTGACTTACTAAGCACTTATGAGTAATTCCGTTCTGTTTTCTTTTTACTTTCTTTTCCTTTTTTTTTTACTCCAAAACCCGTTATTCCATTCCACGTCGTTACTTAATGTAAAATTGGTTAAATTGCAACTGCTCTTTCCCCTCCACCTTTACGGAAAAGAAGGGAAAGAAACAGTGTTGATTCATCCACATCACCGTGACGCGCGAAATTCCCACAAACATTCCTTGCGCTCCGATAGATATTTTCGCTCTTTTTCCTCTCAGATTTGGCAAATCCGCTGAAGCAGAGAAATCGATTCGGGTTTGGTGGTGCATGACGAGTGCTTCGGAGCTATTCTACAATCGGAGGTATCGTTTTGGGCGAGCCTCTGATTATCTCGGCAACGATTCTTTGCCCGATAGGTACCTTCATCTCGATATCAATAACCGTCGCCATCATCACCATCTACATGATTTCAGTGATAGTGAGACTCTTCGACGCTCCACGCCAACGCGGCGCCTATTTCATCGTTTGTCCTCCACGGTAAGCCTTTTTTCTAATTACATATCTTTACAGGCTAAATTTCTATGAAAGTAGATCGAAGGGGTAACATTTTAGATGACAGTTGAGCTTTTGTATTTCTTCGGTGAAATTTTGCGTATAATCGAATAATTAGACACCTGCTGTCAAGTTTGGGCATGAACAGCTCCTGGATTTTTATGGAATTGGATTACTGATCCAATTTCTAAGTGGTAGCTTTGAGAAAGACAGTATAAGGTCTTTAACGGATATCCGTATCTTTCTTTATGATTGAAACTGAATCAATTTAGAAATCAGTGATCTGATGAGGATATAAATTTAGAGGATTTCATTCTGTTCCCATTCCATCGTGAAAATCGTTCCTGCGAACAAAAGGCAGTATACAAGAATAGGTCCTCAAAAAATTTGTTTTATTTGATGTTGCAATTATTATGAAGCTTAACGTTCAGCCAAGGAATGTATCGAGGGTCCATGCTGCAAGTGTCACCAAGATCAGTGCCTCACTTAGATTTGGTTCCCCCTTTATGTTATCCATGAATCTTATACACTGAAGCTATTTTGGGTTAAGGTTTAGCCATGGACTATGGACGATGAAGAGCTCAAGTGATTCACCATCCCAGTGCTCATAATTTATTTGGTTTGATGTTATATGGCAATGTGAATATGCCCTTGGTTTTTGTCATTGACTTTTGTCAATCCTCAAAGCATTACAGAATTGTTATTTGTTTACTTATTTATGTTGGTAGGAAATTGATAGTAGTGTCGATAGTTTGTCACAAAGATTTGGGTTTGATTGTTATGATCGGAGTCTTCTAAGTCCTAACTTACTGTTTGTTTCCTTAGGAACGAGAATCAGCTAGACTTGATCTAAGGCATAACCGGCCTCTTCCAAACTCAGCCAATTCTGCTGGAAATGTTAGCAGTTTTAGGGGCCCTGGAGTGATTGGAAATGACAGGCTACCCATAGCTGTGGTACATGCAAGGGCAAGACTCCTTCAGAGGTTGAGTGCAGCACCTCCCTCCAGAAGCAGGTTTGCTTTTAATACATTGTTTTCTTATTTTGTTGTGGTATATGAACATGTGGTATGGCTTATAAGCATTTGGCTGCTTATTGTCTTGATATACAGTATTTCTATTTTTGTAAAACAGAAAAGCTGCCGAGTGTAAATGTAATGCATGTGCCTATCTTAGTACTCCCTCTGTTTTTATTTATAAGATCCTTTTGGATAATCTTAAGAAAACTAATTACATTACTTAATAATATCATATGTTGTGTTTTATTACATTATATAGTAGTTCATAAGTCAAATAATATAATTTGAAAAAAATGACAAACTTTAATGTAGTAAAGTAATGTAATTATATTTTTTAGGATTTTCTTAAAATTCTCTAAAAATGTCTTATAAATAGTAATGAAGGGGGTATATATTTATGGGAGTAACATTTATTATTTTTTATTATGATTGATATAATGGTTTGATCAAATTTTAGTTTTCATCCCTAAAAAAATTACTCATTTTATAATCATTAGTCTTTGAAATTTGAAAAGAACACAGCCCTATCTGTGATAGTGTTAATTCATCCGACTTATACTAATATCATTAAAGTAATTTATATGACATGCTTATTAAGATAATTGATATGATAAACATAATATATTATAATATACTTTTCGGTCCTAGATATAAGATCCAATTGATTTTTTTGGAGAGATTAAAGCTATTAGTGAAATTAGTTAAGAGAAGTTATAATTAAGAAAAATTATAAATCTAAGAATTAATGTAGTGTCTAATTATAATTAAGGAAGTATTGATATGGGTAATTTGAAAAAAAGTGATTAAATATAAGAGATAAAGTGGATAGAGGTCTTATATTTAAGTCTAAATCAAATTTCTAATTAGTCTTATAATTAGGATCAAAACAATTAATATATTGTGAGCTTTTCAAATTAAGGCTATACTTCCACTTATAAAAGTTACAATAGCTATGAAATTTTATATTATAATAACCCGCATAATATATTTTATTATATTTGTTATATCAATTATTAGCATGCCATCTAAATTATTTTAATGGTATTAGTTTCACATTAAATGAATAAATATTTTTAAAGGCGTGACTAGGTCATTTCTACTGGTTTCAAATTTTGATGAGGACTTTTTATCATTAGCTTTAAGGTCCATAATAAAAAATTAATTAAAAATTGCATATAGACGAATATAAGATCGTTCTCTCTTCTCAAGGAACATTTTATTGATTTTTAAATAATCTAAATGTCATGCTAATGAAAATAAGAGAAATTGGTTCAATGACTCTCATAATTGACTAATAATATGGGAGTTAGAATTCATCAACTTTTAATTAAAAACCCCCAAGTAATCACATTGGGTCCTAATCAGCAACTACTTCTACAATCACATTCATAGCTATTGCTTAGAAATATTATTAAAGAACCAATTTATATATAAAATAGATTAAATTAATGCAAATATTTCTTCTTGTATAAATATACAACCACGACACTCAAATTAACCTAAATTAATTATACAAACTGGCAATCACATAAAAAGTATAGTGTTAATAAATTAATAGGAAATACTAAATTTAAAATCATCAAATTGTAATACCCAAAATCTAACCATAAAATAAACAATTTTAGCTCAATAAGATGGAATCGAAATTTCTCACAACAAAATCCTACTAAAACTACCTTTAGTCTTAAATAAAAATTATAATAACAATAGTAAATTCATAAAGAAACTAAGAATGAGAAAAGCTCCCCATTGAAAAGTTAGAACTCAAGCCAAATTATCAATCCTCAAGAATTGGAAGCTTGGCCAAGCATGAAGCTCATTTCTGTCACCAAAGAACAACAAACCGTAGCCATTATAGGGCGAAAGGATGAACTAAAATGAAAGGATAAGATTATGGAAGGAAAGAGGAGGAGATGAGAAGTTGACAGAGGTGCGATGACGACAATGAAACGGCGACGACTGTAGTGCTAGTGGTCTCCTCCTCCTCTCTCCTTATTCACCTCCCTCTCTCTTTCAAAGTCCCCTTCTTTTAAAGGGATGTGTCAGTTCTTTTCTTTTATTTTCAAATTTCCACCAAAACTTAACCTCCAAGTTGAAACCATTTTCTTTTTAAAAGATCATAGTTTCCTAATATGAATTTCCATGAAATCTAGCAGCAAAACATTGATTTGTTTCCTCAATCATTTTTGCTCCAACTTTCTTAAAATGAATGCAAACCTAAGAACTTATATTTCAAAGAAATCATCTCAATAAATATTTATGAAAATATTTCTCATTGAAGATTTATATTCACACAATTATCTTTAATTTAAATTAATCATAAACATGTAATTTAAGCCTAAAAATTGTGATTAAATATTTAAATATAGCATGAAATATTTTATTAAAATTTAGTGCAATCAAATTTCAAAAAGTAAAAGTAAAATTGAGTTAAATTTGAAAGATTAAAAGTTATGGGCAATTCCACTTAAATACCTCCTCAAATTCAAAAACCCTAAAAAGTTTGTTAACATTTTAAAAAGACACTAAGATACCATGAACCAAATTGAGTTTTTTAAATTCGCTGACGTAAAGAGTAGTGGATTTCGCAAGTTGAGTAATGAGATTCACAAGCCGAGTAATGGATTTCACTAGTCCGTGCTGATCACTCTCTCTTCCTCTCAAAATTCGCTGACGTGAATAATAGTGAAAATTCGCAAGTTGAGTAAATGGGATTCGCAAGTCGAGTAATGGATTTCGCTAGTTCTCTCCCTCCCGGTCAATACTGTTCATCTGACACTAACACTAACACTGTTCATTTGACAAATGAGAGAGATAAATCTGCCCGTGACATAAACAATGTTGGATTTTTGCTAGTTAAATAATGGGATTTTTAAGTCGAGTAATGGATTTTGCTATTTCGTACTTGCCACTGTTCATGTCAGTGAATTTAAGAAAATTTAATTTAGTCTATGATACATTAATGTCTTTTTGACATGTTGACATCCTTCATGAGGATTTTGAATTTGAGGATGTATTTATTTAAAATTTTTCTTAAAAGTTATTCCTTTTTATGAGTATTTGAATTCCGTACTAGACAAACGGTTATACGTAGTATTACACTTGTTGGTTATTACGCATGTACGTACCACTCGGAGTGGCCATGACGTCAACAAAAGTCTGATTTCTTGATCTGGCAGTATGTAAGCTCCACAATTTACTGCTTTTTTTTCCTTGCAACGGAAGCTGATCAGTTTTCACTCTTCAGCACTGAAGAAGACGGAGAATGATGAAAACCACAGATTCTGGACCTCTGAAGGTTACATTTACGGAGCCAGCGAAGTATTGGACCGATGCGATTCCGGTCGGAAATGGGCGTCTTGGAGCTATGGTCTGGGGTGGTGTCGCTTCCGAAATTATCCAGCTCAACGGTACCTGAATGGGACTTCTCGCTTCCCAAAAATCAATTTCCCTTCCTTTATTATATTTGCGGGTAAAATGATTTCACAGTATTTGATTTTTGTAGAGGATACGCTTTGGACTGGGACCCCAGGAGTCTACACCGATTCAAGAGCTCCGGAAGCACTTTCAGAGGTGCGAAAACTTGTTGATCAAGAAGAATATTCAAAGGCTACTGCGGCAGCGGCTAAGCTAACTGGAAGTCCTGCTGAAGTATGTTTCTATTACAGGCTTTATCTTTTAATATGGCTAGTTTTCTTTCTTTTGTCTGGTGTAGTGCGCAATTTTCTGGTAATCCTTGTTCTTTTGTATAGGTGAAATTGTTTTGTTCACTGGTAGTTCATTCTGTTAAATTGTTCATAATTATTGCAGTTGGGAATCAAAGAAAGTGAGTGAGGAAAGAAACAGAATGAGGGGAACCATAATAAGGGAAGTGATAACCAAGAAAAGAAACTGTAAAATAATATATCTATGCTCAACTGATCTTTGTTGGGATGATTTTGCATGCTGTCAGCTTAAGATCAATTTTTCACTTCCTTGACAGTTTTGGGGAGATTGATTTCAGAGGAATTTAGAATTAAATAGTCAACCTCCTCCATATAGGATAATATGACTTGTACCCTTCATTTTCATTATTCCATGACCATTCTCTTCATTTTCACCCATTTGAAATGAGCGTGACGCTTTGATAAATAGAAATCGTTCAATACATTGTCAAATAAGTAGAGTATTTCAATTCAAAAAGAATCTGTCTCTGAGGCCAAAATCCATGGCCCATGGACTTTTTGTGCTATTCTGCTAATATACAAGGCAAAGAATGACCTGACAGTTTTCACATTCTTTTCTTGTGGAGTGTAGGTCTACCAACTTCTTGGTGATATCAGACTGGAATTTGATTATTCGCATCTTACAAAAGGGGAAGAGACTTATCTAAGAGAACTGGATTTAGACACTGCAACAGCTAGAGTGAAGTGTTCTGTAGGTGATGTAGAATTTGAGAGGGAACATTTTGCCTCTTATCGAAATCAAGTGATTGTAACCAAGATTTCTGGAAGTAAACCTGGAAAATTATCATTTACGGTTTCCCTGGCCAGCAAATTGTTTCATCAAACTCATATAAATGGAAAAAATCAGATTATGATGGAAGGAGGGTGTCCCAGCAAAAGGATCCCACCAGAACATTTTGCAATGGACAGTGAACTTGGAATTAAATTTTCAGCAATTCTTGATTTAAAGATTAGTGACAGCAATGGTGTGATCAATGTCTTGGATGGCAATAACTTGAAGGTTGAGGCTGCAGATTGGGCTGTTTTGCTTCTCGTTGCTTCATCTTCCTTCAGTGGGCCACTTACGCAGCCTTCAAATCCTAGAAAAGAACCCACTTCAGAGTGTTTGAGTACATTGAATTCAATAAGCAATTTGTCATATGCTGATCTATATGCCAATCATTTAACTGATTATCAGGAACTTTTTCACCGAGTATCACTGCATCTTTTAAAAAGCACACAGGCAATATCAAATGATGGATCTTTGGAGGTCAAGAGACTTGCACCGTCTGTAATTGATTTATCTCTCAAGGACTCTGCCGGAGCAGTTTCAACTTCAGAGAGGGTGAAAGCATTTCAGACTGATGAAGATCCATCACTGGTGGAGCTTCTATTCCAATATGGTCGTTATTTGCTCATTTCTTGTTCACGCCCAGGAAGTCAGGTGGCTAACCTGCAGGGAATCTGGAACAAAGATCTCCAACCTGCGTGGGAGTATGTTCACTTCTTGACTTCTTTGAAATGGAAATGCTTTTAATCGAGGATTTATATTACACATTCTTGCACACTTGTATACACTGAGAATAAGAACATTGAATATTAGTGATTATATTTAGTGAGGCAATTTTCGATAAGAAAGCCCACCTGATTCAAGTGTGAACATGCACTTTGCCTATTCTCCCTCCAGATTATCAAACATGACCCTACAAACAATGCCATGCTTCTATATTTTGTGTGTGTTATCCTCTTCACATATTAAGTCTGGAATGCTGATTCCAAGAGGTCCATAAGCATATCATTATCACTACAAGCTTTACCATCACGTTTATTAGGAGCACGTGTTTTTACTACTGCAATTGATGAAAACTAAACCTCAGCTTCACTAAAGAGTTTAAATTTGTGAAAACTCGTATCTGACTAGATTCACTTTTAGGTCATATTATCAGTGTCAAGAATGATATTCTATCAACGATATGAGCTTTTCATTCTCTATTCACTGTAAACATTAACCACAGTTCCTTTTTTTTTTTTTTCATTTGTTCTTTCTTTTCGTGAATGTTGGTACAACAATTTATTTCAATATTGCATAACACTTTTATTGGAGGCTGACAGTGAACACATTTTTTCCAGAGGAGCTCCACACTTGAACATTAATCTTCAAATGAATTATTGGCCTTCTCTTCCTTGCAACCTTGGCGAGTGTCAAGAGCCTCTGTTTGATCATATTTCCTTTCTGTCTCTAAATGGCCTTGAAACTGCAAGAGTAAGAATTGTTCACCTTTCACATTTTTATAGTAGACTTTGTTAATTAAACGTTCCTTCTCCAGCCTTTCAAATTTCAAAATTCACAGCATACTAGGTAGTGATCAGCTGTCTGATTACAAGTATTAAGATTTATGCTTTGCTTTATGCCTAAGTTCTGTAATTCAGTTACTAAATGCCGTAGGTAAACTACCAAGCAAATGGTTGGGTTGTGCATCACATGTCAGATATATGGGCGAAATCATCTGCAAGCGATGGTGAAGTGGTGTGGGCTGTGTGGCCAATGGGAGGAGCATGGCTTTGTACGCACCTATGGGAGCATTATGCTTACACATTGGATGAGGTGAGTGCAGTTTGATAGGCCTAAGATTTTTAATCAACTAATGAGATTGCGCCAAAAAAAAAAAGTAATACAAATAATGAATATAAAAATTAAGTGTTTGATACGCTTTAGAGAATTCTATTTGAGTAGTCTGATGCTTTGTCTTTACAATCTTACGCACATTTTGTTTTTATTTTTCCTTGAGCTCTATTCTCACTATCAGTGTTAATTTTATTGTTCCACATGATTTGGTATTTATGAGATTTCATTCAACTATATGTCCGAATTAAACAAATCACATATGTATAGAGTTTTTATATACAGAGGTTATCATATATCAGAGATCCTGCAGACATGGATATATAGTTTTTTTTTGGCTAGTGACACAACATTTAACATCCCTTCATTATCTTGGTTGAAGCTTACCAGGGTAGGCTTCAAACTGAAATAATTAATTTTTTTTTCTCATTTGCATTATATTAAATAGGGAAAATTGCATTTCAGTCCCGACCAATGAAATATACGACAAAACGATCCTGTGAATTCTCGTATTTGCAAAAAAGTGCAATTAATTTCCTTAATATTTTAATATTTTCTCTCTCTCCTCTGACGACTGACGTTTGATGCGTCAAACTCTCTCTCTCTCTCTATGAAATTGTCACAAGCCTTACATAAAGTTGTCAATGCCCTTATATAAAATTGTCACGCATCAGACTCTCTCTCTCTAGAAGAATGGTTTGGTCCATAATATTAGACACTTATTATTTATCGTTAATTAGTTGAAGTTCCTTATATTTTGGACTGGAGGGAGTATTTCTAATAGCATTTACAAAAACAAAATAGAGAGAGAGAATGAACTACACTTTCCATTGATAACTTTATATAAGGCCATTGACAACTCCATGTAAGGGCATTGACAACTTTATGTAAGGCATGTGACAACTTTATGTAAGGGCATTGACAACTCCATGTAAGAGCATTGACAACTTTATGTAAAGCCTGTGACAACTTGAGAGAGAGAGAGTCTGATGCGTGACAACTTTATGTAAAGCCGTTGACAACTCCATATAGGGGCATTGACAACTTTATGTAAGGCATGTGACAACTTGAGAGAGAGTCTGACGCGTGAAAACTTTATGTAAGGCCATTGACAACTTTATGTAAAGCCTATGACAACTTGAGAGGAAGAGAGAGAGTCAAACGCGTCAGAACCACGGGACTTTTTTGCAAATACGAGAATTCACGGGACTGTTTTGTCGTATATTTCGTTGGTCGGGATTGAAATGCAATTTTCCCTATTAAATATAAGTTTAATGATACTTCATTCTGTTTCAGATACATTTTGACGTTTTAGTTTTAGAATACCCATTCCGATAGCAAGCATTTCAAAGGCAAATTTTGCTGGTGTGTTGTTTTTAACAGGATTTCCTTAGACTTAAAGCCTATCCCTTGTTGGAAGGGTGTGTATCATTTTTATTGAGCTGGCTGATTGAAGGGAATGAAGGATTTCTAGAAACTAATCCATCAACATCCCCAGAACATAGCTTTATTGCTCCCAGTGGTGAATCTGCTTCTGTGAGCCGATCATCAACAATGGACATAGCAATCATAAAAGAAGTTTTCTCCATATTTCTTTCTACGGCCGAGGTATATTTGCTTTAATATCATAAATTAAAGCATACAAAACAATTGACTTAATCTGCAGAAAATTTGTACTTATGCTCTAGAGGGCCTGCAAAAACAGATTTTAGGGAGAGACAAGGATGATATTGTTGAAGAAGTCCAAAAAGCTCAACCAAGGCTACGTCCAACTAAGATTGCCAGCGACGGTTGCATAATGGAGTGGGTAAGTTACAAGCTTAAAATCTGGAGTTGTACATTGCTTTAATTTGGTGGTAAAATATTACCATCTGCAAAACATAAAGTACGGACAATGCATCTGCTACGTTATGCAGTCGAAGGATTTCGAGGATCAAGATGAGCATCACCGGCACCTTTCTCATTTGTTTGGTCTATTCCCAGGGCATACCATTACTTCTGAGAAAAGTCCTGCTCTGTTCGAAGCTGCTGAGAAAAGCCTGTATAAACGAGGTAAGCACGAGTTGAACAATTAGGTGGCTAATTCATTTCTTCATGTAAAAAGAGGTATGTATATTGGGAAAAAAATCACATTACATTTTTTTCAAGGGCGTCTTATCTCAGAAGAAAAGTGTAAGATCGGAGAGAAATATTCTGAATTTCATAGATTAAAGATTTCACTATGTGAAACAGGAGAAGAAGGTCCAGGATGGTCGATGACATGGAAAGCTGCTTGCTGGGCACGGCTACGCAACAGTTCCAATGCATATAAGATGATCAAGCGTTTGTTCAGGTTGGTGGATCCTAACAAAGGCGTATCATTTGAAGGAGGGCTATATAACAACTTATTTGCTGCTCATCCACCATTTCAGATTGATGCCAACTTTGGGTAACTTTTTCTTATCAATAGACCTCAGTCCTTTTTCTTTTTTAACAAATTAGGTTCATCATCATTGGCTTCATGAGACTTACAAATGCCATTGCTTTTTTGAATCAAGTAGTATCCAACACCCAAAAATTGAATGAAAAATTGATTGGTTGGGGAAACTTGTGTTGCAGTTTTACTGCTGCAGTTGCAGAAATGCTTGTGCAGAGCACATTAGAAGATCTGTTCCTACTGCCTGCACTTCCTGAGGAGAAATGGCCAAATGGGTCAGTGGAAGGGTTGAAGGCTCGTGGAGGAACAACAGTTAGCATTTGGTGGAGAGAAGGCAATCTTGAGGAGGTTGCTGTTTGGTCCAATCACCACACAACCCTCAAAACCATTCACTACAGAGAGGCCATGGTTAATGCAAGCTTCTTGCCTGGCGTCCTTTACAAGTTCAATGGACACTTGAAGTGCCTCAACTGAAATGGAAGCTTGTATATATCAAGGTATTAAAAACCGGACCGGTCATTAAACCGGTGGAGGTATTGGGTCAAGGGTCAGTAGGTCAGACCGGATAACTAACCCGGTGCTAAACCGATGAGAAAGTCAAGATTTTAGACTTATTAATATAAAATTCTTAAAAAAATAGAATTTTCTTAACAAAAAAAGGGGTGAAATTATTTTAATTTTTTTTAATATATAGTTTTTAATGGATAAATGGACACCCATGCCACTCC
This sequence comes from Acacia concinna, assembly GCA_037177275.1. Lineage (NCBI taxonomy): Eukaryota > Viridiplantae > Streptophyta > Magnoliopsida > Fabales > Fabaceae > Acacia > Acacia concinna. The sequence continues at coordinate 19,659,734 of JBAGKO010000001.1, read as the reverse complement.
CACGTAATTGCATAACATGCTTCATATTCTTTTCTATTTTTTTAATCATTTCCCCCTTTATGCACTACTCCCCATGCTATCATGTGAAGTATCAGACTCTCTCTCTCTTGATTCTTGAGCAAGCATTCATAATTAGACAAGACTAGGCATCAGTCTCTTCTAGTACGCGAAGCTCTCTCTTCTGTTCGCTTCTCTCTTTTCATGCTTCCTTCATTCCTCATCTCATCTTCCACAAGCACCAGCCAAAGATGGCACACTAGAAGCCATGGAATTGCAACAACAATGACGGAGCAAGAAGGCAATGGTAACACCAACATTGTCGTCATGAGCACGACCACCTGCAAAGTCCAATAGTGATGCCAACGTGTCTTCATGGTTTCTAGTTGCAGCCATGGTTCTCTCATTTTCTTCTTTTCTTCTCAGCATAACTGACCAACTCGGGTGATTCACCAACTCGGCGGGTTACCCCAGTTCACACCGAGTTTAGCCGAGTCACCTGAGTCGCTTCTTTCTTACTTTTAGAGGTCAACTGGACCGGCATGGTGGGCGGGTCACTGGTTTCCAACCTAACCCGGCCAGTCCGGTCCAGGTTTAAATACACTGGTATATATATGAGAGGCCCTTGTTAATATCATTATCAATAAAGGACAGGGCATTATTGTTAATAGGAGTGTTCAAAAAATTCCAATTCCACTTAATCTTGGGAATTTCTCTTGGCCAAGACTAGGATCAGCCGTGGTGTTCCCAGCCGAAATTGAGACTAAGGTGATCCCAGTTTAATCTCGATAACGGTTTTATTTTTATTTTTTTATCTTATAAATTGAATTATCTTTTTATTTGTATATTTTTACTCCTATTAATTAAATTATCTTTTCAAAATATATGTATAACATTTATAGTTAAAGTTAAACCGCATATATTACGATACCAAACTCAAATATATATTGTATAAAAATAATAATGAAGATGAAAATAATAACAATAAACATTATTTCTAAACTCTAAATCAATTTATGTAATTATTATGACTTTATTAGTTGTTAAATGATTATTTTTAATAATGAAATATGAAAAATTTATTTAATATAAATATTTTTAAAAAAAAAATAAACTGAAAAATCACAATCCCAAGATTGTGATGCAATTTTGCATTTCTGCTCATACCTAGAATTGAGACCGGGAATACTAAATCCTGATTTCATATTTGAACACCCCTACTTATGGCAACTGTCTTTCATATTAAAATGCTTATTTTAAATATGATTAATTAAAATGAGCAAACATAACTTAAGAAAATAAAGAACTATTATGAAATAATCATTAATATTGTGAATTAATTGCAACAAAAAATATCGTGTATTAATAATTTATTTGGTGGATTTGAACAGAAAATTAAGAAATGGGGAAACACAAGAAATAATAATAATAATAATAATTTTTTTAATATGATTGATAAATAATTAAATTCTCCCACATGAATCACGTTTTGAGAGAACTAGGAAATAAAGGTAATTACAATTTTTTTAAAAAAATAGTTCAATCATTTCTAAATATGATTGCTCAACCAATTAAATATGAACAAATATAAGTTAAGGAAATATGGAAATATTACAAAATAATAATGGGAAAATCCTAGTAAAAGACAACGAAATATGTAAATGACATTTTGGTGGTGTGAAATGGGCAAATTCCATATCAGTATGGCAGGAGGAATTTGGGATTTTTTTCAATGTGGAAAAAGACCACAATACCCTCAGTTAAAATTGATAAGTAGAGTGTTTTGGAGGGAAGGAGACTCACGTGTGGGTGGGTGAAATTCTGCAGAAGAAAGAGAAAACAAAGTCAGCAATGAGAGTGAATGTTTAAGGTATGTGGTTTTTTTTTTTCTGGATCCTTCTTGACTCAAATCTTGTTCTTGTTTAATCCTTCCACGTTCATGGGGCAAGCAATGGTGATAAAAATAGATGTTGTGACCGTGACTTGTGGCTGGACAGAAAACAGAGAGTAGGAAGGAAAAACAGAGACAATAACGAAGGTGAAAGTTGAAGGTACGTGAGTGTCTATGTTGTGTATCATTGTTGAGTGAAATGTTATTGTTATGTAATCCTTCCACCCTTATAGTTCAATGTGACATGCTACTGCTGGTGGGATTTAAATTATATGGGTTTTGGTGGTATGGGTAGGGTTTGAAGTAGAAATGGAGATAAGAAGGTGGGAAGAATGTAATGAGATAATCAATGGTTGTATTGTTTATTTCATGTTATTTGATTTAATGATTGTGAAAGCTTATTCCTTTTTTGGGTTGTTGGTGTCCTACGAAGGGTTTCACAATGATGGGTGTTGCGTGGGTATAAAGTAATGGAAGAATAAATTGCTGTGTAAAGTCAATAGTTAACACACGTAAGATTGTAAGATAAATGTTGAAAAACACATTATGATGTTAACAGTACTTGCGTATGTTAGGTGTTGTTATTTGTGAATATGGAGTTGTGAAAATAGGTTGTACTGTTGTGAAATTGATGGGCGAAATGCTAATATGATAAGTGAATTTGGTTAATGCATATTGTGTCACAAACTGATTAAAGTGACATTGGATGAGTGGAATTCATTTTTTATTTTTTTCAAGTAGGCATGTAAAATGGCATGTAATGAAGGGTCATCATCTTTAAAGGAACTCTTTTGTTATTTCCATGTTTGAGGGAAATTTGTATGCAATGATGAAGGTAGAATTCAATATAATGGAAGGTCCATGAAGGTGAAGTGCATAAAAGAAGGGACAACACTCAGAGACTTGATGTTAATGGTATCTTCATGGCTTGGTATTGATTGTAACATGTGTGAGATGAAATATAGTGTAAGGTTTGATGAGAGGACACTAATAGATCTAAATAATGATGGTGAAGTTAGAAATCTTATTCAATATAATGAGAGGAGTGGGCATGTCTATATAGTCATAAAAGATAATGATAATTATTGAACACATTACATGAGCCACAAATGTAAATATAACTTTATTAGCTATGATAGTTGTTATTTGAGATAATGGTGTTGGTTATTAGGTAACAACGGTTGTTATTTTCTTCAGGGTTGAAAAATTCATGGGACTCTCCCAACAAACATGTACTATATGTCCAAGCATTATGGAAAATAATTATGAGCCACTATTTTATGAAAGTGCTACTGGTGGACAGACAGATGAAATTGGGGGGTGGATGTAATATGCTTCTATGTGGTGTAGAGAGTACTCCCACACCAATGTCGGAGTTGAATTGTACGAAATGGGGGGATTATTTTCAGGACAAATGCAATGTTACCCTCATGCAGAAGCTTTCAAACAGATACTATACAAGTATAGCATTCACACAACTTTGAGTTCACATGCGTGAGAAACAACAAGCATAGCATATCGGTGAAATGAAAAATTGTGGGTTGTCCTTGGAAGATAACAACTAATTCTATATGTAAAGTTACTCCATTACTATGTGTTACAACATTCAGGGATGAACATTATTATAGTACACAAGACAATCTTCAAGTTACTCATGGAGGGAGGTCTAACTTGACATCTTCAATTATAGTTTATGAGGTGATAAATCACATTGATAAACGTCTCAATGAAATAAGGAAGACATTGCTAACAGAATATGGTGTCAGTCTTACATACAAGCAAGCATACAAAGGCAAGGAAAAAGCGATAGAGGACGTGGAAGGTAAATCTAACCAGTCTTGTATATTAATACCTTGGATGTATCAGCGGTTGAAGGAATCAGATGACAAGACGGTTGCTGAATGAGAAGCTACTCCAAATAACATATTCGAGAGAGTATTTATTGCTTATGGGTACTGTATAGAGGGATTTATAGCTGGTGCTAGACATGTGCTATACGTCGATGGAACGTTCTTGTCTTGACCATATAAGGGAACGCTACTATCGAATTCTAGTTATGATACGGACAATGAATCGATGCCATTT
>JBAGKO010000001.1:19630580-19641498 GCA_037177275.1 Acacia concinna | reverse complement strand
ATCATCTGATAGACGTCCCAAGGTGTCATCCACATTATTTCCAGCAGATGCCTCCGGGAAAACCCTCTGACCAGCAGTAACACAAATGATGAGGAAAGTAGAATTCGGGACTAATGACTAAGGAAAGAATAGAGTAGAAAATTTCACACTGACCTCCCAGGAGTCACAAATAGAGAGGCTTGTTCCGAAGTTGTCATTAAGGAGATCAAAACAGTCATCCTTGCAATCACACCCCGGGCATAGCCAACCCTCATCATCAGGTGGAACTGTATGCCAGAAAAGCATATACATAAATGTTCAAAAAGTTTGCAGGCACTAAATGATCAAATCAGATGGTTAGAAAATTACAGTTCTCTGTTAACAATGGAGGTTCCAAACAGAATTGGTGAAATCCACGATCACATGCACCATCACAAAGTATTATATCATTACCGTTAGTCAAGTCTTTGGACCTGCATTTTGCACAAAATATCTGACAAAAAATTTCAAGTCAGCAACATACATATAGAGATCAAGTATAGATTACAATCCTGGAGAATTGATTTTCCGTTTAGTAATCAAACATAAAAGATCAACCTACATCCTCACTGCAAATCTCTCCTTCAGAATCAAACAAAGATTGTGGAAGCCTCCCTTCAGCACACAGTGTATCCAAATGTCGAAACAAATCCCTAATTTTCAATTTAAGACTGAGTATTTTAGACTTAGCACGTTGAAGCTCCTTCTCAGGTTTTAATTTTTCCAAGCTTCAAAAGAAATAAACAGTGAAATTAGAAACAAAATAAAAACTCCATGTAGGATAAAATATATAGAGCGAATAAAAATTGAAAAAAAAAACAATTTCATAACAGAAATGTAAAATCACAATAAAGTTATGTTAGAATTATGAATTGACAGTGTCTTAAGTCAGACAAAAATTTGTCCAAAAATACAAGTGAAGATCCAATTAGAATCTTGGAAGTACGTGGGTACTATTAAACATGCCTTTTGTTTTGCCTTTAACACTGGAACAATTATCTTTCCCTTTATCACTAGGCTTGAATAAAAGCAGAAACAGACCATCTCATGAGCAAATTTAGTTACTCCTGTTCCCATATATGATTCCAAAAACAACAACACTTAATGTGAACAAGAAGCAGGAAATAAATTGAAAAAGAACCAAAACTAAAGTACTCTAAAACTAGCAATCTGTTATATCATTTCATAATCCACCGTTTCATGTCATATCAGACAGAAAATGGGAAAGACAGCTAGACACCAAATCAAACAATCCCAAGCAAGAGAAACATTCAAATTATATTTATCAAAAAGTATATATTTATTGATCCAGGCAAATAGATTCACGTTTGATGCATTCTTGAACTATAATTGTGAGGTAACAAGGAACAAAATACACTCCGCAGAGTATTAGTAAAATATAGTCTTTTACTTTTAACTGATCCAAGTAACAATTAAATGACAATACACGATACAATCTGAATATAATGAAAACCCAAGTGCCCATGCTTTTATTAAAAGAAATTAATAAAAGATCAACACAAAAAAGTGCCAGTCTTGAAAGCACCACAAGCAATCATTTCATTTCATAAAAAGGTAAGTTATAAGTTTTCTCCAAAAAAAAAAAAGGAGGCAATTTAAAAGGAATTTAAGAATGGTGTTTAAAAAGTGCTATGTAAACACTAAAGGCCACTATAAATGTAGTATCATTTTCTTTCGACAGCAGCTAAACAAAGATAAATGATATTCTAAATTAGAGGCTAAGATCCAAGGTAGATCAGGATGCAAAACTCATACAAAACTAGAATACAACTTAACCAAATAGCATCATAATTAGAAGAGTTTACACACCTATATCCTTTCCAGCCTTCACCAGAATAAGCATCAATCAAGTTCTGCTCATAGCTCACTCGACTTAAAAAATATCTTAGGCGCACTCTGATTCTTGAAAATTCATCTATCACTCTCCTTCCTTTACCCTTATTCTTCTTCTTGCGTTTTCTTCTATTTTCTCCAGCATGATCCAAATTAACCGGATTAGTGTTTGATTGGGGTGGCTTAGGTTTTTCGCGGACCCTAGACCGCAAAACTCTGTCACTACTTCTTAGCATATATTTTTTCTTCAATGATGTTGCAGTTCTTCTATCCTTGCCTACTAATCGGGCACGAGTTGCCCGTTTAGAGTTACTTTGCAAAAGGATAGGACTACTGCCCTCAGCAACATCTTGAGGAGGTGGATCTAATCGTTCATTTGCACCACTTCTTTCTGCCATTTCATCATGAACATTTTGGGAGGCCTGATGATATTTGCTCTGGAATTCATCATTCGATAAAGAACCAGAAACGTGTTTTAATGTATAATGGTCAAAGCATGAACTTCCTCCATTCTGGCAACTATTCTCTAAGTCACATTGCGATTGTGTTGGCAATTGAATGACAGAATCTCCAGTCATACAGTCAGAAACTGTAAGTTGTTTCCCATCAAGAGTAGAGCTAGTTTCCATACCTAGGACCCTTTGTTCATTGTTCAAAAATTCAGAGCCAGTCTGATTAGTTTTCTCAGACATTTTAAAATGAACAGTTCTGGGAGGAAGTGTATGCAGCTGTTCTGAGGCATTATGGATATGACACATTGACTTTCTAGTTTCGCTACTTGTGTGACCTGAGGAAGCATCCATGCCAATAGCATTGCCCAGTTCTAAAGCATTTTGTTGAAAACTTGAACCTTCTTCAGTTCGACAACTCTTGTCTAAGTCGCATTGAGGTTGTGCAGGAAGTTGAATAACAGAATTTCCAGCCACACCATCTGAAGGTGATTTTTCATCAAGAAGAGAGGTGGTTTCACTAGTACCAACAACCCTTTGTTCATTATCCAAAACTTTAGAGCCAATCTGATTGGTTTTTTCTGGCAATTCAGAATGTGTAGCTCCCGGGTCAATTGTTTGCGGCTGATCTGAGGTATTGATATAGCCCATTAGCTCCCTAGTTTTGCTCCTCATTTGATCTGAGGGTGCCTCCATGCTGATAGCATCGGCCTCTAAGGCATCATGTTTAAAGCATGAACCTTCCCCGTTCTGACAACTCTTGCCTGAATCACATTGCATTTTGAACATTTACATCAATACCTAATGAGGAAAACAATTGATATGCATTACAATGTCCACGATTATTTTGATCATTGCCTGCATTGGAGATGATTCATCTGCGGGTAAAAAAAATCAAATTCCTTCAGCTATCTAATATTTGTCAAATCAACATGCTACTTCGAAAACCAGGGTGAGGCTTGATATGAGGTTCCTACGCATACATCATTGTATATCATATGCTCAGTTAACTTCATTACAGTGGGAGAACTAGACAGTAATATCACTAATATGTATAGAATGATATTATAACTAGTAAACATCTGCATTCTTTTTGTAACGTCAACATCAGATAAATGTCAGAAAAATCTCAACCAAATACAAATGCGGGGAATATGCACTAGGCTATAAGAAAAATCTAAGCCACTAAACATATTGAATCTGAGACTTGGAGGGGCAAAGCCACATCAAGATATCAACAGCTCAAAGCTCCAGCTAGAAATACTAACTGTTCCCCAGCTGCCCGCCAAAATCAACTAATGCATGCAATATTAATATATTTCAAATGCCCAGTTCCATTCCCAGCCTATAAATCCGAAACTCTATAGTGCATTTATTTGTAAGAGATTAAAAAAATGAAGGAAAAAAAAACAATGCTCCACAATAAACGCCACTAAGTGCGGTCTATTGATGGAAAAATTTGAGTAGGAATGTCATATTCTAAACTGGAGAGACAAGTTTGCAACTTCTTGAGCACAAACAGCATTAATAACAAAAGAAAAATGGTCAAGTTATTAGCCCACACTAATAGGGAAACAGAAACCCACCACTAGAGAATCAAAAACCAAAAACTAAGCAAAATCAGCCGTACCCGGACAATAAAGAACATTACTTTCGGCTGTGAAGTAATAACGAGAAGGAAATTAAGCTAAATCAGAAACTTACGTCACCGATATGAGTCACACAGTAGCCTCCGCGCTAAATCAGAAACTTACGTCACCGATATGGGGTTTGGGTTTGGATCCAATGCGTTATCCTGACTCCTGAGAGTTGAGAAAGCTGAGATAGAAAATCTGAGCCCCAGTCGAAATTTTCATTAATTTACTAAAGTAGGGCTCAAAATTGAATTCAACATTTTATATGTCGCGCTCGCGGCGTTTTCGCGTTTATGCGGTGCCATTTCTTTTGAAACTTGAAAGAAATCCCTAGTCCTTGCACACTACACTCGGGCGGGATGGAGAATAAAAGTTCGGCTTCGGATTAATGATTTACGCCATAATTGGATAAAAAAATAGAGGAGTAAAATATTATTTTTTTTATTAAAGAACAAATTCATTAAAAAAAATAAAGTGCACACTTAGGTTTATTAAAATTAATAGAGACAAACTCAAACTAGTAAAACACCAAATCCATTATAAATTAAAAATTATATATATAAAAGAAAATGAAAGATACAGGTAACAACTTGGGTTGAGCTTAAAAAATAGCAAAGGTAGAACTGATGACGTGATTGCGACAAACTAAAGCCAACACATCATGAAACGGTAAAATATATGTTAGAAAATCTTATTTTTTAGAGTATAATTATACTTTTTGTGTTTTTTCATAATTTTTTTCTGGGATTTTTTTCCATAATAACAGGTAAAGGGAGACAACGGAATATTATATGAGTGTATGCATGGTAAAAATAAAAACTAATTTTAGGTATACAAACAAGAAGATTAATTTCATATCGACCTAGCACTAAAAGCTACTGTTAGAATATGAAATGAATTTTTTACCCAAAAAAAAAATAGCCAGTTGTCATCTGTATCTTGACATGGATGTTGTAAATTGTTTTAGGTGGAGTAATAAAATGCGTAGAGCTTTAGGAATATAATGAATTGAATGAACATTATACCATCTATGACTATGAACACTTTTTTTTTGTTGGACCAAGAGTATGAACGACTTATCTTTCTATAAATTTTATTATTTATATCAAAGGATATAGGGAAAATCTTAAAAAAAGACTGTAGAAATATATAAAGGACGATTCAGAGCCTCAAAATCAATAAATTTCAATTTAATATGTTAGCAGGAATATGGGATTTTACAATGTTCCAAAAAGATCATAATGCCCTCAAATACAATAAAAGTAGAAGTGAGGGAAAAGTGAGGAAAGAGGTAGGGCAAGCTTCACTTTTTTCTTGCCCCATTGCTATTTTAAGTCGCCATCTAGCTGAAAGCGACTGCAATCATCGACGTCAGGTTGTTGCTGGTAGTAAGTGTTCTTCACTGTCGTGGCCCATGTCCTCTTCAGGGGAAGGAGAGAGGCCATTATCGAGGTGGAAATTTTGTTCCCCATCTCTGTTCTCGTTTGTGATCCAGAGGAAAGAGAGAACCATTATCGTTGTGAGGTGTTTGCTGGTCTAAATGTTTTTCATCATCGTGGCTGAATCTTCAACAAAAGGAGAGAAGCCATCATTGAGGTAGAAAATTTTTCCCCATCTCTGTTCTTGTTCATGATCCAAAGGAAAGAGAGAGCCATTGTCGTTGTGAGGAGCTTGTTGGTCTAAGAGTTCTTCACCGTCGTGGCCTATGTCCTCTTCAGCGAAAGGAGAGAAGCTATTATCATGCTCGTCTAAGTCGTCTTCACTGTTGGGGCCCGTGACCTCTTGGCCGCCACCGCCTCCTAGGTGTTCGTATCTTCATCTGGATAAGAGAAATAAATGAATAATGTTGTGTGTTCCCATTGTTTTATGCTCACTGAGACTCTTTTATAATGTTGTGTTGTGTGCTCATACAATGCCAATGTGTTCCCTTGCTTTGTTTTTTCATATAATGTTGTGAATTAGGATAGGGAATATGTGAAATAAGTTAGCGATATTGTAAATCTTCAGTTTCATGGTTTACTCTAGTGCTGTCAAGTACGACAATAATGATGTGAAATATGACAATGATATTGTTAAAAACAAATTTCATGTCGTTAGGATGATATGTGGTTGACCAAGAGAAATTGTCCATCAAAAGATATTGAATACAAGTTGTTTTTTCATATGATATTGTGAATTAGGATAGGGAAGATGTGAAATAAGTTAGTGATGTTGTAAATCTTCAGTTTCATGGTTTACTCTGATGTTGTCAAGAATGACAATAGTGATATGAAATATGACAATGATATTGTTAAAAACGAATTTCATGTTGTTAAGATGACAGTGTGGCTAACCAAGAAAAATTGTTCACAAAAGACGTTGGACACAAGTTTTTTTCATCTGATGTTGTAAATTAGGGTAGGTAGGATGTGAAATAAGTTGGTGATATTGTAAATTTTCAGTTTCATGGTTTACTTTATGTTGTCAAGTACAACAATAATGATGTGAAATATGACAATGATGTTATTAAAAACAAATTTCATGTTGTTAGGACGATAGTGTGGCTAACCAAGGGAAATTGTCCATCGAAAGATGTTGGACACAAGTTGTTTTTTCATCTGATGTTATGAATTAGGATAAGAAAGATGTGAAATAAGTTGGTGGTGTTGTAAATTCTGAAATTGATGTTGTTAAATTCATTGTGTTTTATACCCACTGATTTGTTATTTCTGAAATGCCTTACATGTTGTGTTTTTGTTAGAAATTAAAATTATGTTGTGTGTTTTATGTTTCTGTAGTACTGGTTAAACCCTCGATATGTGGATAATAATTTTCTAAATCTAAATTAGACTTCACTTTTCATGTTGGTTGGGTGTTTTACAATGAATTCATGTGGGAGAGACAAGGGGTAACTTACCTTATTTGTCTTTCTTTTATTATTTTGGTCATATAAACGATTTTGATATATTTGCTGAACTTATATTCGGTTTAATGAACATCTTCTTGTGGATTGCTAAACTTATCTATGGAGTAATTAAGTTATAGTGTTGTTATCGGAAGAAAATTAGCAATGTTAAAAAGCATATCTTGCTAAATCATATTTTTCAATAGGAAATTTGCTCTAGAGACAAATTTAGAAAACTTTTATTATTTTTAATCAATAATATGGATTTAAACCAGGGTATTAGTAGTCAATTGCAATTTCCCCTGTTTCATGACTAGTTAATTGAATGGGCCTAATTAAGGTTAATAGGCCGATGTGAGTCAATTGGGCCTATTAGATGTTAATGCTTATTAGTAAGGCAGGAGTAGGGATGTATATAATTCTACTTAGTCCCTTAATCCTGATGGTAAATCATTGTCAATGGTTTGGTTGACTTGTGTGAGTCCAAGAATTGCAGAATTTAAATAAAGATTGTTCTTTTGTCCTACCTCCCTGTATCTCTTTTGCCTCTCTTATTCTATTCTTTCTATTAATTTAATATTGTATCAAGCTAACTATAATAAACAACTTGTACGTTTCTATTATATAACTAGGTTGATTTGTGGTGGTAAGAAAAGGAGAAACAATGGTTAAACAAAGGCAGAACTCAGTTGAAGGAAAAAAAAAGGGAATGAAAGAAGGGAGACATCTAAAATGTTCCCAAATGGGTTGGCAAAGTGATTTTTAAAAAAAAAATGGTGGACAAACATATGGAAAATGTATTCTTCATAATGAAGATGTTATAACAGTGTAGAAAGCATTGACTGACGATAAGAGGAAGGAATACATTGATAAAGCAAAAAAATCAAGACCCGATAAGAAAAGGGCAAAGAGGAAAGCAACTATTCTAACTCATTGCTCACAATGACAATTCAATCAAATGGTTAACTTGATAAATAAAGATGTTGGTTTTAAGGAGAGTGTTAAGGGACTGAGGTTCTCTGAGTTGCTGGAGGTCAAATATTGCAAAGAATCTATCACGATCTAATTGTGTTAATGATTCACGCATATGACCCGCCAACGCACCAATTCCGAATAAGAGGGAAGACGTAGAAAATTACTGCCTTAGATGTTCACCAACTACTTGGTGTGTCATATGGTGGGGAGGAAGTGACGGGTAAGGTAAAGGATGATGAGTCGGTATATAGAAAGTTGAGGAGTCAATATTCCAACCGGTTGTATAGCAAGATATTTTCAGTCATTGCCAACAGGCATGGAAATGAACATTTTGAGGTCTTATTCATGCTGTACACACATGGAACCTTCCCATGTCCGACCTCAAGTGCTAATGTCAGTAGTCGATTACTAAAGGTGGTGGCATCTATCATGAACGAGTTTGATAAATTTGATTGGACAGCATTCATAATGAAGGAATTGTGGAAAGAGATGGAAGACCATGTCAAGGACTACAGAAAGAATAAGATTAGGAATTTGAATGTTGCCAGTTGTGTGTACATATTGTTGGTAAGTTTTTATGTTGTTTTTCTTTTTTTTTACATCTTCATCTAGTTAGTGTATAATCTTATGTTCATCCTAATCTTGCAACAATCTTTTTTTTTTGCTAAGCACTTTTCCTAGGTGACAATTGAACAACATGCCTATGGTGATGCAAAAATGGTCTAACTGGAGAGGGACAACAACATGGGGATATTATTTCCAGAAAGGCATCACAAGTGGAAGTGGTAATTGAGAAGAATCTAGGAATTGGTCATCCTGAACAAATTTTCCAATGGTTTGTCTCTACCAAACACATCTCCCAGGCATTACTATATGATCAATCATATTTTCCATCATGTAATTATTTGGATCAGGTTTATCAATTGTGACAATTAGAACAATACTACATATATAAATCTTCTTTTGGGATGTTAACTTGTAACATTCTTCAACATAGTCATACACATTGTCATGGACATGTTTGATGGCTGTGCAAACATGTGCACAAGGGATTCCTGACATTTGCCATGCTTCACAACTACAAAGACGCAAACTGAAGTCAACATTTAAGGCTTCATATTTGGTATGTACATAAATCCTTCCCCCTCCATAATTGACTATTGATATTTGTTTAGCCTTAGACACATTTTCCTTCACCAACGACTCTATGTTAGAACCTACAATATTCTTCCACTTAGTCACTGTTATACTAGCTGCATATATCTTCTTGGCAACCTTCTCACAATGCTCATGGATAAGTTGGATAACATTATGTTTTCTCTCATGCACCAACCATGCATTAAATGATTCGGCAATGTTGGTTGTTAATTTATCCCATCTTCGGAAATGGACCTTGCTCAATACCTACCTAGATATATCACCATGATTAATCAACCAATCATACATCTCTTGATTGGATTCTCTCAAGTATTCTATTGCCTTATCAAAATCTTTCTCCAACCTTACACATGCAACATTAACAAGCAACTGAAGTGTATCATCCTCCTCACGCCCACTTGTCTTAATCTTACCTCTATTTACTTTAAGCAATTTGAACTAAAATTCTCCTTTATATGCCTATAGCTATAAGCATGTCTTTCATCTCCAAAAACTAGCTACACAACCCCTTTGATTGCATTGTGTCGTCCGACACAATTGTCAGCTAAATTGAACCAACTATATTTTTATTCTTCTATAAAAACCATGATCAATCCTCTAATGTCTCCCCCTTTACAATTGCGATTGCAAATGACAACATTTCATTGTCCGCATCATAACTAGAAGCCAATCATAACGTTCCTTTATATGGTCCAAACAAGAATGTTTCATCTACATACAACACATGTCTAACACCATATACGAATCCCTCTGTATAGCACCCATAAGCAATAAAAACTCTCTCAAATATATTATTTGCAGTAGCTTCCCATTTAGCAACCGTCTTGTCATCTGATTCCTTTAATCGCTGACACATCCATGGTATTAACATATAAGACTATTCAGGTCTACCTCCACGTCTTCCATCGCCTTTTCCTTTGCTCTATATGCTTGATTGTATGTAAGAGTAACACCATATTATGTTAGCAATGTCTTTCTTACTTCATCAAGAGTCAATGTGATTTCTCACCTTATCAACTATAATTGAAGATGTCAAGTTACACCTCCCATCATAAGTAACTTAAAGATTTTCTTGTGCACTATGATAATGTTCATCCCTGAATGTTGTCACACGTAGTAATGGAGTAGCTTTACCTACAGCATTTATTGTTGCCATTCAAGGATAACTCACAATTTTGCATTTAACCGATATGTTATGCTTGTGGTTTTTCACATATATGTGAACTCAAAGTTGTGTGCAATGCTATACTTGTACAGTGTCTATTTAAAAGCTTCCGCATGTGGGAAACACTACATACGCCCTGAAAATAATTCCCGTCATTTCATACAATTCAACTCCAGCATTGGTGTAGGCGTGCTCTCTGCACCGCATAAAAGTATATTACATCCACCACCAACTTTATCTCTCAGACAACCAACAGCACTTTCATAAAAGGGTGGCTCATAATCATTTTCCACAATGCTTGGACATATAGTACATGCTTGTTGGGAGAGTCCTACGAATTTTTCACCCCTGCAAAAAATAACAACCACCATTACTTAATAAACAACAACATTATTGTAAATAACAACAACCATAGCTACTACATTTTCAATTATGTTTGTGGCTCCTTTAATGTCTCCAATACATTATCATTGTTTTTTGGGGGCTATATAAACATGCCCATAGTCCACTCCTCTCATTATACTCAAAACGGTTCTCTAGTTCACTATCATCATTTAGATCTATTAGTGTCCTCTCATCAAACCTCGCCATGTATTTCATGTCACACATGTTACAATCAATACCAAATCATGAGGATACCATTGACATCAAATCTTTGTGTGTAGTCCCTTTTTGAATGCATTTTGTTGTAAATAGGGAAATTATCTTTGTAATAAGTTAGATTGATTAGGATTGATTCAGGTATTAATTAGGTTCAATTTAGTTTGATTCTAAACGCGTC
>JBAGKO010000001.1:19603593-19630480 GCA_037177275.1 Acacia concinna | reverse complement strand
TTTGTTTCATGGTTACCCTTCACCCTTGATATTTGAATCACTCAAATTAGGCGAAAGTGTAATAATTGATACTTAACTGGGTTTTGAAACCAAATCTCCGTGGGAACGATCTTTACTCACTACTTTATTACTTGGCGCGACCCGTGCACTTGTGGTGCGAATAGTACCATCTACTTCCTAAGAGTTCACTCTACTAAGGGAGCATGTGTACACTTTGACAAGGCTTCTATAAAGTTTTTCTTCTATGAATGGTTCAAAGTTTGAGCGATAAATGAAAGAAAATAGGGAAAAAAAAAAGAACAAAAAGAGATGCTAGTTAAGTAGAAAACCCAAAAGGGTGGCTTAGGCAAAAGTTAGAGCAAAAGAACTAAAAAAACAAGGAAAAAATAAGCTTGCTAAGTTGAAAACCCAAAAGGGAAACTTAGGCAAAATCCAAAGCCAAAAAGGAAGAAAAAGAAAGTTAAAAAAAAAAAAGATGGGCAAATATCAAGAATATGGAAAAAGTTTCCTTCATTTCTTCTCTTATTTTAAAGCCTTTGAAATGTATACTTACTCGACTCTATGTTTGGTTCTCGATGTTCTTAACTATCATAAGTATCCATTTTGGTTGTTAGATATCATTTATCTTCTACTTAAGGCGCTTTTTTTTTCTAAGAGCACTCAATCTTCTTAGTTAGGAAAGTATGCATGCATTCCTACAATATTTTAGGCTATCAATCTGGTCATAAGGATGTAGCCTTTTAATATTTCAAAGTGGGTAAGAGATAAAGAAAAACAAGAAAATAAAAAAATTAAAGCTCACTAAGTTGAAAACCAGAAAGGGCTGCTTGACAAAAGTTTGAGCAAAAAAAGAGAAAGAAAAAAGAAAACCTCGCTAAGTTAAAAACTTAAAAAGGCAGCTTAGGCAAACAGTTAGAGCAAAATAAAAGGCTCGCTAAGTTAAAAACCTGATAAGGCAACTTAGGTAAAAGTTAGAGCGCAAAGAGAGAGAGAGAGAAGGCAAAATCAACAAAGAGATTAACATGACATAATTACAAAAATTTGATATTCATTATCTTATCTTTACCATTTGGTTGTATCCCTTTCCCACATCACAATCAAATAAATTTTTTTGTGATCTATATTAGCATGTGGCTCTTTTAATGATAGAGAATTTAGATTATTGCCATGCTTATGGAATGAAAATTGGATAATTTGGATATTGAGAGCAAATACTAACCCTCAAACACTTAATGATAAGAGTAAACATTATATCTAGTGAGGAAATCGTTGTGGCATTGCATTCTTGTTAAACCCAATACCTTGATACTAGATAACTTGAGATTGATGACATGATTTAGATAGCAATTCATTATTATTATGACTTGGACACCATCTTCTTTTTCATAATCCCATGTTAACACCTAACTAGATTGCTTGAGTGATGCTCAGAGGTCTTTCTTCAAACGTTTGGATAAAAGGAATTCTTTCCATTTCAATAATTTTCTACTCCTAATATGGCATGTGAGCTTTTCCCAATCTTACTACTTCACATTTGGGACATTACCTTCCTTTTGTCTGCCTTTTAATAAAGAGAAATAAGTTTCTTTTAATTTTTTTTGACTATGCAAGCATTAAAGTTGAAGATATACAAAAAAAAAAGATTAACAAGCCACGCAAATTAAGACAGGCTAAGGAAAATGTAGAATATTCAACATTTGGATGATTGCTCAAACGCCTTTTCTTCCATCAAGAGTGTGGCACTAAATTATGCCCAAAGAAAAAAAAATCATAATATCTTATCAAATTGGGATAACATTAAGAGTTATAATGGCTTGAACCTTAAAGGTGTAACACCTCTCATTTATTAACCTTCATTACTCAAATAGAAGCAATTGGAATCACTTAGGTTGGCCAAATTAGTTAAAAACCACAATCTAAAATTTTCTCAATATAGGGTTACTATTCACAGCAACCCTTATGAAAATTGGTCAATTTTGAAAACTTATACCTAATTATAGGAAAATTGAAATCAAATGAATCCATGTTCTATTTGAAGCATAGTTAATTTCCTTTGTAGGAAAAATAAACACCGATCACATGAGGATCAATATTGGATCAGAATTGGCTCATGAAAGTTACTATTCATACGGCCATTTTCCAATATTCTAGGATTTTCCCTTAACTTGGGACATGCATAACTTTTTGTATAAAACTCCAAATGGACTAAATTACCACTCATTTTAAAGATACAAATATGATCTTTTGATCTAGAAATTTTCATGGAAAAATTCATCCATTTAGTCAGAAAGTTGCATAGCCAGAGTTAAGACAAAATTAGGGCATTTATGTCCTTTAAGGGTTCCCTTTTCATCTCTTAATCATTCACCATCCAAACACCAAGCATATGACAAATTTTAAACCATTCACCTTATAATATAAGATCAACCAACAACTTATATTGACTTGAGTTTCAAAGTTATATTACATGACCATGGCTTAATTCACAATACACGCCTTTACAATATCCAAAATACAAGTCATATATGTACAATATTTCTCCAAATAACTTCTTCAAGATGTCCATACTACTCCACCTCTTTTTCTTTACCTCTTGAAGAACATGGCCATATTTCATGTTTATGGAAAGGGTGAGATTTCTTGAGATATCTCAGTAGCACAGAATCAATCAATAATAATAACATGTAAAAGGTCATGCTACAATGCCTACACATTAACATCAAGCTCAAGCAATCACCCATGCGAGCATATGCCATAGATAGGGAGTATACCACAACCTCAAGTTCAACAATTAGCCAAGGCACTATTTCAAGGAGACATATCATAGAGCACAACTCAACCACATCAAGGCATATCAACATGCATAGAACATTAAGCAACAACACACAATGCAAGTTAAAATTAGAGTTGAAGATTCTAGCTACTGTTTTGCTCAAAGATAACCTCTCTTCCTTTCCTTACCAAATATGGTCCATGATCTTCCATTCCAAGTCCTAAACAAAAGTACACACTTAGAGCATCATTACATAACGCTCTAACACAAGACAAACATAAATCAAATGTCTCCCCTTTCTCTTAATACACTTAGGTTTCTATCTTCTTTCAACCCAAATTAATTCTTCCAAACCTTTTCTACACAATTTCATGTGTAGAATCCATTTCCAAGCTTGGTTTTACAAAATTTCATCTCTTTCCTCATCAAACTTGTCAAAACCAAAATTAAGGGATTCTTGAACAAAATTCTATTTTGCAATTTAATGCTTCCAAGTGTGTTCTTTCAACTTATATCCATACAAAAACATCTTCTAAACATCTTAGGATCATTAAATCATCAAGAATCAAATCCTAACCCCAAAAACCCTAAGAGGCCAAAAATTCCTCTCTTATTCTAGACTATAAACTTTGACAAGTTTTATGTGGAATAATCATATTCTACCCCTTCTTTTCTACTAGATTAAACATTTAACATCAACCAATTCTTCCTCCCCTTGAAAATTTTTAAAATTCCAGCAAGCAAGTGGAACGGATTTCTCTTCAAAAACCCACCAAATCTTACACCAAACTAAGGCAAATCAAGGCTTATACTTACCTCTTGATGTTGCCTTTTGATAGCTATGAGTTTTCCTTCTTCTTCCTCTTCTTTTTGGCTCCCAAAATCAAGTGACAAGAGTTTCCCCTAGGGTTTCTTATTATGAACGAATTTTCACTCTTGAAATGCAGTATTTATAAGCTCTTGATTATCTAGTTGCCCTTAATTTTTAACTTATTTTCATGGCCTTTTAACCTTAGATCTTGTCTTCTAATTATATCTTGGCCATTGAAAAATATGTGACTAGAATTTAACCTTCTTTTTCACATGTATTATATTTTAATCCCTTTCTTGAAATTTCAAGAAGATTCCTTTGACCATTTTACCCCTTGAAAAATGCTAACCCTATAGACCATGATGAAGAAGAAAAATCTAACTCCATATAGGGAAACTTAGTTTTATGATTTTCATGGTACTAGCCAGCTAATTTTTTGATATCCTATCTCGACCAAGTACCACAAAATTCAACTCTTGGCTCAACTTATAGGCAAAAGTTGATTCGCTGATGGTAACCACTGAACTCTCCTGTGGTTATTCATTAAGCTCTTCAAATTTTTCCAGAGCCCTAAAATTAACTTCCTCACCTGAGCTAGGGATTCACCATTTCAAACTTGACATTTGACTTTTCTACACCTTCCAAAATTATTAGGATTGGCTAGCACACCTAGTTTGGTCAAAAATACTGAAAAATAGGGGAAAATTCCATAGCACCTATTTCAACCCTATTTTCATTCTTAAGTCCCAAAATAGTGTTCTGGGACCTTCTAGAAGCTTCTTTAACCTCACTTTCTTTTGAGTCCTAAACTTTTCAAATTTTCAATTTAGTCCCTATTCGGGTTTTCTTCCTATTAAGGGAAAAATAATCTCATATATTAACTACATGGCATTGTACGTGCACAGGCCCTCCAAAGTGCACTATTCATATGGTCAAAGTGGCACTATTCATTTGGTCATTTTGATATTTTCCATGATTTTTGGCCCAACTTTGGGAAGGCGTAACTTTCTCTATAAAAATTCAAATGTCATGTTCCACCACTCCATTTGTAGCTAAAAATACCCTCTATTAGCATGCAAAGGCTCGTGGTCAAACTCAGTCATTTGCTCAAACTATAGCCAAACCAAATTTAACCTAAAAATAGCCAAAAACCAAGTGCCAAAACATCATATTCACATTGCCATGCCAATTTCCCTTTTTCTTACACTGTTCATGTCACTCAGACAGCATAACGACTATATAAAAGCATATCCTCATCATTACAACATGAAACAGTAGCATACAATACTAGTCCAAAATTTCAGTATCACAGTATATGTATACATATATACACTAATCCATCTAGAAGCATTACAAGGAACATTTCAAGCATGCTCAATCCTTTTCTTTTCCTTGCTCCTTGATGTTCCTTCACCTACATTGTGGAGGGGGTAAGATTTCTGGAAAAACCTCAATAGCATAACAGTAACTAGTAACAATATGATGCAATGCAAGTTGTGCAATATGCAATGCTCGTAACTACTCCTCTAGTGCCCTCTCTCTCGGCACTCACCATGTATAGGGAGCATGCACATGACTCTACCTCTATCACATATCCAAGGCATATAAGTAGGGAGTCATACTTCTCATACATAACATGATTGCTCAACCACAAACATAGTAAAACAAGCAATAGCACAAAGCAAACAAGCACAACACTTATTTAGGAGTTCTAGCTACCAATGACTTCTGGACAATGCAGTTGCTTCCTTCTGCTTCTTGGGATACTAGAGAACTCCTCTTATGTGCCTAAACATAACACTATGTCAAGGCATTAATGCATGCTACTACAACTAGACCAAAGACCTTTTCCATTTACATAAAGGGTCCGACTACACTTGTGCTTTAACTAATGTTAGAGGCTAATCCTACACAATTTCTGCCTCTGAATTCATTTATGCCATTCAATTTCTCAAAATCACACTCCTCCTCAATCCCCTCTTGACCGAACACTCCCCCTATCATGGGGTTCTTGGTGATTTCATCGGTTCAGAGTTTCACACGTGTTCTTTTAAACTTTTATCAAGTAAAACACTATCTTGAACACATTGGAACTATCAGACTAATGAAAAGCAAACCACACACTAACCTGGGAGGCTTGGCCAAACCACATACATGCTAGGAACTTCAAGAACTCAACCTAAAGCAAGCTTATACACTAATTTCTAGCCTTTTCTAATCCTCTTAAACATCAAACAATTTCAAACTCTCCCTTCCCTTACTTGGCCGAAACCCATGGGCAGCATTTCCCTTTGGAAATGCCTCTAAAACCCTGGAGAAGAGGAGGAGAATGAAAGAGAACATAGGCTAGGACATACCTCAATTGGAGGATCGATTGGCGCAGCTTGATTCGCTTCTGAATTCTGTGAAGGAGGGTCAAGTTTTCAATCAGCCAAAGGTTCCCCAAGGTCCCTCTTTTGTGCTCCAAAAATGAGGGGAGGGGAGTCTTATTTATAGACTCATGGAATGACAATCTCGTAATTATGTGGAACTTTAAAAAAAAATATTTTAATGCTCCTTAAGTCTCCTTCCAACATGTGTCCCCTTTCTTGAGTCTTATTGGCTTTTATTCCTTAATTCTCATGGGGAAATTGGTGCAGGGTGCTTCTGGTCCTGGGTCCCATCCAATCCATTATTCTGCGATAGTTTTTCCTGTAATGCCTTAATTAATCTAAAAATTTTAGAAAATTCAATTCTCATCTACAAAATTCCCAAATTTTACCCAAAAATCTCTAAATAGCCCAGGAGGCTACCATAAAAATTTCATAATTTTTTGACACTTGGAACTCCCAAAATTATTTTTTCTTTAAAGAAATCCCTTATACCAACGATAAACCAATTTTCAACAATTTTTAATAATTCTTTTGGACTTCTTCTCAACCTCCAAATAACTTTATAATTCCTATAAAATATTATACTAATTTTTTCCAATCTCAGTCCAGAACAACGAGGCCTCTAAATATATGATATAATTAATTCCTGGCCAAAAACCCGGTCCAGCCAAAAATTTATAAAATATAAAAAATTTACTGAAAATTCATATGGCTTATAAAATCATTATGATTGTCCCATGATGTTGTAGATGCTCTAAAACATTTTCTAGAATTTTATGGGAATTTTCGGGGCTTTTGAACTTGTCTAAAATTCAGCCTCTAACTTTGTCAAATTTTTATTTTTTTGCTCATAGGTCCTTTCCTGGACTTCACCTCAAAAGTTGTGAGATATTTCAATCCTCTATAGACTAAGGCCCTCTGTCTATGTCAAATACCTCATCTAGGTTTCAAAAAAATCAAAGTATAACCCTTGGTCTACCCAAAATTCTTTATCTAGGCCTACAAATTTTTGAAATGTTATATATACAAACTCATAAGCCTAAGAAGGCATATCAAATGGAATTAAAATATCAATACATATTATGTCATTCACAAAATCTCACAATTATATGCACTAACTCATTTGAGTCTCTCCAATAGGAGGTGTGCAAATGCTAAGCCAAAGAACATCTCACAATTGAGATATAAAACATCAATGCATATAATATCAATTACATAATCTCAAAATTATTCACATTTACTCATTTGAGTCTCTCCCAAAAGAAGTATGCAAACAAAAGCCTAAGAAGGCATATCTTCATAACTATGGAGATATACACACAAGCCATAAGGACATATCTTTTCTCTTCATAACAAAAAAGAGCTATCAGAGCATGTTTTTCTCTCTAGTATGTTTGAGCCACATAAGTCTATCCCAATAAGAATGAATGAGTCACGTAGGCCTATTCCAACAAGGACAAACAACCAACGCAATGTGCACCAATAGAAAATCTCATCATGCTATAGTTTTTTTTTTACACACAAGCCACAAGGGCATATTCTTTTCTCTTAGGAATGAATGAACCACTATGCCTATCCCAATATGAATGAATAATCAACCCAATATGTACCAATAGGAGGTCTAATCACATGATGGTATTTTCTCTATTCTCTCTTCATCAATCACAATCAAGTCCACTAATATTATGATATCAATAATGCATAATGACTGTCTCATGATTCAAAATGTAGATGATCCATTAATGCATGTTTCTTACTCTTGGAATTCTTTTACATGGAATCATCAACTACTACTAACCCTATACTCACCAGTCATTGCTAAGGCCATTATGGACTCACCAGTGTTGTAAAAATACTAGAATATGGATATCCATAAACTCCTAACTCTTAGTTTTTCAAGTATCATTATGCTCATATTTATTTACTTGTAACCATAGATATAGAGTTCAATTGTTAGAGGCCTATAAATAGAGGTTATGGGCAATGTATTAGAACCAAAAATAATGTGAATAAGAGCTCCTCCATATTTCTCATCTAATATTCTCTCCATCCCTCTCATATCAACTCTTATATTTTCTAATTTTATAACAATTTTTTCTTTTTACCCAAAAAAAAGTTTTGATTTTATTTCATATAGTTTCATAACTACTACATTTAAATTTCAGCACATAACAAAACCAAAACCCTTTAATAGTGTAGAAACAAAACCCAACATTTAAAATTATAAGATTAAAACCAAAATAATCAAATTATGAGTACCAACAATAATAATGACCCTTAAAAAATAAACAAAGAAATACAGAAAAAGGAACGATGCCCTCATCGTAGATTCTGCCCCCTCTCGTGTTGTACAAGTATACGATATACACCCACTGGCCACTCCATAGCCATGCTTCACAGGACGCAGTGTCGTCCACTCGTTCTCAAGGATACGACACGACCATGACCCCCAGCGAACCTTCAAATGTCGTTTATTACTCTCTCATAGGAAGCTTCCGCCAGAGACACTTAATTGTCCCTAAGGACAAAAACAAAAAGCAAAAGACAAAAAGTCACAGAACTAAAGGCGAGGAAAATGAACCATATCGGTTAAAAAAGGAAAAATGGGACTTAAATACTAGTTAAATTTTTAAAATTTAAAAAAGTTCGTTAACATTTTAAAATGACATTAAAGTATAATGACTAAATTGAGTTTTTTAAATTTAATAATGTGAAAAGTGATCCATAAATTAGCAAATTCTATTACTTCTCTTACAAATCGTATTAGTCAACTTGCAAAAAATCCCTTATCTCCTTTATTTTTTAAATTTGCTGATATGAAAAATGATCCACAAACTTATAAATTCCATTATTATTCTTGTAAATCTCATTATTCAACTTATGAAAATCCCCTATCTCCTCTATCAAGGGCAAATTCTCTCTCTCCTCTATCACTATGCATGAGTGTTAGTGTCAAATGAATACTGTCGGAAAGAGAGAAAGAAACAAATATCAGAAAAAAAAAACTAACGAAATCCATTACGAGACTTACAAATCTCATTACTCATCTTGTAAAATCCTACTACTATTTACATCAGCAAATTTGAAAAAGCTCAATTTAATCATAATACCTTAGTGTTTTTTTAAAATGTTAACAGACTTTTTTAAGTTTTATAATTTTAAATGGTATTTAATTGACATTTTTCCATTAAAAAAAGCAAGGAAAATGAAAGGCGTCCACTCGAGGGGGTGGGATAATGGGAGTAACGTCGTCCAGAAGAATGTTGATTAATTATTAAATCTTTGATAAGTCTTTTTTATTGTAACACATGTCTGCCGCTGTAAAATAGAAAAAATGCGTTATTATAAATTAGATAATTTCAATATTTAGTCTGTATATGTTTTGTTAGGCAAAATTTAAAATTTTTTTTACTAAAGTTCTTTTATGCTATGTATTTGGCTTATAATTAATTGTTTTTAAAAGAAACTAAAGTACAAAAAATCAGACCAAGCATTAAACCTATCACGATATGGGTTTAGGATTCAAAGGGTTCAACCAGGTCGAACTGGTGGTTGAACCGGTCATATTAAAATATTATAATTTAATTGATAATGATAAAATAACACTGTATATATGCATAAAAATTAAAGAAACATATCAGTATAATTTATAATAATAAAATAGGTGATAATATATTGATATATTGTTAAAATTTCATAAATAAATGGGTAATATTCTTTTTTTCTTTTTTACTTTTTTTTAATAAAAAACGGATCAACCGGTTCGACCAACTGGTTTTCCCGATCGAACCGGCCAGGTCAACCAGTTCGATCGGTCGTTGACCGGTTTTTATTAAGACCAGACCAGGGGCTGATTCGGTCTGGTTTTTGGTACAATGAAAGAAATACACAAAATATTTTTTAAAAAAACAAGTTTTTTCATGGTAAGCTTTTAAAAATAATGAAAACAACACTCATATGAAAATTTGGTTTAATTAAGAAAATTTTGTGGTACATTTTAAAAAAATCCTTAGAAAATCTTGCTGTTTCTTTCTTTTCCGATGATTAAAATCTTTCTGTTTCTCTTTCACTTTTTTAATAAGAAAGCCATATTATATTTTAATTGAAAAACGGATAAGTACATTCTCTTTTTTATCATAACCATTAATATAATATTTAGCCTTTAAGTTTATCCTCATTTCAATTGTAATCCCTCAAGTTTTTTAAACTATAGGTTTTAGTGTCATAAATTTCATTCCATTTAAAATATTCATCCCTATAATTAGTATAACTAATTAATCCCGTAAATTACACATAAAACAGTCCATTATAAATATTGATCTCCATAATCTAATCCCTTAGATTACACATAATACACCTATTAAAACTACCCAAAATGTTGGTCAAATTGAAGCTTCAAACAAACTGACAAATTATAGGATATTATGGCATGGTTCTGGCAGCATATACAAAACAAAAAAAGGATCATGACAATAAATCAAGGTGAAGAAATATGTTGTAGGTACCAATGCAAATTAAAGGCCAACCTAAGAAAATATAGTTTGTTAATTGATCACTTGGAAGTTGGACCCACCTAATAAGTGGGCAATTTGGTGATCAATCTGGCTTAGCTAGACTAATCATTATGGTTTCATACCATAGCTCTTTACTTCTTCTTTTTCCCCTCTAACTATACGTATATTTTAATTGGAGGCATTCTTATTTAGGTTGAGTTTCTTTTATTGTCCTCTTTTTTTCATTTTTTTCTCTTAATCTCATATGCACAGTTAGATCAAAATAATAAATGGTTCAAATAAATAAATTTTAATTTATTAAAAAATATAATAATAATTTTATAAAATATTAAATATAAACCATCAAGTTTTTAATCTAAAGCTGAATATAAAATTATGAAAAGATGACAATTGAGAGTATCCTCTTCTGTCATATTCAAAGCACCATCAGACATTAAATGTACGTTGGACCAGGTATGTGGGACAAAGTGGGCCAGCCCAGCCCATAAGAGACATTGTATTTAGCCTGCGCCTTAAGAAATTTCGTGTGGTGTTGTTTTGTGGTGAGCAAATTGAGGAGAATTGGAGAAATTTGACCTCTTTTTAATCAAATTGTGAGGCCTCGTGAATCCTACTCGTATATTATTAAGAAATGTTTGGAGCCCACATCCCCATAAATCAAACACCAAGTATATATTAGTGAATGAGATATGCTTTACGTGGATCTTTTTACGCTGTGTTTTTTTTTTGGGGTTAATCTTAGCCACTAAGGATCTCATTCCGCATTTGGCAGAGATCAATTTTGCTAGATCACAAGTTGTCTTTGAATGTTATAATGAAATATACATGCAATTCCAACAACAGGTTTAATCCCACCTAAGTTAGATTACATGAATCAAATGAATTTCGCGTTATTATAATTTATAATAGCTAAATCTTTAAATAAATTATTAACTAAAAAAAATCTCGTCTAATAATTTTGTCAAGTGTTCTTTTAATTCTCTGCTAACTCTTTTTAAATAATTTTATGTTATCTATTATTATAATCATTACTTGCACCTCAATTAGCCTTTTTTACACGAGTCTGAAATTTTTCAAACGATACTTTTTTTTTTGTCCAATAAACATTACTTTAACTTTTCATTGTATATTTTCTTTATGAATTTTATCTTTCTTCTATGAACATACGTTCATCTTACATCCTTAGTTCTGTTATTCCAACTTTTATGTTTGTATTGTCTCTTTAAAGCATCTCATTTAAATAACTCTAGGAATAGTCGGCAGGCAAAAAAAAAAAAAAAAAACCTCTAAGAATAGTGCATATTGGAAAACACGAGCAACTTGCTAGAGAACAAAGATTCCTACAATTCAAGCCGTGACCAAACACCCACAAACAACGTAACGGCAGAGAGGAAGTAGGATGTTAAGAGGGAATACTATAATAAAACCAAGAAAGTAATATATTTGATTAGCTAAAACTTTAGAAGAACTAATCTCTAGATCTTTAATTATAACAAAAAAGAGTTAAGGTGCAAATTTAACAATATAATCAACTATTTCTCTATAGGCATCCAACATAAGTAATTATTATGGGATGAAAAAAAAACATTATGAATTTTTTTTAGAGCAATAATAGTAATGCTATTAACTTCACTTAATTGCCATTATTATTTTTTTAAAATGTAAGTCTCACTCTTTATTATTTTAATATATTTTTAAAATGTTAAGATGAGGGCATCCAACAAATTATTTTTCATAAGAGCATTTATAAAACAAATATATGCATTTAAATAAGAGCATTCATATTAACGTCTTTATTTTATTCTCTTTATAAGAGTATTTACAAGGTAAATATAGACATTTATATTATAACTAAAGCGACTTAAAAGAATTTAGGAAGTTGAAAAATTTTGGACTTTTACATATTTCTCTTATAAATACCATGTTCGTCTTTTTCTTGACAAAACTTAATTTTATTTTGATAAAAATGGTGCAATAAAAAAATGTTTACAAGACAAATATGTAAACAAACAGAATTATTTAAATCCTAATTTTTTTAAATCCCTTTATTTATTTTGTAAATATCTATAAATATTCAAGTATTTAAATAATTTTGGTCATTCACATATTTGTCTTATAAAAAAATTTTATTGCATCTTTTGGTCAAAAAAAATTTAGTTTTTCAATATAAGGATAATTATAGGCATTTACAAGATAAATATATGAATATCCAAAAAAAAAATTAACTTCCTAAATTCTTTTAAATCCATTCAGTTATAACGTAAATGCCTATATTTTCCTTGTAAATACTCTTATGAAAAGAATAAAGTAATGACATTAATATAAATTTTTTTATCTAAATGTCCATATTTTCTTTATAAATGTTCTTACGAACGATTGTGTGGGGTGCCCTCAAATGTTGCTGAATTTGCACCTTAATATTTTAAAAATATATTAAAATAATATGGATAGGTCCCACATTTCAATGAAGTTAATGGCGTTGTTATTGTTGTTTCCAAAAAAATCATAATTACTATTTTTATATCCCAAAATAGTTAATTATATTTAACACCCATAAAAAATAGTTAATTGCTAAATTTACATGTTAACTCTGAAAAAAAAAACCCCACAATATATATTAGACTCTTGCCATCTGTCAATATTCTATGGTGAATACAAACTCACAAGTAAACTAACTTGTAGAGTAAACTTCTTGTTCCAAAACTCTAAAATAAGTGAGTACAAATCGACCCTTAAATAAATGAAACTCCATAACCCTAATAGGACTGAAAACTTTAAAAAGATATTTTAAGATATTGAGGATAATATGTCATCTAAAAATAATTTAATCAATGATAATAATAAGATATTAATTATATCATTGATATCCATATTTGACAACATAATATATCTAGAATAATATCCTAAAAAGAATGACTAATAAATTTTAAAAGATCATTAGGATAATAGTGTGTCAAATCTTCTTGATATGATAAATATAAATAAAGTCTTTTAAATAATAAAATTACATAAAAATATGAATATAATGATTTAATCGAGAGCCCGTTTATCTTTTACATCTTAAAAGTTAGGGAAAATCCATTTAGAGTACCTATACTTTTACTCAATTTTTAATTTGATACCTATGTATTTTTTTTCTAATTAAATCATTAATTTTTCTTTGTTAACATCATTAATTTTTGTAACTTTGATTTCTTATCATTATTAGGCCTATAGATGAGTTAATGGTACTAGCATAATAAAATTAAAGCATTTAATTAGAAAAAATATGTATATATAGGTATCAAATTAAAAATTAAAGAAAAGTGTAGATACCTCTAAATAGATTTTCCCTAAAAGTTAACTGCCACACAAAATATCTAGCAAAATTAATAAAAGTGTCCTTTGATCTCCACTGTGCTTGCTCTCTAATGGCTTGTTGTTATGCGCAAGAGTCCACCACTCCTCCGACTCATTTATAAATCTCATATAACATGCCATATATTGATTTGTACTCTTATATTCCATGTGGGACTTAAATTGATATGTTGATATTTAATGCATTTTCTTATTATCTTGATCTTCATTGAATATATGCACTAAAAAATTTCCTTCTTTCACATATTTTTTCCCGTGAAAATGTGAATTCAATAAATTGTGTAGATAAATATACTAGATTATTTAATCAAAATGCCTTAGCAAGTATAGGAACTGGTGTGTAAGATTTTCTTCATTTTTATTTTTGTAATATTCATTTGCAAGTTTCAAAATATTTCCTTCAACCTTGACAATGTTGGTGGAGTGTCATATGGTTTTTATATAACTGAATTTTTTTTTTTGCTCCCATTATAATTTTTCCTATTATAGATTCGGAATTCAAAATATTATTTAGAATGTGTTGAGGCTATGATTTTTCTTATTTTCCATTTTTATATATTTTACAAAAATAATCAATGCCTATTTTAATTTCTATTGAAATACTTTTATTTTTATTCTTGAAAACTAGATTTGTAATTGTTGTTGTTGAGGATATATATAGCAAGAAGAAATAAATTGAAGCTTCGTAGTAAGAACAAAATTCAATTTTCTGTAAAAAAAAAGTAATAAATTATTACTCACTTACCCACTTACCAATTAAGAATTTTGGTTAATTAGTTTTGGCAGCAAGAAAGAGAAATTATTATTTAACTTGTTAGAAGGAAACAAGCAAGGTCGACTCACTTAGAAACTCTCTTATTTTAAATTTAGTCATTTTCTAAGTCCGACTCTTGTTGACGAGGCTTAAGTTTGAGTATGAAATCATATTTTATATTTTTTTTTCAAGGGAAAATAACTATTGGGTCCTGGAGGATGGATTAAATTGTCAAGAAATTCTAATGAAAAGTAAAATATTATCATTTCTTATGTCTTTTTTTTTTTAGTATAAAGGGCCGGGATCAAACCCGGATTACAATGCCACATAAGGCACCTATAATGCTACTCTGCCTGGAGGCCATTGGCTCATTTCTTGTCTCATTACTTTGTCATTGTATGTTCTTCAATTATTATTGAAACTTCTTGATAATGAAGTCATTTCTTTGAAATCTTATAATAATTTTTTCTATTGTTTAGGTTTTGCTCAATCTTGTCTCATAAATTTTCACATATGAGCTGTGGGTATCCCAACATTTTGTGAATTAAATTAACCTTTTAAGTGTTGAAAAAACATTAGCAATGTCCCATCTAAAATGCTAGTGGTTAACGTTGGTTTTTTTTTAATAGCAAACATTAGGTTTTTTAACTGTCAGGGTAATTTTAGTTCCTTTTAACCACTTTCAAAGGCGAAATTGATTGAATAAACTACCGAATATTCACAACTCGAACGTTCACTTCAAAATTTGACCCTAATTAATTTTAAATTCATCTTCACATTATATATAATTCCACAAGTTCTAAAGGATTAAATTGCTCTAAAGTTCAATATAAGTAATACAAATCCAATCTTTAAATACAAATACATATTCTAATCCAATCTTACAAGGATCGGATTCAAAAGTCTTTTGATATAAAAAAAATCATAAATTTTAAGAACCAGCTCTAAAAACAAGTTTAAACATTATTATATTTTTGAATGAAAATTTTCATGCCTTTCAATTTTCACGTTAATTTAAATTATCAATTTTTTAAATAAATTACTTTCTGTTTAGAACAATTTATTTATTTTTAATTATTTTGCAACTATATAATTTTCTATAATATTTGATAGGCTAATTGTTTTAGAATTTTTTAAAATACATAGTTTCTCAAAAAATAATTAGATTCTTAAAAAAAATTTGATTATTTTAAGAAAATGTCCAAAAATAAAATGAGAATACCTATGAAAATACAACAACATACAGATATACAATCACAAACTAAAATTACTGAACAGTTACTTTTTTGTTCTAATTATTAAATAAAGGGTTATGAGCAGATTTAGCAAAGAACTATTTCGTCAGGGGCGCCAACACAATTAACTATTTTGAAGTATAAAAATAGCAATGGACAATTTTTTTTTTTGACAAAAATGGCAAGAACATTAAATACACTTAATGGCCGTTAAGTGTGGGTTCCACTGCCTATTTTTTTAATATATTTTTAAAAGGTTAAGGTACAAATTTAGTTGTCAAAGGATATGCTCAAACATACGGTGTTGATTATTCAGAAACATTGTCTCCGGTTGCTAAATTGTCTTTTATACGACTATTTATTTCTATGGCAACGTACAATGGCTAGGACCTATATCAGTTTGATGTCAAAAATGCATTTTTGAATGGTGATCTTCTTGAAGAAGTCTATATAGAGCAATCATCTGGATTTGTTGCTCAGGGGAGAAAGGGAAGATATGTTATCTTCATAAGTCATTATACGGTTTGAAGCAAAACCCTCATGCTTGGTTTGATCGATTTAGCTTTGTAGTACATAAATTTGGCCTCAACCAATGCAAATGTAACCATTATGTATTTTACCAGCAAATTGCTCAAGGGTTTATTCTTTTGATTGTTTATGGTGATGATATTGTTATCACAGCTAGCAATGTATTGGGAATTTTGTTGCTTAAGGTCTTCCTTAGTTCTCACTTTCAGACGAAATATTTGGGTACATTGAAACACTTCCTTATGATAGAGGTTATGAGAAACAGGAAAGGGATTATCTTATCCCAAAGAAAATATGTTCTCGATTTGTTGAAGGAAACTAGGAAACTTGGTGATGCACCAAGTACTGTTCATATAGTTCGTAATCCTTTTCTGAATATGAATAATAGTGTATCATATCATGAACTTCCTAAAAACATAAAGAAAAGACTAGACACGGAAAAGATCAAACCCTTTGCATATTTTGAAAGATACCGGAGATTGATTGGGAGGTTGAATTATCTCACTGTTACTCGTCTTGACATCACCTTTTCAGTAAGTGTTTTAAGTCAATTTATGCAAGCTCCAACTGTTGCTCAGTGGGAAGCCTTGGAACTTATTCTACATTACTTGAAAGGTGCACCAGGTCTTGGGATTCTATATATAAATCATGGTCACACAAATATTGAGTGTTTTTGTGATGCAGATCA
This sequence comes from Acacia concinna, assembly GCA_037177275.1. Classification (NCBI taxonomy): domain Eukaryota; kingdom Viridiplantae; phylum Streptophyta; class Magnoliopsida; order Fabales; family Fabaceae; genus Acacia; species Acacia concinna. The sequence continues at coordinate 19,613,448 of JBAGKO010000001.1, read as the reverse complement.
TACTAGATCTAAGACAACAAGACATTCTACTACAAAATATTGTGTGTTTGTAGGTGGAAATTTGGTATCTTGACGAAGCAAGAAGCAGGATGTGGTTTCTAAATCCAGTGCAGAAGCAGAATATAGAGCTATGGCTCAATCGGCACAAGAGATTATGTGGATTCATCAGTTGATAATTGAGGTTGGATTGACTACACAATTACTAGCTAAGTTGTGGTGTGATAACAAGGCTGCACTTTATATTTCTTCTAACTCAGTCTTCCATGAACGAACGAAGCATATTGAGATTGATTGTCATTTTGTTCATGATATGATTAAGAAGAATTTCATTTCCACCGGACACGTGAGATCTGATGATCAATTAGGTGATTTGTTGACCAAGGCCTTAAGTGGGACACGTGTAAATTATCTCTGTAACAAGTTGGGCTTAATTAGCATCTATGCTCCAACTTTAGGGGGACTGCTGTAAATAGGAAAATTATCTTTGTAATAAGTTAGATTGATTAGGATTGATTCGGGTATTAATTAGGTTTAATTCAGTTTGATTCTAAACGTATTTGTAATTAATTCTACGGGCCATTTCTCTTGTATATAAACCTAACGATTGTATCAATGAAAGATATATTTTTGACTCTCAAAACAACACATCTCACATTCACACTAAATCTATTATATTGAATTCTACATTCATCATTGCACAGAAATTTCCTTCCAACATGAAAATAACAAAAGATTTCTTTCAAAGAAGACGGTCATTCATTACATGCCATTTTACATGCCTATCTGCACGCACGCACGCACACAAAATTAAGGGTTGTCACAATGTCAATTCACTCACTTTGTGATGAAACATTCATTAACCAAAGTCACTTCCCATTTCATCATTGAGCATCTGATATTCACGACAAGATAACCTATTTTCATAGCTCTATATTTACAATTAACAACACCTACCCTACTTATGTACTATTAACATTAGAACATGTTTTTCTACATTTACCTTACGTCTGCTAACCTATGACTTTCCCCAACCATATATTCCCCCGTTACTTTATGCCCATGCAAGACTAATCATGGTTAAACCCTTCATCGGACACCAACAAACCAAAAAGGATCAACCTTTCATAATTTTTAAACCAAACAACATGAAATGAACAACACAAGCATCAACATTATAACAAAAGTTATTCCCACATACTTATCTCTATTATTGCTTCATATACCCTTAGCCTATACCACCAAAACCCATAAAATTTAAACCCCACTTACAAGAGGATGCCACATTGACCTATCAAGTTGGAAGGATTAGAGAAGAATCATATTTCAGTTAATAAGGATGCCAAATAAATACACCCACATACCTAAAACCTTCATTGCTATCTCTGTTTTTCCTTCTACTATCTGCTTTTTGTCCAGCCATAGGTCATAGTCACGGCCTCTATTCTTACCAGCATTTATTGCCCCATAAAGGAAGAAGGATTAAAGAAGAATAAGATTTGATTCAAGAAGGATTTTTAGTTTTTTTTTTTTGGGGGGGAGGCGCACACACCCCCTACCTCTCACCTTCACTGCTCTATCTTCTTTTCCTTCTACCAGTTTTTTTTACCAACCCACCACACATGAGGGTCAAATACTGAGCCTCCCTACTTATCAAAATTAATTTAGGGACATTATGATATTTTTGGAACATTGTAAAATCTCAAATTCCTACCAATACACTGAATTAGAATTTGTTGATTTCGGAGTTCTAAATCGCCCTTTATATGTTTCGACAGCCTTTTTCTAGAATTTTCCTAAGGATATATTCAATGAATGATTTAGATTGAACAAATGGAGATTGATAATCAGAGTGACTGTAAACTGTGAAGGCGCCTGTAAGGGCATCCGGAATTTTGAAAACGAATTCTTTGGACTAACTAATTCGCCAGTTCAGGGTACCCAAAATCTTTAGAAAGATTTTTTTTTTTTTTTGCAACAAATCTTTAAAAAGATTCTAAATCGTGTTACTTTATCTTCATTTTGATTGGTTTGCTCCTACCCCGAAGAGCACATATATTAGGTTGACTGGTTGAGTCTGCCCTGCACTTAAAAAGCAGAGCAGACTCACCTTATTATAGAACCCCACAATTTATTTGTTTCAAATGCCTTGTTCGGTTTGCCAAAAAGAATGACACAATTTATGGTGAAATAATAAAATATCACAAAGAAGAAAAGAAACTGAAAGTACATATAATAATATATAACATGGCAAACAAAATAGCCAAAAATTAGAACAGAGAAGGGTAGATAGGAAGAGAGATGCAAGACTTGGGCAAATGTGATGCACATCTAAAATTTTACATTCAACCCTCAACAGGCCATACAAAACACGCAATCTTTCTTATACTGGTTCCTAGCTATAACTGAAGATCATAAGAACCAGTCAATTTCAAAACTCTCAAATTTCGTTCTACCGTGATAAATATATAAGGGTTAAGGTGCTTAAATAGCCATCAACTTTTCTTAAAAGTATAAAAATAACCATAAACTATTTTTTGGAACAAAAGTAACCATAAACTTCTGAAAATAGTGCACAACCGTTAAGTTACTGTAGAAAACCTTTATAAAAAATAACAACGCTACAGTAACTTGACACTTTTGCACCCTTTTTAAAAATGCATGGTTACTTTTGCTCCAAAAAATAGTTCATGGTTATTTTTACACTTTTAAAAAAAAATTAATGGCTATTTAAGCACCTTAACCCTAAATATAATTTAACATAACCGAGTGATAACACCAAAAGATCTCACCGAGGAATGATCCTCTATGAATCAAGCACAATATTTAGAATCATGATGACAAATTTTCACTGGCGCCCAACAAGGAAGTAGATGAGATTATACACTGAAGGTGAAGCCGAAGTGCAGGTCTTCCTAGGGGGCCAAGTAAAGAACTTATCAGGAAATGCAGATTATTCAGAGTCTGATGAGTCTTCCCTACTGCTCTGCCGGACACTTCTGGTTTGAGCTTGGGACCTTGCATGACTAGCTGACGATTCACCCTCAAAAAAGATGACTTGAGCTTTGGCCAACCTTTCCTCCAGTTCCTCTGTGCTAAACTCATCCGTATTACCAAGTTGATCAAATCCCACCTAATCCATACAACAATATGAAGAGTGAAAACCCTTTAATACCTAACAAGTATGGCAATACACATACATACTCTCCCAAACAAACGTACCACATAGTCATCAACTTTGGCGTTCTTTATAAGGGCAAGAGTTGGAAGAACAATGATCTTGAGCTTCTCAGCCAGGAATGGGCTTTTCTCAGCATTAATTTTCACAAACCGTGTCTCAATATGTTGCTTTGCCAAAATATTTAAGTGCTTGTCCATTACCTGCAAATAACTGCAAACATTAAATATTTCTCCGACTGATCAATGCCATACAGAAAGCCACAAAATTTGCAAAGGTCATTACTTCTTTACAATTTTAACATGCCAGGTTGAGATTCAACTTAAGGCATTGTATGGCGAAGTCTAAGCCTACTTTCTACTATAGTGATGATACCTACAGTGCTGTTCATAATTGAACAATCCCATGCGCATGAATGGGTGCATATGTTTCCGAGTTCCAAACCCAGTCAAAGTAAATTGAGACATCAAACAATATTTGTACTTTGAAAATGCATATATTGTCAAGGAATGGAGAGAAGCAGCTAGTGAAGCAAGAGGCCGTGAACTACTTGCTGGAAGTAACATATAGGTGATGTTGACACACTTCGAGTTAATAAAAGCTATATTGTTTTATTCTTCTGTGAACCCCTCTCAGCACGCGACACTACTGCATTCTTGGGCTTTCGCAGCACACTTTGGTCCAAAAAAAGAAATCCAAATATTCAATAAATTACAACGACATTGCCATAAAGATAAGTTAAAGGTTCGGATAGCGGACCTCATTTCCATCCGAAAGCAACAATTTCAAAAAGTTGAAGTACCACTGAGATAGTAATTTTATCAGAATTGAAACTGTGTTTCTAATGTTACTCACGAAATCTCTCCAAAACCGAACAATCAAAGTGCCTAATAGAAGAAAAGATATTAAGATCTTAATAAAACATCAAGGTGCTATTCTCTTCTTTTACATCTTGAAAAATTCGCTAAGATACATTGGAGACTAATGCTACTACCAGGGATCCCATATGAACTGCCCCCACCAAACAAACAAAATCGCGAATTAAAAGCATCATGCGATTCCGAGAGAACACCTTACTTTGACAGGTAAGGAGATACATTATCGTGTTTATAATCAAAATTTGCGTTCAATTGCATAGATATTATCCAAATTCTCACCGTCCTGCAAACAAGCAGGAGGTTCCTATTGGGTCCACGTTAGCCTACTTGTTGCAAGTTTTAATTGATTAAATATATCTTGCATGTTATTTGAAAACTGCTTCAAAAAAATGTCGAAGTTGCAAGGGTGACAAAAGCCTCCAAGATTAATTCTCCACATAATAAAAGCCAAGACGTTCCAAAAGAAAGGCTCGAATTTGTACCTTACAAGGCCAGTTTTCACGGAAGAAATGGCAGACGACGCGGTCACTTGCCTTAACGATGGAGAAGAAGTCTTTCTCAGAAGGAATCTCAGAGTATTCTCCATGTCCGAGAGAAGTCCATCGGCTCCGCTTCTCTGCCATTTTCTTCATCTGTTGCAGTCTCCGCTCCCTCAACGCCTCCAGATCGTCGACATCGAGTCGTTCCAGGGCCGCGATCTCTTCATCGATCTTGTCCTCAACCGCCTGCGCAACCGTCAATACCTGCTTCTCTATGACTTCTTGAATCTTGGGGTTCTCCATCTGCGAAATTCAGATCAAGATCTCTCCTTCCCTTTCTCCTTTCCGAATTGGAACCGAGCCGGTGGGGTTGCCAGGAGGGGAGGAGAAGCTCAGGGTGAGACGTATGCCATAATGCGATGTCGTTTTAGGTTCGCAAATTGCGAGAAAATGTTTGGGCTACGTTTCAAGGATAGGCCTTCATGCTGGCCCGTATTGATCGGGCTTATGTATTAAAAATAGGGTTAAATGTTAAATTTGTTCTGGAAGTATGATTTGGGGCGATTTTGTTCCAGAAGTTTGTAAAATTGGGCAATTTTGCCCCTGTCGTTAGTTGACTAAATATGTTGAGCTGACAATCCACATGTTATCCAGTTTAGTTTTGCTAAGTGAAAATTTGTACCAAAACTTTTAAATCTAACTTTTAAAAAAGAAGAACTAGATAACAGATGAATTTTTGAAACAAATTTTCACCTTAACAAGAATAAACGGGATGACATGCAGACTGCCAGTTCAACATATTTGGCCAACTAGTAGTCAAAATTAATAGATTTAAAACTTCCAAGACAAATTTTCACCTTAGCAAAAATATATTGGATGACATGTACACTGTCAATTTAACATTTGGTCAACTAACAGTCAACTGATGGTCAACTAACAGCAGGGGAAAAATTTCCCCAAATCATACTTCCAGGGCAAAATCGCTCCTCAGGCAATACTTTCGACACAAATTTGACCCTTAACCCTTAAAAATATACACTGCCCCAAAAAGTAAATTGAATATTCTCATAATTAAATATAATTGATGAATAAAGGGCCCGTTTGGTTTAAACTCATTGCACTCTACAGTGCAATACAATAGTAATGCAATACAATACTAATTACATGGTAAGTGTTTAGTTAAATTTTTAGGAAAGGTGCAATGAGTTAATTTTTTTAATAATTATTTAAAATTAATATATCACATAAATTCTATTTTACCCTTAATATAATCTTTGTAGAAAAATAGTTAAGAATTATTGTACAAGGATAACGATAGTGATAATAGTGGAGGAGGTGGTGGTGGCGGATGAGGAGGGGGGTAGCGGCACGATAGAGAAGGAGCAAGTAGCAACGACGGTGGAAGAGGAGGAGGTGGGGGCATGATGGAGGTGGCGACAATAGCAATGGAGGAGGCGATGATGATGATAGCAGTGGAGGAGGAGCAAGTGGCGGCGATGATGAAGGAGGAGGAGGTGGGGCCAACCATGGTGGGGGTAGCGGCAGCGGCGACAGTGGTGGAGGAGGCTGTGACAACGACAGTGGAGGAGGATGAGGTGTTGATGACGACAGAGGAGGAGGAGATGAGGTCAACCACGATGTGGTGGGGGTGGGGGTGGGGGTGGGGGCGGCGGCGGTGGAGGAGGAGAAGGTCGGGCAACAATGATGGGGGTGGCAATGGTAGATGTGGTGGTAGTGGATGTGGCGATAGAGGAAGAGGATGAAGCAGTAGCGGCGGCGGCAAAGAAGGATGAAGTGGTGGGAGAGATGGTGGCAAGGTGGAAGAGGAGGTGGCGACAGTAGTGATTGTTGTGATGTAGTATGACAAGTAACATGAAATAAATGAAGCAAAGACAAATGAAATTAAAAAGTAAATTAGACTTTTAGAACCATAATGAGGATTCATAAGAGGGAAGTATGAATGAGGATTGCAATTTTTTTTTGTAATCAATATTACCATGGTAAACTCTATTATCATGCTAAAGAGTAACCAAACACTTTTATTATGATAATGTAATCATGATTACTATTGCAGATATGCAATGGGATTAAAACAAACAGGCTCGAAATTTCAAAAATGCTTAGTTATGTTTCTCGTTGTTCATCTTTTAAATGCATAAACGTTTCTCATTCTTGTTAAACTATTTCACTTCTCAGCTTTCTTTATATTTAGATTATTTTTATCGGAAGAAACACAAATGAAACGAAATTAACGTTATTACAGTTGGGATGACATCAGGCTTCAGATTCAGACTCTCTGTGTTTTACTCCTATTTTATTTATTTATTTCTTTTTTCTTTCTTTCTTTTTTTGGATTCAGATATCAGGACCATGTCAGACTTTGACGTTAGAACCCATAAAGGTCTAACCCTTTCAACAAGAAGAAGGCCGAATTGTAACCAAATTAGGATGACTTTGGGCTTTTGACAAAATATTAGAGGTGCCCTCCTTCAAGCCCACTCTGATTTCTGTCAAGAAAGCCAACACGGCATCAACAGAGAACACAAAACACTTCATGAGAATTACTACCTCGAGATAGATAAAAAAAGTTCAATTTAAACTACAAAATAAATTTTATACTCTTTTCAATCTTAATTATAAAAATTTATTAACTTTTTTAAAAAATTCTAAAAGAGCAAACCCAACTCAATGGCTGACTTGGGCTTGGGGGGAGATAAATAGAAGACAGAAACACATTTTATGATCATCACTTTGATGAGTAAAAATATTCTCACCATCCATCATTACCATTAAATTTATTTTAGACGGTTTAGATTGAGTATAATTAAATTAACATATTTAAAATAAAATTTTATTTTATTACATGCAAAATTAAAAAGTAAAAAATTTATGACTATCACTTTTTATAAAAAAAAATGAATTTACCATTTAAAAAATTATAAATTAAAAATTTTTAATCTATTCAAATTAAATCTGAATAGTTCGGATCTCATGATGACAAAAGATTAGTTGCACCAACATGAAATTGATAGCCGTGGAAGAGAGAGGATGGACGGGAGAATAGAAAGATGTTGACCAAAATGACCTCTCTCTATCACACAAACTTTGGTGGCTCGTGAGGTTGAGAGAGATATTAGGTGGCAAAAGCTGAGAAGGGTGAGTCGGGTCAGAGGATATAAAGATGAAAGATTCGTTGGTGATGTCTCATATCTCTGTATCTGTATCTGTATCTGTATCAGTATTTGGATATGTGACGATATTTTATAAGGTGACTGCCCTTGCCCTTGCCCTTGCCCTTGCGCTGCCCCAATCAAAATATGTGTTGCACGTGGTATGCCGCGTAACCCCCAATATATGTGTTTAGACTTTAGTGGATACTGTTACTAGGTAGCTGATTTTCAACATATATAACCTCTGCATTGCCCCACCTCCTTGTCTTTTCATCTATCCCCCATATCAAATTCAAACATCCTCATCCATCAATCAATCAATCAAGTTCAAATCCATTGCATTTCATTATTCAAAATCCTCCTACTCTAATGGAACGGAACGGAACGGAACGGCTTACCTTACCTCACAAAGTTCTCAAGATAAATCACATTGTAAGAGAGTACTTACTACTTAGTAGTCTATTTACCGAATTGTCTTCAATAAAAAAAATTCTTATGCTTGACCCAAAAGGGGAAAAAAAAAACATCACAACATACGTGAACTGAAAATTAAATTATTGCTTGAAGAGACAGTCACATTTAGCCTATAATATTGCTCTAAATAGGATTAACCGTGATAAAAATATATAAAAAATTAATGGCATTTTTAATGATAGGTATTTTTTTTTAATTTGAAAGACAAACATTACACTTTAAAGATACATTAGGCTCGAGCATGGATCTGGTGACACATTAGTGAGTCTTAAATCTATGTTCGTCTTATAAGCCATACTGGCTAGAAGGTCAGCATAACGAAGAATCTCCCTGTCAGCATTAATAATTTCTAGGTCCCAATTTAAAAAAATAAGCGATCTAGTCTCAGAAATTTCCTGTCGCATAGGGTGAAAGTTTCCACTATCAGACATCAAAGTGTGAATAGCCTGTAGTGAATCAGATTACACCTTTACCCTATTTAATCCCAAATTCTTGCATATTGATAGGCCTCTTTTAATTGTCAGGATTTTTGCTATTGTTGACGGATAAGCTCCCAGCTTATGTTGAAAATCTACAACCCAATGCCCATGATGGCCGCAGATGAGCCCACCATACACCGCTTGCCAAATGGATTTGATTGAGCTATCTACATCGACTCTCACTTTACCATCCAGTGGTTTATACCACTTGTCATTCAGCCTTTAGGGGATGCTAAAGATTTTGTGCTTGAACCTTCCTCCTTCGATTTCTTCAAAAAGAAGGCATTTGCAATGCTGGATAAGAGCTGGGGTTTGCTAACAGGTTCCGTCGAATACTTGTTAACATTGGTTCTTTCAAATAAGCCAGCACATCAAACTGAATATCTCAAGCCACGACCATTTTCTTGAATTGCTCAAGCCCACCTCATGCTAACAAGTTTCCAACCATTGCATCTAAACTTGCTCAAAAAACAAATATTGACTTAACTTTTTAATAACCCTCTATGCCACTAAGTTTTTCACCTTTTTTTTTCTTAAATATGATTATTAGATATCCAAGCGACTCACTAATTTGGATGGAGGATTTGGAACCAGTATGCCCCTCCTAACATTTTTTTTAAGGGGACTCGAACAAAAGTCCTTTCACTGTGTGATATAGCTAGTTCATTGAGAAATTAAATATCATTCACTTAATAATATTTCACTCAGCCCTTAGATATATGTATTTAATTTGATTAAGTTTAAAAAATTGATTATGTTGGTTAGTGTGACATATATTTTCTAAAACACTTTGAATATTCATCTTTATTAATTCCCTCTTTCATTCTCTTCCTTAATTATTGCTAATAAATATGAGTAAATTATAAAAATATTGACAAATATAAAAACTATATCATATACCTAAAATTAATATCAACTCTCCTAACATGTAATCTATTAGCGAAAGGGTGTAATATAAATTATTACTTTTATTAATATAAGAAATTTCAGAAGCACACCAAGACTTGGTATGATTATTATATAGAGTAAGTTCTTATAGAGGTAGGCGGAAGAAGCTCCTCTCCTTTACCTTCTCGTCCATTTCTCCTCTTTTACCATCTTTATCATCATTGGTAGGTTCAATGGTTCATATTTAATATTTCATAAAAATATTATTATAATTTTATATAAGAAACACAAAAAAAAAATTTATATATATAA
>JBAGKO010000001.1:19549432-19560316 GCA_037177275.1 Acacia concinna | reverse complement strand
AGTCATCTTGTTTTCTTTTTAAATTAAATATTCATATTACAATTGATAAAAATAACATTATTTTTTTATAGAAAAAAAATAACATTATTTATCATATTAGTTGTCTTAATAAATATGTCACATAAAATATTTTAACAATGTTAATGTCATGTTAAATGAATTAATACTATCAAAGGTACGACTAAATCCTTTTTAAATTTTAAGGCTAATTATTATAAATTAAGTATACCTTACAGATCAAAATTACATGTTTCAGATTTAAGGGATAAAAATAAAAATTAAATTAAATTTAAAGGACTGAAAATTATATTAACTCTTTATTTTCACTGGACATGTTAATTGTTATAGGTGAAGAACTTGGATGGAGATGTTAACCTGCCAACCTGAAAAAGGAGAAACTCCCGCCACTGTCGTCTGCAGTCACATCTTCCCCTGAAAAACAGAGACAGGGCAACCAAAAAGCTCCAAATCTTTGATATTCACTGTCGAAATTCTCCATTATACCCCACATCCCCCACCTTCTTAAAGCCCCTTCCGAGCACAAGCATTGGATGAGAAAGCCAAGAGAGAAACATCATGAAAGCCAAAGCAAAAAGCTCTAATTTGAAGTTGGGTTTACCTTCTCTGATCTTCCTTTGTTCCCTTTTCTTCTTTATTGGACTTTTTCTGTCCACTATCCTCTTTCAGGTCTCTTAAATTCCCTTTTACAATACTCGATTGATTGATATATCCAGGCAAGTATTCGATCAATCTCATGGCTTGAATTAATTATGTAATTTTATTGCAGGATTTGGCTGACGCACAGCCTCGATCGGGGGTGAGAATACTTGAAGAATCGGTGGCGCAGAAGGAATATGACTCGCTTGATCACGGTAAATCTGGGGAAGATTTTGTTGAATCAATCCCATTTCAGGTTATTCATCTTCTTATTATTGTTTTCCATTTATGCTTATGGTTATTGAACGCAAACATTGTCATGACTTAAGTCCGATTATCTCATATGATTATCGAAGTAAGGCCTAAGATTCAATGTGATACCTCGGCTCATGTAAAATATGCTTGCTTATTAGTTCAAGGTATTAGAGTCTCTATTTGATTCACATTTGGAGGCACATGGACACATATTTGATCCTTAATGAAGAAAGAATATCCCTCAAGTTTACTCATGAGAAGTGATGCTTGTATATAAAGAAGTGGTTTTCTACCGCCATTGAAAATGATGACTTGTAATAGACTAATGATTTGCAATCTGAAAACGGTTAGTATCTGCAGCTGAGATGGAGCCTGCAGAAAGAAAATCTCTTCCTTTTAGAAAGCTTTTGAAACTTGGTACTGCTTATTCATTGCCTCTCAATTTCATTCTCTTCCTTTTTTCCTCCTCTTTTTGCAGGTTTTAAGTTGGAGGCCACGGGCAGTATATTTTCCGAACTTCACAAGTGTCGAACTATGTGAGCGCATAATTGACATGGCAAAGTCAAAACTTCAACCATCAAAATTAGCTCTGCGAAAGGGAGAATCTTCTGAGAGCACTAAGGGCACTAGAACAAGGTATTATCATTCTCACTTACACTATCCACTACGATTCTTCTACTCACAGCTATTTATTTATAATTTGGAGTTCCCTATATAACATAAACTTGTTGATTAACATGATCAATGTTAGCAAAGATAGGTCTGTTTATGAGTCAAACTAAATTTGGTAATGTTTTTGAATTTCTTTATACTGCATGGCAGTAAACGGTTAAATCAGTTCTGTTATCTTCATGGTGTTTAGGCTGTTGAGTTTGAGTTATGTAATCCATCATTGATTGAACTCATATAATAGTATCATAAAATAAATTTTTCGTGACATTTGGAAGTTAGAAATCTTAAGCATCACAAACATTAATTATTTTTTGAGATGCTCAGTTCTCTTCACACAAATTATTTAATGTACTGTGATAAATGATGGTTTAGGAGTTATAAGATTTTTTTAAAATATGTATTACTGATTTGGTAGAATGATGAAAAGGGAATAAAACCTTTAAAGAAATTGGTTTATGGTAGATTCATCATCCTAAATATGAAAGGTTGATCTTTGATTGAATGGATTGTTCCATCTCACTGAAGTCCTATCTTTAACATATTAGCTATGACCATACACAGCCCTATCATATTATATTTTGGAGCATAAACTGTGGAGAAAACAGCTAGATTATGATTCCCTCAAATGTGTTTTTCCGCACAAATGTGTTGCTGCTGCTAATTTATACTGGGAAACAGTTCAGGCACATTCATTAGTGCATCAGAAGACAAAACTGGCATCTTAGACTTAATTGAGAGGAAAATTGCAAGGGTCACAATGCTTCCAAGGACACATGGAGAGGTATTATTCTTTTTTAAGATTTTGTTAACATTCTCTAAAGGTGCACAAGATTATCAAAGTGTGGGATGTTGCTAAACTCTTGCAGGCATTCAACATATTGCAGTATGAGATTGGCCAAAAGTATGATGCTCATTATGATGCGTTCAATCCAACTGAATATGGCCCTCAACAGAGTCAAAGGGTATTATTATCAAGGCCGATAATGCAAATTTAGTAAAAAACAATGTTGTTATAAGTATTCACAAGAACTATATATTTTCAGCGCAAAAAGTGACAATAAACAATTTATTTGAGAGCAAATATAACAACCGTTAAATAGAATTAACTTCTGTTAATTTTTGTATAGTGGGTCCTACCAATCTTCTCTTTCTATTATTTAATGGAGATTAGTTCTATTTAACGGTGTTCCTTTATTTATTCTCAAATAAATTGTTTAATACCATTTTTTCCACTGAAAATAGATAGTTTTTAAGAATTTTTATAGCAATGTTGTTTTTTTGCTAAATTTGTACTTTTTCCCTATTATTAATAAATTCCTGTCAAATATAACCTTTTGTAACCTTACTTTTCTTTGTGGTGGTATTCTTGGCTGAATTATTCTTCCTGCAAATCTCTCTTTTCAACAATTTTCTTGACACCTGTTGTCTTCCTTATTAGGTTTGATTTAACTTAAATCATGTTCACCTAATAGATCTCTCAGATAATGGAAAAAGAAATTCTGAGGTCAGATAATTAAGGAATACCATATAACAGTTCTTGGCAAGATTTTAAAATAAGCGTGGACATTGGGTAACTAGTCCTACTTATTCCTGGTGTTACCTGCTGTATGATATTATTTAGACTGCAAATTCACGGGGAATAGACATGGATTTCAAGGAAAAGAAACGATTGGGAAAACAAAGGAATAAGCAAAGCATGTAGAGCATTCTTTAATACTACATCCGGTCCTAAATATAAAACCTAGTTGACTTTTTTGGATAATCTCAATAAAACTAATTACATTAGTTCAAAACATTTAAATTTGTCATTTTCCTTTAAACTATTTTACCTAACTTCTAAACTAATATATAATATAATAATACACTACAAATGATATAACTAAGTAACTTATTTACCTACATTAATCTCTTAAAAAAAGTCAACTGGATCTTATATTTAGGATCGGAAGGAGTATTATTTTGACCTTACCTTTACAGCCTAGATTTATTTTATCCATGTTAAGTTTGTTTTAATGTTATGACCAGTCCAAGCTGTTATGCTTACCTATTTTTCATCATGGTCACGTGAATTGGTCCCAAACATATACAGAATCTGCAGAGAGGTACTTTAAAACTTTGACCAGTCATGGCTGACTGAGTTCCCTTGTGGTTCAAACCTGCACCTCTTATTAGACTAAGACAAGAAATTAGTTCAGATTTTGTATGCCCCTATCAAGATACTCAAGAATTTAATAACTTAAAGAAGTCGGTTAACTATGTTCTCTTTCATAGACCTTTCTTGTCTGTATGGGTCTGATCTCATATTCATAGTCAATTGGGCAGGTTGCTTCCTTCTTGTTGTACCTATCAAACGTAGAAGTAGGAGGAGAAACCATGTTCCCTTTTGAGGTATACCTTGCAATTCGACATCGTCTTCATTGTATGTCACTTTGTAATATGAATCTTGATATGGATGTAGTAATTGGAGAGTGTTTTATCTTGCAGGATGGTATGAACATTGGCACACGTTATAACTATAAAGAATGCATTGGTATGAAAGTGAAGCCGCGTCAAGGTGATGGCCTTCTTTTTTATTCTTTGCTTCCAAATGGCATAATCGACAAGGTAATCTCTCTCTCTCTCTCTCCTTTTCATTTTCTTGGTGCCTTAAAGCATGTTCCTTTTTGATACAGTAATAATATGTGCATGTAATTGCTGTTCCTTTTATATATATAGCACACATGGGTAGATATAATACGGGATGAGCATCTGAGAATCAGATGAAGATTTTTTTGACAATGATGGTCAGAGACTAGATGGCACTTTCATGATGATTCATTCAAATTGCTCTCACCATCTTTTTAATAGAAACTACTTATGTACTTTTACTTTTAATACTGAGACGTAAATTATAGGCATTTTTCTTTAGTCCATGAAATCGAATTCTTAATACATGTCACTTCCTCAGCTCAGTTATATGTGTGTGTTTGTGATTTGATCCTATAAAAAAAGAAGAAAATTTCTCTTCTTTTATTTGTTCCTTTCATTATCTGGCTTGCTTTTGATTGACAGTAACTGAACTGAACTTTAATGCAGACTTCTCTACATGGAAGTTGTCCCGTGATTGAAGGGCAGAAATGGGTGGCCACAAAGTGGATTAGAGATCGAGACCGAGTCTAGTTGATTGTTAAAGTAACCTATTGTACTAACAATAGGTAAAACGTTTAAAAAGAAAAAAGAAAAAAAGAGAGAGGAAGATTATATATGTAACCATGCGCAACATAAATCTCATTTAAATGTTGTGATCACCATTTGATCGAGTTGTATAGGTGCACTAATTATTGTTTTTTTGAAGTTTCATGTTGTTAAATCTTTTGAGGTAATTTTTTTTTTCACATGCTTGTTTCATATATAATAAGCTACTTTTGAAAGTTCTAATCACCATTATAAAATTATTAAAAAAAAAGCACCATTATGAATTGCTTTGGCTGAAAAATTAATGAATTGAAAAAGTGATTGCACTTTCTATTTTCATTTGATGCGTTGAGCCTGAGGAGCATTTTCTTTGACAAGAGAGACTAATCTCCTGTCGGTGTTGGTGGTAAAGGACATTCTTATTAAGTTTTTGATGCATATATGAAATAAATCTTTCAATTATTTATTTATCACATCATTTAGATTCTTTCATAAAAGGAGAAAATTGGAGAAGAGATAATTAGCACTGTCGGCCGTTGACTATAAAACTGAACAATAGTTGCAAATAGCCTTACAGCCAAGTGGTGGATTCCTTCCAGGCAATATAGGGTGAATAACTTGGTCTGCAATATGAATCATTTGTGAAATAATTGACACTATTCTGTTTTAACTAGTTTTGTCCACATAATTAATACGAGTACATGTTTTCAATTTGTCAACTTATTGAATTTTCAAACACATATTTTAATAGGGATAAAAATGAAAAATATTCAATTTAGAACATATTTAATGAGTTAACTGTCATTTTTTATTTTTCGTGAATTAGTTAAAATGTCATAATATATTATAGACTAAATGAAGTATTTTTTTTTTACTATAAATGACTTGCAAAGTCCGATCCCATTAGTAAAGAGGTCAGCTTATAATAATAAAGTTATGAGTTCAAACTTCACTAATATAAATAGTTTATTTATTGGTGAGCAATATGTAAATACTTTCATAAAATTCTTCTGTATCTATAGATCTGGAGGCATGCCTTCCAGGAGAGTCCCGATTAGAGGTGATAATATAGGCAAGCCACTAGGTTAGGGTTAACTTGTTATTGGTTGGGCCCATATGAGTTTAGGCTAAAATGACCTCATATCAATATCAAGGTTGATGGATTAGCTTGCCCATCCTGTTTTCTTATCCTTAAATTTTTTTTAAAATTTTTTTAACAATACATTGATTTTCTTTACAAACCTAAAAGGTTAAAAATTTAAAAATACATTACTAAATCATAAAATAAAGTAAAACATCAAATTTAAAATTTTAGACATTACAAAATATAAATTAAATATGTATCACTACACATCACAAAGTATAAATTAAAAATAAATCTAAAATCCATATAATTAACCATTAATCAGTATTAATCAATATTAATAATGTTCAAATCTAAAGTATGATGTGATAACAATAGCATTGAGGGCCTTTTTGCTCTTAGGCATCCATAGACTTTTTTTTTTTAAAAAAAAAGAACTTGCCAATTCGGTGGGCCAACTCATTACGGATTTGCGAGTTGAGAATAAACAAGTTTTTTTAAAAAAAAAACAAAAAACCACGTCTTTTTAAAACTCAACCGAACAAGTCTACTGGGTTCAGCATATTCCACTATGGTTAAACTAAGTCACGCTACTGATCCTAAAATATATATATATATATATATGTATGTATGTACAAATTAAAGTTGAATGCATCCACGTGAATTAAGAAAGAAAAAAAAATGGGGAACAAGGTGATGGGTCAAAAGGAGTTTTTCCCATTTGGAGTGAAAGTGGGGGCTCTCTCTCTCTTGACTCCAGAGCTGAGAGTCCCCACTTCTCACGACAACACAACACATCACCACTTTCCTAGTAACCACGTTCCTTCCCAATGACTCACACACCTCACTGGGCCCCACTCTACGCGCCATTTCAACTCTCTCTCTCTTACCACCTCCCCCCATCATGTCATTTGCTTTCCTCTTTCTCTCTCTCTCTCACCCCCCGGATTCCTCCTCTTGTTAATGGGAAATTTGGAATAAGCACAATACTCTCCTCAATTTCAAACACTATTCCCACTCTATTCATTCAAAGTTTGACTTGGACTCTCTCTTCCTCTTCCCTCTTCCTCTTCTTCTTTGCCTTCATTCTGTTTCTCTGCATTGAATAAAGATGACTCCTTTCATTCACCTCTCTTTCTTCTTTCTCCTTCTCCATTGTCCCCTCCTTTCCTTCGCTACCAACTCTGAAGGTATCTTCTCTTCATTCTCCTTTTTTTCCCGATTAAAACCCATCAAGTCTTCCTGTTTTAGGATCTGAATGTATCCCTTTTGATGTCTTCGTTTCTTCTGGTTTGGGAGAACTCTGTGGAAGCTACAATTAAATTACTCGTCAAAATCAAAGTTCTGATATTTAAGCTTCAAAAAAGTCTAGAATTTTCCCTTCCCCATCATATGGTTTTGGATTTTTTTTTTTTTTTCATGCAGGAAATGCTCTGAATGCTCTGAGAAGCAGGCTATCGGACCCTCACAATGTTCTTCAAAGCTGGGACCCAACTCTGGTTAATCCTTGTACTTGGTTTCATGTTACCTGTGACTCCAATAATCATGTCACTCGTTTGTATGTTTCTTCTTCCTTTTCATTTCTGTTTATCTCTATTTTGATTTGATTTTGGACTTTTATTCTTGTCTGGCTTCTAATCAGCTTGGCTTTACCTTTTTCAATTTCAGAGATTTGGGCAACTCTAACGTCTCTGGAACTCTAGGCACAGAACTTGGCGAACTTCACCATTTACAATACTTGTACATAGCCTTCCTTCTCTCTCTTGCCTTATGCTATTTGTTTTCGTAGTTTATTATGAAGCCTAAGTTCTGATCGTGGAGCCTTTCTATGCTTTATTCTCATGAGTCATAACTTACTAAATTATGTTTTCATAATCAGAAAGCAAACAAACACCTAAGAATTACCCAAGTTTTCTCATATGAACTTTCCCTGTCCCTTGATTAAGGACTCCGGACTAGATACTTGTGATTTTGAACTAGACCTGTCTTAAACTAAGCCCTTTTGTTTGATTAACTATTTACATGATTATGATTAGTCGGATAGGTATATTGAGATTAGGTCTGACAATTACTAATACCAGATTTGCCAAAAGCAAGTGGGAGTTTCTGAAAAATGATTATTTTTTATTTTTTGGGCAGGGAGCTGTACAGGAATGACATTAAAGGGGGGATTCCTGAGGAATTTGGAAACTTGAAAAAACTGGTTAGTCTGGATATGTATGATAACAAGTTTGAAGGAGAGATCCCAAAATCATTTAGCAAGTTGAAGTCTCTGAGATTCCTGTGAGTATTGTTATGTCTATTTTGATTGTTCAGAAACCTTTTGGGCATTATATAGTTGTTGAACAGAATGATATCTAAATTGCCATTTTCCTTTGGTTCTTGTCTTGTCTGTATCTAAAAAAACTCAGCCGCCTAAACAACAACAAGCTTTCTGGGCCAATCCCAAGACAACTCACTCGTCTCACTAATCTCAAAATCTTGTAGGTTTCTGTTTCTTCTTCTATTTTATTTGTGACCTGTGTTTTCTCTGTTGTTGCTTATATGAACTCATTTTTTCTCACGTTGCAGTGATGTTTCTAATAACAACCTGTGTGGAACAATACCAGTAGATGGCCCTTTTGCTTCTTTCCCTCCAGAAAGGTAAGTTTTTTACTCCAATTAATTCTGTTCATGACGAACTAAAATCACTTGAATTAAAATAAACCAGAAAGGGTTAAACCCATTTAATGTCCCTATATTTTTAACCTTTTTTTGTTTTTGATACCTATTCCCTTGATTGTTTTTGTTTTTCTCCATATACTTTTAACAAGTTTTGATTTTGATCCTTGTACTTTTAAAGAAATTTTTGTTTTTTTACTGTTTTATCTCTACAATAAGCCACGTCATTCCTAGTTAGCGGTCCATGTCTACCTAGTTAAGTGTTGGACATCATTGAAGTTAATGCCATTAAGCTCATATCAAAGTGTTTATGAAATTATAGGGACCAACATTTTGAACAACATAAACTATAGGACGAAAAACAACAAAAGAAAAGTAAAAAAGACCAGAATTCAAAACTCGCGAAAACTATAGGGATAGAGTTAGTTTTGTCCAACCAGAAAATACTTGACTCACTGAAGTTTTGCTCATAGGATATAATTGATTCAGCATAAATCTACAAAGATGATACACTATAATATCTCAAACCTAATAGCTTAGTTCATGAAAAAAAAAAAAAATCTAATCATAATCTCTAATGTGGGCTTGCTTACTATTGCAGCTTTGCAAACAACAGCAAACTCAGGGGTCCAGAGCTTAAAGGATTGGTTTCTTATAATTTTGGATGCTGAAGAAAGCTACTATTTGGTGATGATAAAACACTGTATGGCTTGCCATGGAAAGGAATATGATATATGAATAAAAACAAGGGAGAAAGTGAATTGTATCTGAGTGTATCCTACCATGAAGCACAAAAGATATGAACACCTTGTCTGTTTGGAGAATCAATGTATCAATATAAAATCTATAGAAGATATATGTTATTTATAAGCAATGATTAGTATCAGCTTCTTTTAAGTGGAAAATTACCGTTCACGTCTCATTCTGAATTAGAAATTGTCGCTACATGCTACTCATTTGTTGGATTCTTTTTTGTTATTGTATTCCTTTTATTGAGAGATCATAGTGGTTTTCCCAATTTTGTATGCAGTTGATGTGTGTTTTGATTTGGAATGTTTTGTGAAAGAAAATTATCAAGGAAAAATTGTCTTGATCCTGAATAAGGAAATATACGTCAAAGAGGTCCCGAAATAGAAATAAATTATTGTCAGATCCTAAAGTTATTAATGGCGACCATTGGGTTGTTAATGACAATTCAGATAATAGGGGCTTGACAGTAATATTTTTTTTTTATCTTTAGGACCCGACATAGTATTTTCTTATCTTAAAACCTCTTTGACGTATATTCTCTTATTTGGACTACTTCAATGTAATTTTCCCAATTATGAAACTGTAAATAATTTGTTTCTAATTATTTCTTGTTTTTATAGTGAGAAAAATCATGTTTTTTTTTTCTAACTATAATTTGTTTGAAGTGAAACAAAAAAAGAAATAAAACTCACTTTCACTTTATGATCAATATAAAGAGGGTGGAATATAAAGAGTAAGTATCAATTTGGGTTAACAATTTTAGGAGGGTGGAATATAAAGAGTTAAGTGTCAATTTGAATGTTTTGAAATTAAAATAAAATGTGGGGATAAACAAGTAAAGGCACGCATGAAATTTGTTCATGCTTTTCAGTTTTTCTGCTGCTGGTTTCAAGTCTCAATACTTCTTTTATACTGTTAAAAAGTTAGGTAAAGAGGCACCCACTACCATAAATTTTTTTTAACGGGCGTTTGGCACCATAAACTTTTTTTAAGGGTAAAAATATACATGAGCTCTTAAAAAAGGACATCTGACACCACTGCCGTTAACAAAGTTAACGCTGTTATTTTTAAGAGTTTATAGTGGCACTCAGCACCATAAACTTTCTTTTAAGGGGCGTCGAGCACCATAAAATTTTTTTAGGGACAAAAATATACACAAACTCTCTTCTTTCTGTTTCCAAAACACACACAAAGAAACACATCATCTGAAAAAGCTTGACGACTTCATCAACCTTATTCCAAAATACATGAATTCACTATTAATAAAAAAAACAGAGTGATTCAGAGAATAAGCTTCATAGAATCTTACTAAATTGGGGAACCTTGCTGAAGATAACTCAGACTAGATCATTAAATACTAGAAAATGTACGACAACGTAGAAAGTAGTAAGCAAGATGATGAGAGAGATGAGGGAACAACAGAGAATCAGGTTTGTCTTAAATGAAATAGGAGATTCAATGGACAGATTATTAAATTTGCCCATTTTTAAAAGTTTATGGTGCTCGACGCCCCTAAAAATATTTTATGGTGCCTGACGCCCCTTGGAAGAAAGTTTATGGTGTTGAGTGCCCATATAAACTCTTAAAATAACGGCGTTAACTTCATTAACGGCGGTGGTGCCAAACGCTCC
>JBAGKO010000001.1:19527521-19539411 GCA_037177275.1 Acacia concinna | reverse complement strand
AACTTGGGCTCACGAAGAGTGCCCATAAGCCATCCAGTTACGAAGAGTGCCCATAAGCCATCCAGTTGCTTTTTTTTTTTTTGAAAATTTCAGTTGATGACTAAATAAAGGAATTAATGTCAGTTAAACTCTAAAACATTCTGAAATTTCAGTCAAAGCTCAAGGACCAAAATGAAAATAATTTTTTAAAGTAAAAAGACAATAATGCCCTTTA
The DNA here is from genome assembly GCA_037177275.1 of Acacia concinna. Taxonomy (NCBI): domain Eukaryota; kingdom Viridiplantae; phylum Streptophyta; class Magnoliopsida; order Fabales; family Fabaceae; genus Acacia; species Acacia concinna. The sequence goes on along the minus strand of JBAGKO010000001.1, from coordinate 19,539,197 downwards.
TCTCATTAACAAGTGAAATCTTCCTATGAACAAGTGTGTAACTCTTTGTGAATAAGTATAATCCTCATATGAACACATTAATTTATTTCTAGTTGTCAAAATTGCACACTTATTCATAGAAGGATTTTACTTGTTGACAAAGAGTTACACACTTGTTCATAGGAGGATTTCACTTGTTCATAATATAAAGGGCATTATTGTCTTTTTACCTGAAAAAATTATTTTCATTTTGGTCCTTGGGTTTTTATTGAAATTTCAGAATGTTTTAGAGTTTAACTAACATTAATTCCCTTATTTGGTCTTCAACTGAAATTCCCCCTTGTTTTTCACCATGACCATAAGCCATCTAATTCAAGTGTTCCTAACTGAGTTAAAAAAAAAAAAAAAAAAACACACACACACACACAAAGCTTTATAAATTGCCCATATATAGTAATACAAATGATTTTTTAAAAAGAAACATTTCTAAAAAGGGAAATTTAAAAAAAAAACTTTATTTTACAAAACATTTCTTACAACAAAGAGTTGATGTAGCGGTATAAGCCCTTGTTAGATCCTTTTGGATCTCGAGTTCGAGTCCTTACCACAAACCCTAAATAGGTGACGGATGTTATATTAAAAAAAAGAGAGTAAAATACTCTAACCTCCCTTGTATTTTACCTTAATTATACAGACCTCCTCTTTATTTTGAAATCATACACTTAAGTCCAAACAGTTAGCTTCGTTAATAATTTGAAATTTTTTTATTAATATTTATATTAAAATAAAATTTATTTACTAATTTACCCTTCATCATTAATAATTTCCTAATTTTGACCAAGATTGTTTGAGTAATCTAAGAGTTTTTTTCCTTAATTTATTTTTTTACTATTGTAAATAGTTATCTATTAAATTTTTTCCATATCTCAATGAAAGTTATTTAATCTCATTAATACAAATATAGAAAAGTTGACTGTATAATTAATTCTTTCAATATATGCATATTTAAATAAACATGTTCATAAATTTTGTGCAAAAAATTAATTTAAGAAATTAAATTTTTAACTACATGCAAAATAAAATATATTTACACTTAATTAGCTGAAAAATTGTTACATATAGCTAAAAATGGGTTTTTTTAATAAAATATAATAAAAAATAATTATTTAACAAAATACAACAATTTAAAAAGTATTTAACGAAATATAATATCACAAATCGTGTTAAGTTGGCACGATTTGAACAAATCATGCCAACTAAACATGATTTACATTGGAGAAAAACTAACAGGTGCCAATTTGTAGCAGAAATCGTGCTACAGTAGCACGATTTGTCACATATTTATTTATTTATTTTTAACATCTTTCCCCAACTGCATCTCCCCCCACCTAAAAAAAACCACATGCATGCTGTATCCGTATTTTTCTGTTTTTTATCATCTTGATTCAAAGGAGAGACAAAGTCTCACCTAATAAATGTGTTTATTAAAATTTAAAGTTTATGTTTTCTTTCCTTAAAGAATTCTCGTACCATCTCAACGAACTATAGGTGAAATACGTGCTTTTACTCGTCTAAAATAATAACAAGCCAATAATATAAAGAGTGCGATTTATTAAAAACAAGGGTGAAAATCTCAGGGTTCAAGGGCATCATCACAAACGGACACATGTTTGCTTTCTCACCAGCGAAAACAATTATTACATCACTTGTTCAATCTGAAAATATTAAATTTGGAGGACAGGTGCTAAATTTAATTATATCACACGCACACACATATTATTGAAAGTTAACATAAAAATTAAAGGGAGAATTTTAAAAAAATACCTTCCTAAATTGCAAAACTCTAAAAGGGATGTTAACATTTCAAAAAGACACTAAAGTATTATGGACTAAATTGGGGTTTTGAAATTCGTTAATATGAGCAGTAGTGATTTTCACAAGAAGAGCAATTAATTTCGCTAGTCCGTGTTGATCCATGTTAATCATTCTTTCTCCCCTTCAAAATTCGCTGACGTAGCATATTTTCACTATTTGAGTAATGGTTTTCGTAAGAAAAATAATGGATCAACACGTGACGTGAACAGCAATGAATTTTGTAGATTTTATCTTCATATGCAATTTAGGTAAAATGGTTTTCGCAAGAAGAATAATGAATTTCGCTAGTCCGTGTTTTCGTAATAGTTTTGAGTAAAGCTTCATATGTGTACCGTCATTTTACCTAAATTTCTTGAAATAAACGAATCAAAGATTCAAAATCTTTGTGGGCAATACTTAAGCAAAATCAAGATGATAAAAAAAAACAGAAGCTTCTTTAATTTTCAAACGAGGTCTTCCTCTATAATCTATAATTCACAAAAGAAAATATCACCAATCAGAAACTACCACGTATCCAATTTTCTACAAACTTGTAAATTCTAACCTGAATTTTGATTATAACCATGAATGCTGCGCAGCCCAAATCCAAAATTTGCATCACTTTTAGGATTTCACGAAAGCTTCAAATTTACAACACCGATAATTAATTGGAGAACAAATTAAGGAAGCGCGATTAACATTATTGAACACCCATGATTTAGCCATGGGTATAGGAAATATCAAATTGGTCAAATATGATATATTGGCAGAATAAAAAAAAAACAGAGTAAATACGGAAAAAATCATTAAAAGATTTAGAAGAAATAAGGAAAATTTATGAAATGAAGTTGAAGGTAAGATTCGTACCAAAACGAGGGAGCCCGAACTTGGATAGATATGAATGAAGATCTAATAGCTGTCAGCGAATTTTACAACCAAAAAGAAAGACTGATGTTTGGATAATCCAAACCTACGTTTCAAAAGCAGTTTTTTGCGACTCATTTTGTAAATTTTAAAAAACTGTATCAAAAGTTAATGTAAAAAAAGAAGAGAGTCATGGGCTTTTCTGACATATGCAAATTTTAGAGATATGACCAAAAATACCTCACACACTTGACACTTGGTTGGGCTTTTTAAGCATCTAATTAGGGGTTTGAAGCCTCTTTAGGAAGTCTATGGTGTGAAGAGATTAGTCAGCATCTAGTTAGGGGTTGAAGCTTTCCTTATGAAATCTATAGTGCAAAGAGATTAATTATTAATTATTGCTACAATAGGTGGATACCATGTGCCAACCAAAAAATTGAAATTGCCGCTTAAAATTTCAATGGGTATTAATGACTCAGATTTTCACAAATTGTAAATGGAGCAAATTTATTATTTGGAGGGTTAATTTAGTTTTTTAAGATTAAGGTGTTTAAACAACTTTCAACAGTAATCATAATCATAAACGATATAAAAGGGGAAAAGTGATCATAACATTAATAACTCCAAATGCATGTTATAATAAGTATTTCAATTAAAGGTTAAAGTGTTAAAATAGCCAATTACTTATATCAAAAGTATAAAAATAATCATAAATTTTTTTTGATACAAAAGTAACTGAAATATCACTCATTGAAGATTAAATAAGTAACTAGTTAAAATAGTAAGGGAAATAATTAGTGTTGAACTTCAATGGCCAAAAAATGAAGAATAAGAGGGTAAATCATCATGTCGAAAAAGAGAGGGAGGGCAAATTAAGGACCAGTTTTACGCTTTTTAAATAACACGTATCCCATGAAATGTAAATTGTGTAAACTAATAAAAAATCCGATAACAAATATATACAGTTGTAACGCGATAAACTTCAATAAATCTTTAGTATGTGTATGTCCTACATTAAAATAAGTGTTCAATAGGCACAGTGGTCCCAACACAAACATTAACAATCTCTCAAATTGGATGGCATATTTGCATAGTTTACAAGGGACAGACAATAGTGAGATAAAATTCTTAGAATACTCCCCTTCAATTCTTAATATAAATTATAGTTTAAAGTGCACCACAAGCTAGATTTTATATTAGAAAAAATGACAATAAGGTTTCAAGGAATATCAGAATAGTTCCCACAAGTTGTTAATGTCACTGCTCGAGTTGTTAATTGTCACTACTCAGTTATTATTAAGTTTTGCTATTAGTTTCCTTCTTTAGAACCTTATTGCCATTTTCCCTTTAAATTTAAGCAATACTAATTATTTGTGATCAGAATCTTCAAAAAAAAAATATCATTCAGAAAAAATTCTCAAAATGCTCAATCATGCGGTACTAAGCTGTAAAATCATGCATCTCATCCGTCATGTTGGTACTAGTTATTAGACAATCTGATAACAAACAGCTATAAAACTATATTTGTCTAATTTAGCTAATAGCTACATCCTGCATGCCAATATATCCAACGTACATATTTGCATTCATAAGAAATTAATCCCAATAGCTGCAAGGCCTCTACAAAGATGACATTAACAAACACTGAAGATAAGATGGCCCCTCCAAAATAAATTAAGCAGATATCCTATGGTTTACCTTTTACCCTTTCAATCTCAACTACCAGCTGATGAAGCTTGATTATCTTCACTAGCGGGATGATTAATTGTGCGTAATGGTGGGGCCTCTCTAAATTTCAATATATAAGCTATTTCATGAACTGCACGCAGTTGTGGAATCACTTGAGCATCTAAGTAAGAATCACAGGAGAAGCACCAGACTGACAGATCACTGAGTGGCAGAGTTGCATCAAGCGCATGGCGTCAGTATAATTACAGAATGACTGAGAATTATGCGTTTCAAATTACCAAGTAACATTTTTACATTGAAGCAGGCCAATTACCTGAAGCTGAGTGCCACATTGTGACTTGTTTGCTGATAATGCTGAAGCATATGCTTGTTCACAAAACGGCTACAGAGCACATCCTTACAAGACAGACACAGCCAGTTCTCATTGGGGTGTTGGCAACTGAAAGTTTAATCCATTCACAGATTGGAAAACATCCACTCTTCATGCAAAAACTAGGCTTCTTATCATAAATTGTTCATATGCTTGATTTCTAGGGGGATGTTTAGTGTTAGTTAGGCACAAGCTAATTGTGATATACAATTAGGTGAAATGTACAGTCCTGAAGCCAGTGGAATCTGCTATTAACTTCTTCGACTGCCAAACCTTCAATCAACATATATGCATCTCACAAGTCCAAACCATCCATTACCCCTCATCTAGCCCCCTAAACCCTAGACCTATATTCTCCATGCACAATTTCAGATTATGGGATTTCATGCCAAATTTCTTTCCAACACTTTCCAGATTTTTCAAAACATTCTTAGGGCTAAGAAAGAACTAGACTTTTCTTGAAAGTTCTATGAAGAAGCAATTGAAAATCCTGTTAAATCCCATTCATTATTTGGCTAGTAATGGGAGCTGGATTTTGATGGTAAACGAAATTGATGACTTTTCATAAGTATGAACCAGCAAAAGGTACCTATTGCAGGGAGTTTCAGGAGTTGGGATGTGCGTCAGATCGGCCGCCAACGAACCAAGGTGATCGCACGAGGTTCGAGCTTCGACCCAACCCGATTCAGAGCCATAAATTAAGTCGTATTCTTCTTCAGGAATACCTTCCTGAACATCGCACAGATACGATAACAGTAAATACAAACTGCATCGAGATTTCTATAGGCAAAAATTGTTTTCACACCATAAGTGAAATACTGATTCTTTCATACCGGTTGATGAAAATTTAGTTAGCATGATATTTATATATGAATAAGTTCCTGCGGGTTTTGTCGGGATCAAAAAGGAAAATACAGATTGAAGAGAAGTTAATACCAGCCGAGAAGAAGACGAAGCACCTGCGTTTGCCATGAAATCCAGAACACGAAGAAATTGAAGATACAGTCGGAAAAGGGCCGTCTTCCCAAATTTCCTCTCTGCCTGGCTATATAATATGCAATGCACGGGAAACGAACCGGCATATGCTATCAAGGGTGCTTTGGAATTGGATATACGCGGGGTGTTTGAGAATTGAAATAAGTGACTTATTGGAACTTTGGATTTGGCTATACGCGGGGTTGGGAATTGAAATAAATGACTTATTGGAACTTTGGATTTGGCTATACGCGGGGTGTTTGGGAATTGAAATAAGTGATTTATTGTGTAATATAGAAAAATTATGTGAAAAAAAGTCTTTTTAATAAGTGATTTATTTCTTTTTATATTGGGTTTCCAAACATCCCAATAATAATATGCAATACACGGGAACTGACATATGTTATCAAGGGTGCTTTGGATTTAGTCTATGATTTATTTTTTTATAGATTTATTATAAGTAGTTTTAAAAGAATAAATCATTTATCAGAAGAAGTTATTGTGTTTGGATATGATTTTGTAAAAAAAATGACTTTTTTTTATGAAACATGTTTACATGATAAGTAAAAAAGTAACTTGTGATAAAATTTTTAAAAGATATTTTTTGTTTAAAAATAAGTAAGAAATGTGTAATATCCCAAATTTTTATTTACCAAATTCTCTAAATTTTGGTTAATTTTTAGAATAAAACTAGTGGCAGTCTTATTGTACATCAGTTTATCCTAGGCAAACGATGTCCAAAAATTATGAAACTTTTTAGTCTAAAACTAGACATGTCAAGCTTTAATTTGATATATCATTTGTATGATTTGGATATATATGTTAATATATATGAATTTTTTAAGTTTGTCCAGTGAAATTCGTCTATTTCTGGAGTAGTGTTCAAAAATAAAATTATTGAAAATTTTGTTATTCTAATTGAACCAAGGAAGTATTTTTTTTTCTTCTAAAACTGTACTTAATATGGGAAACTTGAACTTTAGAATCACCTCAGTTGGATATCTATACAATTATATATGAATTTTCAAAGTTGAGTGAAAATTCTATTCAGAAATCCAAATTTCATAAATATAATGGTATGATTGTAATTTATGGCTCAACTAAAGATAAATATGGAAATAATGTATAAGGAAAATTGGATAGTACCCATGAATTATCTAAAGACTGATGACAGTTAGTTTAAAAATTTATGATACAGTTAATATACCAACTCTGTGGAAAATTCAACAAAATAATTATTTTGTCCATTCTCTTTCTTCCTTAGAGCTACAAAAAGCTCCAATTATTAGCTTCAACTTTTAAAGCTACTTTTAGACCTTTAGCTTCAATTTATTTTTTTCATCTAAACATTCAAAATATTATAAGTAGCTTAACTTATAAAAGTGATGCTATATAAGTTAAATAAATTGTCACCCAAACACACTCAGAAACTAGACCATCCAAGGGCGGTTCAACTGTTCACATTTGCCTACAAACGATAGTTTAATTCATTTTTTTATTATCTTATTATTTTCTAAATATTGATATAATTTTTTATCTGAAATTATCTTTTTGAACAATCTAAACCAACTAAATTGGACTGAGGTCTATTAATTGTATCATTAAAAATATGGTAGGAAAAGGAAAAATCCTTCAAAAATACGGTTGAATTTAAAAGATTGTAAATTGAGTTGTTAAATTCAACAAATTGTAAATTGGCTCATATGTCCTAAATTAATATTTTAAATTTCAATAATTTTACCTTATTACCCTTGTTTAATTTCAACCCAATAATAAATACTCTTGACCTCCATTTATACCATTTTAATTTTTTTATATGAAAATGTGGATTTAGTAATTACTCTCCCCTCAGCCCCTTTCCAAAAACTCTCCTCTCTCTCTCCACCTGTTGGCACTTCTTCCATCTCTCCCTTGCCTCCACAAAAAGTCCTCATGATCTCAATCATATAATTCTAAATATAACTTACTTTATTGATAAGTGTACTTGACTGTATTCACAAGTCAAAAAGTGGCTATTAATAAATTCATGCATGTTAATTAAAATAGTTTTTTTTTTATAAGTGTATGTGACTATATTATTAAGTCATGGATTGTAGTTGAGAAGCCTGTCTATATTAATCAAACTATAAAATAATCAACAAGCCTATCTATATGATAATTTCAATTGATAAGTATTCATGACTATATTAATTAGTTGTTGTCATTGACAAGTTCATCCGTACTAAATTTTTTTATAAAGGAGAATCTGAGACTTTTTTTTATATTTTTTTTCTGATAATGGAGACTTGTTGGAGATTTTCTCAAGGGAGAATTTCAACAAAAGACGGTGGAAATAGGGAAATTCCATATTAGAACAACGAAGTACGAAAATCCCATATTAGTCATTTTGTAATTTTTGGGAAATTACGAAAATGCCACTATATTTAACAATATGAGTTCTTAATTGACAACAAGAGTATTCCAATTAATAACAACAGAAGTATTTAGGTACTACGTATTTATGCTGTGAGTTGTTGTGCTATTGTTATTAATTGAGATACTCTTGTTGTGAATTAAGATACATGTATTATTAAAATCCAGTAGCATTTTTATAATTTCACTAAAAAAAGTACAAAATGACTACATTGAAATTTCCTGATTTCTTTGTTCTGAACTGAAATTTTCCTATTTCCCTTTTTTTTTTTTTTGTTTAATTTTCCCTGTTCCCAATTTTTAAAATCTTTTTTAACTTTTGAATTTTTTACTCAATTTTTTTATCCATTTTGGGTTTGGCCCATCCTATCCCTATTGTCTGAAGGTGTTTGGGCCAGCTCATCAGGCCCAACGAATAAGAAATGGGAATATGCACTATGCACGGTTATATACGACACCGTTTCGGTGTGATTATAAGACAACACAGATTAGGGTTTTGAGTATCCGCAATATCTTCTTGGCCTCCTCTGTATTCGTTTGCAGCTAAGATGGGGCATTCTAATGTGTGGAATTCTCACCCCAAGAACTATGGCCCTGGTTCCCGTACCTGGTGGGTTCATTAAACTATGGATTTGATCGACCCTTTTCCCTTTAACTTCGTTTCGGGATGTTTTTAAAGCCGTTTACTTTAAGTGCCAATTATCTTTTAATCTGCAATGCGAGTGGAATCGCTGCTTTTGGTTTGTGCTGATAAGTGTATTAGCGATTGAATTTCTTCTAGTTTTAGTCAGTTTGTCTTATGATATAGCTAAACGGAATACATTCTTGTTCCGATCTGTCTGGGACTAGGCATATTAAATGTTTATGCTTTGATTTTACTGTAATAGATTAATATTGTATCCGTGGCTATAGAGGTTAATTATTCGCTTTTCAGACTGAGATAATAATTTTTTAACTGCTAGGTTGTTAGTAACTGCTAATGGTAGTATAATGATCTTGAGCTGTGGATCTCGTGTATGGAGATTCTTTTCCCTCTTTGTTGCGTAGGTGAGGAATCCTATCGGTCCCCTCCTATTTAAATCCCTTTTCATTCCTTTTGCCGCACCTAACACTATGTTTTGGGATATAAATAAGTTGGCAGTCGAATCTTCTTTCTTTTGGTAGTGGGGATTTTGCCGTCTATTGTGGTCCTCTGTCTTGTGTACATTGGAGAGCACGGAATATGTTGCTTCATGAGCTGCACATTTGGCTTGAACCAAAATTACACTTCATTAGACACGAAAACTGCTTCATGAAGCTTAAGTGATCGTTTGGCATTGCTCATGATCACTTGATTTTTTTGGTTTGACTTTCACCCACTGTTTTTGTGTCACAGATGCAAGCAAAGCTTGAAGTTAGATCAAAGCAAAGCTTGAAGTATTAAGCACTTTTGGATAGTTTTGTGGATTCTGATGTTAGTTCTGTTGTGTTTTTTTTTTTGTTTCAGTCGGGTGTGTGGAAATCCACATGGATTGATTAGGAAGTACGGACTCATGTGTTGCAGGCAGTGTTTTCGCAGCAATGCCAAAGAAATTGGCTTTATTAAGGTAAATATGTGTTTAGACTTTAGAGTTTGTGAGTCTAGTGTTTTGTTGCTTCAAAATATCTCCCGTCTCTGTCAGTGTTTGTAATTGCCGGTTTTTGTACCTTGTTCTGTTTCACAATGAGTTCTCATCACGTTTGTTTTGTTTGTTTCTTTTTTCAATTGCAGTATCGTTAGAAGGCTATTTCCACACCCTTCATTAGGGTATTCTTGGATTGGGATGGAAGAATATCAAGACTTTTACTTTTGCTTTTTTTTGTTTTTTTTGTGAACTGCTCGTATAATCAGAAATGATGCATTGGATTCTGAAAGTTCCTGCATAAATTTTCATATTCTTCTTGTACTTCGTTTTCACTCAAAAAAGGAAAATGAGCTACTTGGTTTCCTCGTATATGGGATGTGGCCATGTGCATACAAATGTTTTTACTCTCAAACTATTTTGTGAATCTTTTGTTTATTATTTCAGCCATTTGCTTTTGTAAATTCTGAAACTTTTTTGTTTTGAAATAAGCTATTTATCCAACGAGAGCTAGGGGACTATTTTAAGCCAACATATACATTTACATTAACTTCAAAAATTGCGTATCAATGGCTAAGATGTACTTTGTTGCGATGGTTTTAAAAGGATAAATGTCTTCTGTTGCGTATCCATGAGCTTATATAAAACTCTGTTGGTGAAACAACTATCTACTTCTGATAATGTCTTTGCGAATCATGAAAGGAACATTATTTTTGCAATCTGTTAAAAAAAACCATATCCTAATTGACTAATTTGAATAAATTATATGAATTATTTATTATGTGTATTATTCGTATCAGTCTGTAATTAAAGTTAATTATTTTGAGAAAAAAATAATAATATAAATATTTTAAAATAATTTGCTTAACTTGTTTAATCTCTAGAAGGACTGACTTTTTTATTAGAAGATTAGAGGTAGTCCATAAAGTTACACCCTTTTTAAAAATTGGAAAAAAAAAAAGCATCTAAAAATGAAAACTTCCGGGCAACAAATAATAGGACTAGGGATTGCAAATTTGCAACACTCAACTTTAGCTTCAAACCACGCAACAGCCTAATCAATTGATAGTAATATAAGTTTAGAAAATACTTAGATAAAGTCTTTTAGTTTGATTCAGATTCTTCAATCACATGTGATTATGTCTCTTATGTTTGAATTATTATCATTTAATTATAAACTCAAATACAATAAATGAAATATATAGTCACATGTGATTGGAGAATCTGACCAAATAAATATAAAGAACTTGATGTACGTATGGGCTTATAATTTTCCACTTGGTTAAATTATTCATAATCCAATGATTAGAGAGCGTTTGGATTAATTTTTACATAATAGCTTTTAGAGCAAACTATAGTTTCCATAATAGATTTTTTAAAATAGCTTTTGTGAAAATATAGGTTTGGATAAAATGAGAGTGTTTGGATAAAAATAGCTTTTACGGATTCCGAGGTAAGTATGTGAGAAGAGTTTTGTCTCAGTTTGCGCAAACTATAGTTTCAAATTAAAAAACAAGAAAAAGTTGGATATTTGAAACTATGGTTTAATAAAACTTCATTTTTTTTTCTAAACCATGGTTTTCAAATTTATTGGAGTGTTTGGGTATTTTTGGGTAAACTATGGTTTTCAACTACAAAACCCTCCAAGCCATAGTTTAAAAATTGCATCCAAACAGGCCTTTAAGCTTAACTTAATCAATTTCTATATGTCTTGACTCTACAAATATGAATTATTGGAAGCTCATGCTGCAAAGTTCTCTATATAATTCTAACAAGAAGAAGAAGAAAAAGAAAGAACATGACACCATTTTAAAAAATGAAATCGCAACAAAAGATAATAATAATAATAATAATAAGGGCCCGTTTGGATGTGGCTTATGATAAGTGGCTTATTTTTTTGATGGGCTTATGATAAGTGACTTCAGAAAAATA
>JBAGKO010000001.1:19505465-19527421 GCA_037177275.1 Acacia concinna | reverse complement strand
ATTAGAAGTAGTGGCAGAGCTTGAGATGCCAAAAAGAAACTCATCACATCAAATTTAATTAATTAATTAGTAACTAATACTCCTCTCGTTAATTAGTATAAAACTTAATTAACTAATTTGATTAAATTAACAAAGTTAATATAATATGTTTCTTTTATAAAACACTTTAATCATCTTTCTTAATTTCCTTCTTCCCTCTTATTTAATTATTATTGAGAGAATGTAAATATGGCTAATTTGAGAAAAATTTTAAAAAACATGTAAAATAAATTTTATATTGAAAATCAATGTCAACTCCCAAATTAGTTTAAACGTTAGGCACCGGAGAAGTATCATACGAGTGATTACTTACGGGCTTGTTTGCTATGAGGAATTTGGATGGGAGGGGAGTGAAGGGAAAAATTTTATAAGTTGAATTTTAAAATATTAAAGAATTGAGGTTAAAAGTTTTAAATTAATTTTTCATACTTTTTCATATTACTTTTTTTCTTTATTAAAATTTTACAACCCTATTTTTTCAATTTCTTTAAATTCAACTTCTAAAATTTTTATTTTCCCTCCATTTTCCTTCCCTCCCCTCATACCAAACAACTCCTAAAGAAAGGTAGGAAAATTCACCCTCCAAGATCCAAATGGATGATTATTAGTTTATTATAGTGCACATCACACTTACAAAATCACTATTTGACAAGAATATTTAGTTATACAAGTAACTGGTCTCTCTCAACTTCATTTTTTTTTTCCTTTTAAGGATCATTCTATTCTATATTTTACTATTGTAGTTACCACCTTTAATCCTTCTCACTTAAGTTTATATAGATATGCTTGCCTTCTCCTTATAAACCAAACTTCCTCTATGTCTTCTATATTAATCCCTCTTGGAATAATATCGTTTCTTAAGCCTTCTTTTATTTACTTTTAAAGCTTAACCTTCTATATTAAAACCCTCCTTAAAAAAAAACAAGTATCAAATCTCAGAAAGATGATGTTGTAATCTAACTCAAACCAAGCAACTTTTTCAATACTTTTCTTTTTTAAAAAAATATAAAGTGAGTTTAAACCGTCTATAAAAAAATATAACGGATGTGCCCATTATAAAATAATCTCAAAAAGAAGACATATACTAGTATATAAGTAATAGGGAAAATTCCAAGAACAAAATAATATTATAAAAGATAAATAAGTGTGACTGATTTATAAAATCACATGTCAATTCAAAATAAAGAATTTTGGATAATTTAATGTTGTAAAGTTATTTATATGTCATTCTTTTTTTTAAGGCACAAGTTTCACGGGTCTATAACAATATTAATATATAGATTAATAATATAAAAATATAAATTAATGACTTTGATATCAGATCTCACAACTTCATCATTTCCATATATTGTTTCAAATTATAATTAGGAACATATTGATTAATTCGGAAGATTTGGAGAGATTTAAAAATACAATATTCTTCCTTTTTATTTGACATGAGATTTTACAAATTGGTCATATTTATTTATCTTTTGCTTATTTTAACAGTCTTTTCCGAAATTTTTTCAAAGTAGTATGGTAATGTCGGGACATAAAAAACTGACTATCAACAAAGCAGTGAATAGGATATTGATATAGATTTTATATTCTTTTGTTTTTTAATTGAAGAATTGAAAAGGAGGTTCTTGAAGTGTTCAAAACTTAAGCCGGAGAGATGGAAAAAGTGGAATCTTTAAAGTCTTTGGCTTGAAGGATCATTAACTCAATGAGATGAAATTATAATAATAATAATTAATAATTAATCACAGTTTGAAAAGACCGTGCACATTAGCCGCCAAATGAAAAGCCCCATAATTAGTTGAGTTGTAACTCACTTTTAGCTTGGCCCAATAAAATAATGAGCTGTTAAAGAAAATGATTACATATCAACTTATCATATTATTGTTTGATACGTTTGTGTTCGGAATAATAGTAGGATAAGTGATTTATTTGTAATCAGATTTATAGATAAGTCAGATTATATATGTTTAGATTGACGGTAGCATAAGTGACTTGTGTAAAAATAAAATGTATTTAGTTAATATGTTAAAAAGTAATTTATTTTGGTAAATGATTGAAAAAGATATAAAGATTAGTGAATATATATTATATATATTATAAAATTAAAAAAAAAATATACCAGAAAAAAAGGAAAATTAATTTTAACAAAACATAAGAATAAGAGCTAAAAATATATAATTAATAACAAAGTTAAATGATTAAAAATGCATATAAATTATAAAGCAAGGAAATGTAAAATTTCTTATGAAATAATATTACATTACTAATCGGATCACATAGACTATATAATTCGGTCTCTAATTTCATCACGAACATGATTCATTTGGGTGCTATAATTACTATTTTCAGTTCTAATTATAAGACTTAGTTGATGATTTCCGCTTCCTTAATCTCTCCAAAAAAAATCAACTGGGTCTTATAGTTAAAAATGGAGGGAGTCTTGTTATATGTAAATATATTGTAATATTTATACTACCTCCGGTCCTAATTATAAGACTGAATTGACTTTTTTGCTTCTTTAATTTCTTCAAAAAAAACCAATTGAGTCTTATAATTAGAACTAGAAGGAGTCTTATTACATGTAAATATATTATGATATTTATATTACTTCCAAATCTAATATATAATATAATAAAAAGTAAAATATGATATGATTAAGTAACTTATTTTATTTCTTTAACTTCTCCCAAAACAGTCAGCTGGGTCTTATAATTAGAACCGAATAGAGTATATATTAGTTCATAAGTCAAACAAAATATTTTAAAGAAAAAATAAATTTTAATATTTTAAAATAATATAATTAACTTTATTATAATTCTCTAAAAAAAGTTAATTAAGTCTTATAATTAAAAACAACCAGAATAAATTATACTAGAAAAATAAAAAAAAAATTTAAGAAAAACACCAAAACGTCGGATCCATAAGCAATAAGCTGTAAAAACTTGCTTATCTAATTAAGTTGCCTTTTTGAAAAAATTTTAGTATACTTAATGGGGTGCCAAACACACAAAAAAGTTTCCATCAAATAAAACGTCCGTTAGCACTATAAAACGTCTCATTTTATGAGGCTATCGTTCTCCCAAACAGGGTATCAATATCTATTACTTGCAAATGCTAGTAGATTAATAGAGATATGATAAATATTTTTCCTTTCATATTTTCCATTTATAAAATAGTTAAAACGCTGGAAAGGTAATGGGGCAAAGGATTTGGATCATTCTATTCCGTAATCACTTTCTAAGCAAAACAAGTAGATATCTCATAATTAAACAAACATACTTTGAGTGGGTGACTAACTGATTAAATCAATTATTGTAATTCTTATTATTATTCACATTTGAGTGTCCTTTACGTCACATGCCCTCCAACACATTATTATATCTCCCTTTCTCATCCCTTTTCTGTAATCACCCACTACTTAATCCAACAATTATAAACCACCCCAAACCAAACCAAGAAAAAAAAAAACTTTCTTGTTCATTTTATAATCCATTGTACTTTTTTTTTCATAAAGAAAGAGTGTATAATTTTGTTTTGCTTTTATTTAAAATATTTGTTACGATTTTTCGCTAATTAGCTCTTGCTAAAGACGAGAGAAATAGCTTATCATCAATAAATAAGCCATCTCAGGGAAAATTTTTAGGGGCGTTATGGGAAAAATTATCAGCCCACTTACATATTCGAAGCTTCTAATTAAAATTAAATTGCTTTTCTTCATATTAAAAAGTATGTATTTATTTCTTATTATGAAACAAGATCAGATCCTTACTGCAACAACCTTAGTATGTATAAATACGTCGGTAAATACTAACAACGATTTTTTAAAAAAAACAATAATAATTAAAGAGCTGTTGTAGTTGTTGTTGTGTGGTCATTGTTTGCTTTTAGAATAATGAGTTTCCAAGTAGTTAAGTAAAGTGGATTAAACAATTATAATTTAAGGAATGCTTTCACAAACTCCATGAAATGATGAAAATTGGTGTGCTATTATCGTGCAAGGGGGACATACGTGCTTTTCATAATTCATATTCGTAATAATTAAACACAAAGTTCAAAATATATGTAACCATCATATTCTACGTACAATCAACCTTAATAGTCCACCTGTCCAACATAGTTTTGTTCTACAATAAAACATGCCAAAACATTGATCCTCTCATTCTTAATATAAGAGATATTTATTTAATTTAATTAATAAAATTAATTAATTTAACATGTATTTTATAATACATCTTATATTAAAAATAAAAAGAAGTACTATTTTTAAAAGTGTTTCAACTTTCAGTATAGTTAATATATAATCTATAACTTGAATCCTGCCTTATCTTTTGTCATTCCCTTTTTTTGTTTAATCCCAAACATTAATGTAAAATTCAACTTTTCAAATAATAATTCTTCCTCTAATCCTAAATATAAGATATGGCTGACTTTTTTTTTGTAATATTAAAAAAGATAATTTACTTTACAATATTTATATTTATCGTCTTTTCTTCAAATTATTTTGCTTAACTTATAAACTAATACTCATATCTAATTTTATAATACACAATATATGATATGATTAAGTAACTAATTTAACTTTCTTAATCTCTAAAAAAATTCAATTTTCTCTTATATTTATGACTAGAGGAGACAGTAAAAAACACTACTATAAAAGTATCTATATTTGACAGTTGTTTTTGTCTATATATAGCGATTTCTGACAGCTATATATTTTAACGTTATATATATATGGTGGTTCAAAAGCCACTATATATTTTTTCATAAATATGATAGTTTTCTAATGAGAAACGTTATGTATACGCCACATGTGACAGTTTTTAAATTAAAAACTGCTATATATATATATATCAATATATGACAAACGCCAAGTATTTCCTTTTATGTTTTACAAGACCAACCGTCATTATTTTATCTTACAGTCCATTTATATTCAGCTCCCGGATAATCTTATGCCTTCTAATTATCAATGTACAACTGTTTATGATTTTATTGGATTAAACTATAATCTGAAACAGTATACATTGATCATGAAAGGACAGAAGATTTATTCGGGGAACTCAATAAATAGACTGCAAAACTAAAATGATGACGATTGATCTTGCAAAATAGAATATATAAGGGCAGCAAGTAAGAAAAATAGGGATATGAGTTTATTATAAGAAAAGTTTCACCTTTATGCGCGATTCAGTACCTACACAACCCACTGCACAACGACGACGACCCATGCGATATATATATAAATTGAGTTGAGCGTGCATCAATACCCAAATCTGTAGAGTGTGCCGATCGATTATATATTCATAAAAAATTTTCAGCATTAAACAATTATAGATACACTTAAGGGTAGAAAGTTCTCACATTTATGCTACTCACCGCAAAAATAGCAAAGTTTTTAAGAAAGAACAATGAATCCGTACAACGCACACAACGGTAGAATAACAAAGTCTGTCATACATCTATTGTAGATCAGATCTACCATGTTTGCACGTTCATAGAGAGGTAGACACAGTAGACATGCATTAGAAGAGTGCAAACAATAGGCAAGTCCATATGGGTATGTCGGAAGTGAGTTGTGGTGAAGAAGAGTTAGCGCACGTAACAAATGAAATTTGTTAATAAGTATGAAATCAAGCTGGGTTAATTTGGGGAGATTGATGAAATAAAAAAATTATTAAAAAAACGAACAAGGAAACAAAAAAAAAGTTGCCCAGCCCTTGCCTTTGATGCTTACTTCAATTTTTAATATAAGATTCGGTTGATTAATTTGAGGAGATTGATGAAATAAAAAAATTATTTTAAAGTATTCATATTCATCATTTTAATAAAAAGTATTGACTTACTTATAAACTGATACATATTTTAATGGTAGCATATGTTATAATTAAATAATTTATTTAACTTCCTTAATCTTACTAAATCATTTAATGAGGTCTTATACTAAGCATTGTGACTTGTGAGAGTAGAATCACCAATCCACATCCTTAACATTCCTTTAATGGAGAAAATTTCCTAGAGGCAATAGCCACAAAAAATTAATTTTTCTTTCACTTAATTACACAATGATTAAACGCAACTAGCTCTAGATCTCTGCCTATTTAAGAAATACTAATTAAACATATTAACTACATGAGACGAAACCATTTGAGTATGGCAAAAGTGAGGGAAAGTGATTCAAGAATGGGAGAAAATTTAGACCCAATTTCATATCATTACATGCTTTTAGTAAGAAATGAGTCAAAAAGAATGAAAAGCCACAAAAAGATGCTTGTTAAAGCAGCAAAAAAAAAAGAAAAAAAAAAGACAACACCATGAAGCTCAAAGATACACAGATCCATGGAACACACACACACAAGACAATATGGAACTCTATTATTGATAAAACACCAAGAGTGGCAAAAATTTAAAAATAATTAAGAAGCTTTCAAAGGGTGCAATATGAAGGAGAGGGACAGAAAGAGATAGAGCATCTTAATAATATACAGCCAGTCACACACTGATAAAAAGGGGAATAATAATAATAATTAATTAAATAAATTAAAAAAGAAGAAAAAGAGAGAGATGATATAGCTTAGCTTGCAAAAATCACAATTAAGCAAAGATGGGGATTGTGGTTAGCTCATTCATCTCTTTCTTCTTGAAGCAATCTCTCTAACTTACGTCACTTTGGAGTATCAAATCTATCAAGTAATTATAAGTTTGTGAGTACATATTAGTAAAATTAAATTATACTATAATCAATCACTTTTTTTGGTTTATTTATTAGTGGTATATTCCAACATTTCATACACGTGATCAAAATTAGGAGTATGAATCATGAAACATCACAGTCTTTTACAGACTACAGAATACAGACAATGAAACAGCCCTTTCTACACCTTTTTGCCGTATTTTCATGAAATCCAATGCACCCACCAAATACTACTTGCAGTGTATCGTACATATATTTTGGCAAAAAAGAAGAAGTATATCGTACATATATTCCTGTATATTAGTCAGAGTTTGATAAGTAGAATACAGTATTAATGTTTTATAAATAAATAGTATACATATTGTTCATGATTTTATATTTTGCAGTAATATAATTTTTTTAATTACGATAACTCCTTAATAAATAAAAAATTTAATTTTATTATTTTTATTAGTAAATTCAAATTTATCAATTGAAGGAACCAAATTAAATCTCCTAACATTACGTTTTTTTTGCAAATATATATATAATTTTGAATTATAGATATTAAAAAAATGAATTATAGAGATAGAGAGAGTGAAAAAAAAAAGGAACATTTGGTGTGGAGTAGTGGGGAATTGATTTGTAATTTTTCCCACATTCAAGAGGCGGGTAGTTAGATATGATTTTTGCTAAAGATTAAAAAAAATAAAAATAGAAACTGATAAAGCCAAAAACGTTTAGCATGTGAACGATTTTTTCATTATTTAGAAAATTGTTCTCCTGTTGAATAATTTTTTTTTTTGTAGTATATTGATAATTATTTTTTATCTTATAGCATCTTTATAATTGTTTTTACTATTTATCATATCTAAAATTGACACGTATTTTTCTTCAACACGATGTTCTAGGTTGATTGTAGATTAAAAAGACTATAACAGGATAAAAAGGAAGGAAATTGCATATATAGGATTTATTGGGCCATTTTTTTAATGTTTTAATTTTGACCCTCATTTTAGATACCAAACTATTTATATTTTGTTTAAAACATTTTAGTTGTAAAATGTACATTTATTATTACAACCAATCCCTGTTTACATTGAAGAAAAATAGAATACGAAACGAGTGGGATACAAATAAAATATACACCACCAAGTTTGGATTACTGGACTAGTTGATTACTAATTGCTTCTGATGCATACATCCAAAAAGAAATATATACATTTAAATTTTTAATTATAAGTAATTTCTCAAATTTTGATAACTAACGTACGCACTTCTCATTTTTTTCAAGGAAATTAATTTTTCTTGAGATCTTAAATTAGATAAATAAATTTCATGTCAATATGGAATGAACCTTCATATCTAGGTGAAAAATAGTTTATAGAAGAGGGTGTGATGCAAAGAATAATTTATTTTTTTGGAAGCATTAAAATTATCATGCAACTCAAGTTTCGTACATTTTTTATTCTTCTTAGATTTTACACCTTTAAATAATTAATATATTGCATGTTGAACGAATTATACATACATACAAATACACACACACATGTTGAAATTATTGAATTTTATCGTGTATTGGAATTCATACTTTTGGAAATGACTTTTCTTTTTTGTCTATATTCTGAGAATGACGTCAATATTACTTTCTTTTTGGCCACAAGACTTTGGTATTACTTTCTTTTTGGCGTTTTAATTATATATGTCACGTTACTCCGTAGTTCCATAATTTCGCGGGATATTTTGAGTGTATCGACGGTTACTTATTTAAAAATTATTAATAAATAATAAATTTACAGCTCATAACTGCATTACCGGCGTATTAACATTAACAATAATCCAATAAATTACAATTTTGTTGAGTCAGCGAAAGTGGGGGAAAAAGAATAGCCTTAAGTAGCGATTTAGTACTATAAACCGTCATTAATAAAACATAACGTTCCTCCAAAGATTCACAGAGACCAAAACCCAAATTGCCTTTTCCTCTCCCAAACACTCTTCACTCCCTCAAATCTCGTTTACCTACTCTCGCTTTCTCAACCCATCCCTCTATTTCAATCCACAGCCAGCGAGCGAGATACCCCATCACTGTTTCTTCTTCCACTGTTTCTTTCAACTGTTGAATCTTGTGTTGCGCGAACCCATTTCTTGATTTGTTTTGATTTCCTACTTTTCCTGTGATTTCTTGATCTCTCTTTCACGGAATCGGCCATGGGAAGAGCTGGGGTTTGGGA
The DNA here is from genome assembly GCA_037177275.1 of Acacia concinna. NCBI lineage: Eukaryota > Viridiplantae > Streptophyta > Magnoliopsida > Fabales > Fabaceae > Acacia > Acacia concinna. The sequence goes on along the minus strand of JBAGKO010000001.1, from coordinate 19,518,478 downwards.
ATGAAACCCTTGATTTTTAGAGGCAATGTGAGAACAATTGTCAAGTTCTAGATGATGGTGGCTGCTATTTCTGGAGCAGCTTCGACTGACCCACCGAACGGCAAGATTTCTTCGAGGCAACAGGAAGGATCACAAACCCGCCAAAATCCCTTGAGACCTCCACTTCTTCCTTCCGAGAAAGACAATGGCACCTTACCCCGAAGGCCCAAGGGCAGGCAGGTCTCTTCTAGGTACATGTCTCCTTCTCCGTCTACCTCCACTTCTACTTCGACTTCGACTTCGTCGTCTTCTTCGTCTAGGAGATGTCCGTCACCGCTCCTTTCACGGTCTACCAATTCCACTCCTGCATCGACTCCAGTGGCCTCCACGCTGCCTAAACGGTCCCAATCAGTGGACCGTCGACGGCCTGGAACAACTCCTAGGTCTATGACTCCTGTTCCCGATTCGAGGCAAGGCAATGCCGGTGATGTATCAGCAGCTACAAAGCTTTTGGTCACTTCTACGCGGAGTTTATCGGTTTCGTTTCAGGGGGAGGCGTTTTCCCTTCCGATTAGCAAGACGAAGGCGGCCACGCCCACTCCGAGTAATGCCAGAAAGGCTACGCCAGAGCGGCGGAGGTCAACTCCTGTTAAAGGTAAGGGTGACGGAGGAGGAGATCAGGGGGAGAACTCAAAACCTATGGAGCAACATCGATGGCCGGGTAGGAATCGGCAGACAAGTTCAAGTTCTAAGCAGTTGTCAATGAGTGTGGATTGTGCTGTTGATAAGAAGAAGCTTCTTGGAAATGGATACGGAAAAGTGGTTCGGGCACTGCAACAATCAATGATGGACGATGGTAGAAGGGCGTCTTTTGATGGGGGATTGAGTTTGGATTTGGGCAAAGTTGAAGTATACAAGGAATCCCCAGATGCAAATTCAGTGAACGAGTCTTCCTTGCCTGATCTCAACGCATCTGATACGGACAGTGTCTCCTCTGGTAGTACTTCAGGAGCTCAAGATGGCGGTGGGGCTTCCAAGGGGCAAGGTGGACCTCGTGGCATTGTCGTATCTGCGAGGTTCTGGCAGGAAACTAATAGTCGCCTACGCCGCTTGCAGGATCCAGGTTCACCCTTATCAACAAGCCCTGGCTCACGAAATGGAGTACCAGCAAAGATGACACAGTTAAAAAGGTTCAATAGTGACGGTCTATTATCATCCCCAAGAGCTATGGCTTCCCCAATTAGGGGAGCGGCCCGTCCAGCATCCCCAAGTAAGCTTTGGGCATCTGCTTCATCATCACCTTCTAGGGGGATGCCTAGTCCATCTCGGGTGAGGAGTGCTGTTGCCTCCTCTATCAATAGCAATTCTAGTACTGCACCTTCAATTCTTAGTTTCTCCGTTGATCTTCGGAGAGGGAAGATAGGGGAAGATCGAATATTTGATGCACATACATTGAGGCTTTTATATAATCGGTACCTGCAGTGGAGGTTTATTAATGCCAGGGCAGATGCTACCTTAAAGATGCAGAAACTGAATGCAGAGGTATGGTTATGGTTAAAAAGTCTTAAAAATCACACTTTAACTTCGATAATAGTTTTTATTTATTGTAATTGATATGAATATCCCCGATGGGTCTTATTTTTTTTTGTATCATATTGAATGCTTCTGGAATGATTTAGAATTTTAGATTTATATGTTCGTTAGTTTATATCATTTCTCAACATTTCCTTAAAAAAACACTGTTAACCAAAAATTGACAAATTTGACTTTGTCTCACGAATTTTGCTGGAAAGAAGAATGATTGATTAGGAAATGCATCTAGTCAAGGGTATTGATGTTTTTAAGTGAACGGTGAATAGCTATACTACTTAAAAGGACTTTAGAAACCTCAACTTCATGGAAGGATTCTTGGTTACAGAGTGCAGATGGACTGCCCGTGCACTGTTTATTCCAATTTTCCATTAATGGTAGAATTGGGAGGGAAAGTTTTAGACTGTACAGAAGAATTACAAAAGGGGAGTTCTATTAAATTTTATGCTTCCATGTGAAATGTTCAGTTGGCAATACCTTCAAAGATAGTCGTTTTGTGGTTTCTGTAATGACTTTAAGGAGCTTACTAAATGCCTTATGCATTCTTGTGACAATAAATACTTCATTGGTCGTCAGTAGGAACCTGATGAACCTCTGTATTGAAAAGTTGGTATTGTGTGTTTGCTCAACATTCTTTGACATGTTAGATAAAGGCCATTTGTAGATCATAAAGGTTTTGGTCTTAGCTAGTGGTGTATTAAGATGAGAAGGAATACAAGCACTCAGCACGAAGTGAAGTTGGAGGGATTGTCAGTACAAAATGTAGTTCCAACTTTCACCGTCTTTTAGTTTGGATTGGAGTTGGGTGAGGGATAGGAGGCAATGATAATTTAGAAACTCCAGGTCAGAAAAAAGTCCACAGCCTATTTACCTCGAACCAATGTTTGATGACTCTTGGTGGGCCTTATAGTTGTAATCCTATATGTTCTCCTTTGATTCTTTTGTGCCCTTTTCAACTTAGCCTGTATATATGCACGTTGAAGTATTGGCAAAATGCTATCAACTATCAAGTGATTTAAGAGTATGAATTGTCTTTTTGGTATTGTTCAAAAGATTTGCTTGGTATTAATAGAATGATGGGTAGAATTAGTCTGGGCTTGTGGTACTTGGTGGGTAGCAGAACTTGAGTATCATTATGTTTACCTTGGAATCGGGGTTCTGACCAAGTTGGCTAAAGCTAATCATGATGCTTTGTTGTCTTTAGATTATGTTAACACAGTGCTTTGAAGCCTTCATCTTACGAGTTGATCACTCTTTATTCAAAACTTGTTTTGTTTGCACTTGGGTCTGTAGACTAACTCTTTTTGTTTGTGCCAGAAACATTTGTGGAATGCATGGGTATCAATCTCAGAACTCCGTCATTCAGTCATACTTAAAAGAATCAAGTTGCTATTGTTGAGGCAAAAGTTGAAGATAACTGCCATCCTAAAGGGACAGGTAATATTCAGAGCTTTGTTCTTCAAAGTGATATTTCTTTAGTACTGCATGCAATTTTTGTAAAGGTAGCAAGCACGATAAAATTTAACTAGATACCTCTGCATCTTTGTTTCTGGTGGGAAAATGCTTGCTAAAAGGTTGATACCAATAAGGAATGAAAGACTGATTTCAGTTGGAGAGTAGGGATGGAGTGTTTATATACATTTACATAGTTATTTCCTGGGCTCTTTATTCACATTAAAAGACAATTGCCATAATCTTCACAGGAAGTCTCATGTTTTCAGTAAATTTTTAGTTTCTTCCTCCCTTGTCTCTCTATCGTACGTCTCCTCTCCCTTTTCTCTTTTATTACTTCTCAAAGTCTGTTGTGCTTCTTCATACAGATGCCTCATTTGGAAGAGTGGGCACTTCTTGATAAAGATCACTCCAGTTCTTTGCTTGGGGCAACTGAAGCTTTAAGGGCCAGTACCCTCCGTCTTCCTGTTGTTGAAAAAGCATTAGTATGTTCTACTTCTTTCCTTAGACATGTTACATCAATTAAAATAAACTGTTAAACTTTAGCTTATTTCTTTCCTTCGAAAAAATTCAGGCTGATGTATCAAATCTGAAGGATGCTGTGGGTTCAGCGGTTGATGTGATGCAGGCAATGGCATCCTCAATATACTCGCTTTTGTCAAAGGTGATTTTCTTGCTTTTTCTTCTAATGGGCTTTTCCAGTGAGGATTGTCTGTTCTTTTCATTATTTTCTTCACTGGGTGTTTAAAGTCAATATAAATGTGAAAATATATGTAAATAATTCTGTATTTTTATCTGTGTTACCCCAACACCTTGCACTCAGCGGTATAATCATAAATTGTTTCTCGCAGGTGGAAGAAACTAACTCCTTGGTGGCGGAACTTGTAAAGGTGACCACAAAGGAAAAATTTTTGCTTGAACAATGCAAGGATTTCCTGTCCTCATTAGCAGCCATGCAGGTAATGATCAATCAATTAATCAATCATGCCTAGGTGAAACATTCGCATCCTAAGAATTTAAGCATTCCTATCATCCTTATGTATCTAAATGATTCTGACAGGTTAAGGATTGTAGCTTAAGAACACATGTATTACAACTTTGTCGTGTGCCAACTTCCAGCTGCCTGACAACACGTGTGTAGAACTGATCTTATCTGACTGCTCACTCTCAATGCTAACATTACCCCCAGCCTTTTTATTTTTCATTGGGGTGGAGATGATGATGACATAAAGAAGGTAATAACAACAACGGAAGCTGGTTTTGGCTTTTATTTTATAACATCTGTATCCCTGCTGTGGTTTCTACGTCCTGTGTGTAGTTTTATCTTTGCGTTGGAATGTTACAGAAAAAAGGGTGGCTTTTCTCTCACTAGTTAGCTGTATACAGTTTAGTTTGTCATTCCAGGAAAAATGGTAATGTCCATCAGTCTCTGTGTATATATAAATATATGTAATCTACTTTTCATTGTTTAGTAGGTATTCCGTGGCCAAGATATTCATTTGAATGCTGGTACTTTCTCTGCTGCAGCCTTTATTATATTATTGCAATCGTCGTCATCGTTATTAAGATAAAATTATAACAATCACAAGCATCATTTTTCCATATGTAGCTGCTGGACACTTGGATAATTGTTGATAATGGGATGTTGGTTTACAATTAAATGAAAAACTGAAAACATGGTCTTAGTGACCCGTAATTTAGCAGAACTGTCCTGTATCTTAACAACACCCTGCTCTGGTGATGTAAGAGGGAAATATTGTTCCTTTTATATTTTTCGTCCAAGAGCTTATTCATTGTAGAGAGTTGGCAAGGGAATGAGAGGAAGGAGACACTCTCTTTAGTTAGAACAAGGCAAGTCGGGGCTCATTTTCTTCCAGTTAAACAGGAGGAGGAGGAGGAGGATGCAAAAAGTGTGATTTTGTCATAATTGCAAAAGATGTGGATTTACATTTTGAGCTATGATTTACATTGCAGTCCTGTTGAGAAGCATTAAAATCCCAAGCAGAACATGTTTGAAGGAACGTACAGCATCTGAGATCATGTTGTCTAGTTTTTTAGCATTTGAATGCATGTCGTTTTGTGAAGTCACGGATTTGGGTCTCTGTATATAACTTTATATAGTATTGGACCTACGGGGGTGTACTATATTAATTTCAGGCAGAGATAGGGCCCAGTCCTCTCTGCTCAGGCCTCAGGATGGGTCACGGACAATGTGTTGCCATATTAAAGTGGTAATGGGCCTCCTTAGCGGATACTTAAATATGGGTTAAATCAGTCACCTGTATGCCTTGGACCACTGACAATTTTAACCATCGTCTTCCCCAATATATCAATACTGGAACATAGAAAATTAAATACTGGCACAAGACCCGAATAATATATATTTTATATTGCATAAATTAAGAACAAGTTGAAAATTTTGAAGAGGAATTCTAATATAGTTAGTTGTATTTCTTTTGTGCATGTTTATGTTTTCCCTAATCCCAAACAGAAGAAGCAACTATATTGCTTTTTCACTTAATGTAACCATTCTACTTACGGTACTATTCTCAACTCTGTGTTACTCCACATGCCTGCGTGCACATATTCATATTCATACATAACTCACTTTCAAAATCTCACCAGAATTAAGGAAAAGCGGCCAACTCATTTTATGTGCCAGATTTTTCAAAAATAATAATTATTATTTTACCCCATTTATATGGAATTTTGAAGAACAGAGAAAGATACGAAGATTTATATTCAAGTATTACTTCGAATAAAATTGATAAATATCGATAAAAGAAAACAAGTTTACACAATAAATTAAGACAGTCCTTCATGAACAACCACCATGTACTTATGAGGTGGACTGGAGGGGGACCAATGGCATGTACATAAAACTGCGTACTTGTCATTCTCTATGAACTATATCCCTAGCTTCCTCAATCACATCTCTAAAAGGGATTATGTCATCCTCTTGAGATGAATTTAACGGCGTCTATACACTTAGAGTATAATGATCCATGTTCATCAGAGATTTGACATAGTTTTATGTTATCTATCGGAAGCCTGTCACAGACAGAGTTATTTGTGATTGGAAAGTGCCTAATAAGATAAAAATAAAAGTTTTATCACATTACTATAAGAAAACAATCATTCCCTCCTTGGCAAGGAGGAATCCTTGTCACCCTACCTTCATTAAGAAAAAAAAAAAAAAACAGAGAGTGAGACTCCTTCAACTAATGTAGTGTGTGAGAGGGAGGTGCAATGGAGAGAGAGGTGCCAAGGAGAGGATCCATTTCCACTATAAGACTAGTATTGCTTTACATAAGTGAATGTTGGGCTTTAAAGGGACAGTATAAACATACAATGGGTGTAGCTAAGATGGATTTGCGGTCATATAAAAAAAAATAAGATTTGTAATGATAAGATGTGCGTATGAGCTGGTGAGGCATCTATAGAAGAGAAAATGGTAAAAAATTGCTTGAGGTAGTTTAGACATGTTGAAAGAATGCCATTTAGTGCGCTAGTGATTATAGTTGATCAAGCAATATAAAGTCCTCTAAAAAGAGGTAAAAGAAGATTGAAACAAACATTTAATGAGATTATGAAGCAAGATTTTTAATTAATAATTTATCTAAATATTTAGTTTTCAATAGAGCATAGTAGAGTCATACGATTCAAGTAACTGACTCCACGTAGTAGAATTAGGTTTTGTTGTTGTTGTATACACTTAAGAGAGTTAGAGAATAAACCAATCTTTTTATGTGACTTAGAGCAACACAAACTTAGGCCATTCATCATTTCTAGCAATTATGCAATAGGGACTAAGGAGAATATGGATAAAAGAAATTCTTTTTAAAAAGACCGCTTATATTGTGGAAGTGAGAGTGCGTGTTTATATTTTGGGAAAATTTAATTTTTGACCTTAATTTAGAAATTGGTCCCGTTGTTTTAGTTGGTATCGATATGGTTCCTCTATAGTTTGACAGCGTCAAATAAATTATCTCCATGCTTTACGATAATTCGCAAAAGCAACGTAATAATCAAAAGCAAATTCATAGGAAGCAACAAACTCAATAATTAGAACAAACAACATCATCAAAGGTGGAATATTAGAAGAAAATATATGAAGAGTAGTTTGAACGCAAGGCATGGTGGTCGATGAACTTGAACATGAGCATGGCTCTTGGAGGTAGTTAAAGGTCAGGGGACATTGTTGTGTGTTGTGTGTTGTGTGTTGTGTCCCATGTTGTGTTTTCAGTTCCCACGTAATCCATATTTTTCTTTTGTCCAACTAAAGACATGCTGATGTCATGTCTCAATTCCTCCATTATAATTATAATTAGAATTAGAATTAGATAATGATAACACACAGCATATTTGTTCTTGTCTCTTTCCCACTTTACATTTCACAATATTCTCTTCTTTTTCACCCCTTTCATTTTACCCTCCTCATGCTTTCACATTCATCTAAATCAATATCCCCATTAATTATAGTTTTAATCATATATACTATATGCCTCGGTCCTAAACTATAAGACTTAATTGAAAATTTGATTTGATCATAAATATAATATACCTATCCATTTTATCTCTCATATATAACCAATTTTTACTAAACTATCCTTGTCAATACTCCATTATCTATTTGTGGTTATTAAGACTGGAGGATAATTTTAAAAGATTCGGTCATATTATAACAATTAACTAATTTAATTAATATTCTTATTCTCTCTAAAAAATCAACAGAGTCTTGTTATTAAGATTGGAGGGAGTAATGGGCAATAAACACTAACACATCCCACTTTAGTCCTTCTTAATTAGACGTGTAGGCACTAACATCTTCAGATAATAAATGAAATTGAACTTGTGACCTCTCAGCTTTCATTTCCTTAAGCTACAAGGCTATGCTTGGAGAATAACACGGTTTTAAAATACCAATATTTGGGCAGCAATGGAGCGAAGAAGTTATTGTAACACTAAAAAGGTGTGTGAAAATGTTACTGAGAAGTGAGAACAAGTGCCCAACCACTTCAATCAATTCCCATAAGTTGCTTTAGGTATTATTTTTAATCACAAGTTTCTGTTTTAAATTAATTTTTTACTTATATTAGGTTGATATTTATCTTCACTTGAATATTTTAATATTCATCTTTAAAACATGAATGGTACGCTATCTTTTTCACGGACAGGCACCGTATAGGTAATAATAAATACTCAAATCTAACTTATTTCTTTGATTCTTTGTCATCGCCAGTGCATTTTTCCACTATAATATATATTCATAACTTAGTGGTTACTAATTTGAAACACCTTGCAATAAACAAAATAAAAATTTGACAATAATAATAATATTTTTTGGGTCTTAGTTGACCTTAATATTTAAAAGAAAGACCTGATCGTTGGAGAAATACTTGCGATAAACAATACATATATTTCAACGTTGGACCTCCCAATTTAATTTCAAAGTCATCACATCAAACCATCATAAAAATTTAAGGCATTCTATTGATCTACAATGCTTTTGTAACTTTTTTAACCCCTCAACAATAAGCAGCCACTCCAATGAAATTAGAATGTTAATATTATTTAATGTCCTAAACTCAGGGTTTAGTTTATTATTTGAAATTGCATGACAAATTAGGTCCTATAATTATTAGGACTGAAGGAGTATATTTTCTTGGTGGATATTATCATTTTAGTCAATATTATTATTACTTGTTTTAAACAAGTTACCTTCTAATCAAGGTTGCAATAAAACTTAAGCAAAGTTTATTAGAATGTAAACAGTATCCATAGGCACTTAGACAGTAGTACAAGATGTTTCAATATGAAAGCCAAAGATAGATATATACTTGTATTCTGGATTAAAGAGCAATTTACCCTCAACGGTTTTAGGGAGGAGCAATTTTAATTCTAACGTTTTTTTTTGCTCAATTTAGCCCCCAATATTTTCAGGGAGGAACAATTTTAGTCCGTTATTTATTTGGAGCAATTTATACCCTCATTAACATATTTGTTCAATTTAATTGTTAATTATGGGGTGTGTTGACTAATGATAAGGCTATATAACTAATGATGTGAATTAAATATTATGTTATGACTAAATTAAGACAGCTGGTTTTGACAATTAATAGACTAAGTTTCTTGTTTCTTGTTTTTTAAAAAATATAACTTAATTTCAGTCAAATGACATACCACATCATATTATTTAATTTACCTTATCAGTTATATGGCCTAGTGGTCAACACACCTCAATTAACAGTTAAACTAAACAGATATGTTAATAAAAGTATGAATTGCTCCAAATAAATAACGTTAGGATTGAAATTACTCTTCCCTAAAAGCATTGGAGGGTAAATTGAGTAAAAAAAAAAAGTTAGGATTAAAATTAGTCTTTTATGAAAATGTTGGATCGTAAAATGCATTTTAACCCTTGCATTCTCTCCTTATATTTATTTTGATAATATTACATTCAAAGACGATGACAGCAAAATTTGATGGCAGATTAAGATTAAAGTGATTTGATCTTGGCCAACCAAAGTTAGAAATTAAAAAAAAAAGGGGAAAAAGATTTATACATATTAATTAGAATTGATCTTCTGCTCTCTAGAAGAAAAGCCTGAGGAGCTTCCTTTCACCACCGCCACACTGGGCATCGCTACTCCCTAACGTCGACGTTTCAGACTCCGACGGCGTCCCTGCTCGGCCACCGTCAACCACCACCACTCTCTCCGGAGAACCTGATTGCCGCAAGCAGTACTGATGATCGCGATCACGATCAAGTGCTTGGACATTAATATTCTCCAACACCAAGTCGTAACTTGGAACCTTTCTCTTTAGGTTCATTATTGATCCCGATCCCACGACCATATGGCCTCGCTGCCTAGAAAAATCTAGAACTGGTCCAAAGCCGTCGTCCTCCGTCGCAGCTGGTACCGAGGTTCTGCCAGGAACATTAGGGAGTGGAGTCAAAGCTCCACCGCAGAGCACTCTCTGTACTCCTAATTGACAGAGGTGCCACTTGCCGGCCCAGAGCAGACCCACTGCACCGTTCACCGGATTGATGGTACGTCCCACAGCTTCGTACAAAAGCGATCGGAACAAAGCTGCCATATCCAAAAACACAACTTTTTAGAAAACTGAAGCACTGTCTTCTAAGTTTTTATTGTGTTTATAGATTGATAGATAGATAAGAGAGAGAATGAAAAGGAAGGTGGGATATATGAATGAATGATATCTATATATACCTGATCTCTGTTGGGAGGGGACGGCCGAGATGAAGGACATGAGGGCGGCGCGGCCGAAGAATTTGGCGACGAAGACGGTGGCGTGGGCTTGGGCTTGTGGGCTCTCTATGCCCACAAGGCAATCTCGGAGGATGCAGTCATCGCTGCAACCTTTTCTAAGCACACGACAACCGTTGCAGCTCATCCTTCTCTCTTTCTGATCTCTCTCTCTCTATATATATATATAATATTCTTCTTGTTCTTCTTCGATGACCTTACACAAACTCTTGTATGTATGTGTGTGTGTGTGTGTGTGTGTGTGTGTGTGTATAAAGCCTCACAATTAATCAAAAGTGGGAAGGTAATGATGATAAACTGAGAGAAGACAGAAAGATATGATGAATTAAGGTTGTGGATGATGAAGAAGCGTACATGTAATGAAATGCAATGGGCCGGGAATAATGAATGGGACACATATATAGGGGAAAGAGCCTCTTCATCATTGTTCATATATAATATAATAATATAAGGCAAACGCATGAATTGATTAATAATTATATATATACACACATATGAGGATTGAGGACTAGGGTTAATTAATTGATGTCATAATGTGGTTAAGTTTATAGTAATTAAATAAAATAATAATGGGTTCGGTCTGTTCCAAAGAAAGTGGTGGAGGGTGGAGATTAAGAGCGGCCCAGGTTCTCCGCAAATGTTGGGATTCCTTTGGATTCTTCGTCCTCCATATGTTCCAATATCTCGATCACATTTCCATTTCCATTAATCCTACAAACTAACAAATCGATCCATCACAAACACTACTTATTGCCTTTTAATAATATATATATTTTTTCATATCCAACTATTCTTCATCATCTATAGGGGCAATGAAAATTTAACTTGTACTTAACGTACTAGCTAGTGTGTCTTATTAGAGTTTCTATAGGATAATGGCAGTATATATAGAATAGTTGTGTAAAAGATTTACTTGTGGATAAATCATTACTACAACAACAATGTTATGCGCCATCCATACAATTGACCCCCAACTTTTAATATATATGAGGTTTTTTTGTTTGTTTGTTTGTTTTTTTTTTTTGTAGATAGATGAAGATATGGCAATTGTTATCTATCGATATCATAATTTTGCATGATCCAAATTGGTTGGCTACGTATAGCGCCTTATCTATGAATTTGAAATTGATGGTCCATACAATAATTGGCAGAATTAAATATCCACACATACATATATACTCTAGTTCCAAAGAAGCCATGTATCAAAGGGAAAATGGTTGGAATTTATTTATTACAAAGCTTATTGTTCAAAGTATGTAAATATATATATATATCTCTCTCTCTCTTTAAACTGGTGCAATTCATCTCCAACAGGTGTAACTCTTCTTCATCTACACTTATTATACATGTGTAATATATCTTCATGTGTATGATAGGTACGTCCAAATGTCATTCATTTTGTATAAAAATACTTGTTAAGTTGGTTGCATCTGCTTAAAGACATAAATTCTTAGATATCTTTTTTAAGTAATTTTCTCATGTTTTAAATATGGAAAGAAAAATATAAAGATGGATAAAGGCAGGGATTGGTTGATTGATGGATAGATGAGGATGATAATTGATAAGAAAGGCATAGAAGTTACAGCCAGATGGTGTGTGTGTCTGTCCAAAATTAATGGACCACATATTTGCGTTCATATAATATTTAATTAAATTAAACACATACATAGAGTGAGTGAGTGAGAGAGATTAAAAAGATAGTGGTTAGATATATATATATATATATAGATATATATTCCAAAAAAAAAAGTGTTTGTGGAGAATGGGATTCCATTATTTAGATTAAACTTTTAGAGCTCAACAATTTGGCTTCATTCATCCCTCCCAACGTGGTTAAAGTCCATTATGCCATTATTTTATTTTCATTTTTTTGTTTAAATTAATTAGTCAATACTCACTTCCCACTTGGCACTTAGCCTCATGGTTACCACACATTATTAATTAATTACTTAATTTTTTTTGTTTTTTTACACAACCGATGCATCTGAATCTTCCAAAGTTACAATATTTTTAAAATATGAGAGAATAATAATATAGTATATAGATGATTCACTTATTTATTTATTTTTATGTTCATTGCTATCTTGTTTTAAAAATTATTTGTACACATTCTTGTATTATATATAAATATATTTTTTAAAAAACAACCGGCCTGACGTAGTTTACTAGCCTCAGGGAAAAAAACTATTATTAGCGTCACATACTTTTCCAAATTATATACTTCTTCTGTCCCTTCAATGCGTCAGGAAGACAAATAATATTTGGAACTCAGAATTGGACATCTTATTATTGTTATTATTTTTTTAATACATATGCATATTTACGTATACGTCAAACCTACCTCAATTAACTTCTTCATTTTAACCTTTTTTTTACAAAGAAAATTATTATAGTGAGAATTCCATTTAAATACCACGTGAATTTGTAAAACTTAAAAAAGTCTGTTAACATTTTAAAAAGATATGGATCAATTTGGGTTTTTTAAATGTGAATAGTAGCAGGATTTCCCTATAAGAGTAATGAGATTACCCAAAGAGTAATGGATTTCGCTATAATTTTTCTGATCTCTCTCTCTCTTTCACTGTTCATCTGACACTGACACTGACTGACGTATAGTGACAGCGGAGAGAGAAATATGCCCATGACAGAGGAGAGAGGGGATTTTCACAAGTTGAGTAATGAGATTTGCAATAATAGTAA
>JBAGKO010000001.1:19495250-19505365 GCA_037177275.1 Acacia concinna | reverse complement strand
AGCTCTTTTTATATATATATATATATATATATATATATAATATTGTAGCATATGTCTACTGACTGAGACAGCGTTTCTTAACTTGGATAAATTGGTTAGAGTTAATTATCGATCTTGTCGGTAACACATAACAATATCCATTTCCTCGAACTTTAATATAATTCTGAAAAACCCGTAGCCCTATTATTAGTAGTTGTAGTATTGAATGATTCCCTTCCCAACTCTCTTAATTGCTACATGTTCTCAAAAGCTAAGGCTTCAAGTCCTACAACAATGGTTTGGCCAAAAAAAAAAAAAGGTCCTACAATAATGGGTGCGAGAATCACATAATGGGTGCTTAAATTTTCCACTTCTTCTCAATATGTTCTATTCCTTCTTCTTTTTTTTTTTCTTTTTTCTTTTTCTTTTTATAAATGAAATCTAATTTAATCTATCATATAAGTATGAGCTGAGGCATGAGCACAATTTTTTTTCCCGATCAGTTTAAAAATATATCTTCACGAAATTACTATTTCCCTCTTTAATTATCATGAGAATGTGCTCTCTTATTGCTTTAAATTCTTCATATATTTATAATTATATTGCAGTGAAGTTGGGTTTGTTTAGTCATTTTCAGGCACCCAAAAGAAAACAAGAAGAAGAATAAGAAAACAGCTCAATGAATAGATATATATCTAATGGCCTATAAAAATTGAGGATAAGTACAAAGACTTCGACTTTTTTTTTTCCTGGATATAAATTAATTAGTGGGTAAGTATAATTTGCCAACCCAACAAGTAGTGAGAGTGTCCCTAATTAAGGTCAAAAGCTCAACGTGTTTGATTAATTTGAAATTTGGTATAATGATTCCAACATGTTCATTGGAGACAGCAACCACATGGGAGGGTTTTGGTTCAACCCACCCTCCCCACTATTAATCTCCCTAACCTATCTATATGCCTCTCATTAATCATTCATATATATATATATCTTCCTTTTGCTTTGCCATTTAATTAAAATTGTTCAAATCTGTTTAATTATATTAATTCCATTATATTTCTACTACTATTATATAATATAATATTTAAGTCACCGCACAACAATAACAACAAAACCTTATCCCATTGACTGGGATAGGCTAAATAGATCACATGACTGATATATCTGCTTTATAACTTCATTGTGTATTCGTTTTAATTTTTTTTCTATATCTTTTATAGGATTTTATATTATTTGATCACTTATCTTATTGATATACATACTCATGGTCTTTTTTGAACGTATGCAAGCTATCTCAACCGATTTCTACAATTTCTTCACAGTAGATGCCACTCCACAATTAAAATAAATGAATAATGCTAATTAACAAGTGACAATTAACTGGCAATAATGTTGTTGGTAATATTAATTGTGGTTCACGCGGCTACTGAATTTTCAGCTCTTTTTTTTTAAAAAAAAAAATTTGCAGAGAGAAAATTCCACAAGAACTGGTTAACGTTTTTTGTTGGAAAAGACTTTGACCTAATCTAACTTCAATGGTCAATGATCAATAACTTTATAATGCCAACCCATCATTAATAGATATCCCTTTCCTCTTTTATTTTGGCCATGGGGGTAAAATCATAAATTCACAAAGCTATCTGAACTACTAATTGGCAATTCTTATTAATTCAACATATATTCCAGTTTTTCAAAGCCAGTACATTTGTTAACCACAAGAGGTCTTTTTTGGTTTTGCTTTGGTTACCCCTAGCACTTTTTCAAGTACAGCAAAAATCCAAAAATCCCATGTGTTTATTTCCCCTTTTTGGTCCCTCTATATAACTATAAAAATCATCAGTGAGAGTGATTCTTTAAATTTTCCCTCCTTAATGAATTACACAAAAAGTAAAGTTTTTAATAAATCCAGATTCTCTTGATGATCTTTTGAGTAAAATAATTAAGTTGGTCGCAAAATTTATATCATTGTTGTCGTTAGAGCAAATTAAACATGAAACAACACATTACTTCAATATGATCTTCCCATAAAAATAAATAAACATTTAACTTTTTTTTTTTCTTGAGGCAAATCAAGATTCTTACCATTTTGGTTGAGATATGCTTTCATATCTAGGGTTTGATAGTGTACATTAAATAAGATTAACTATGACAATAAGAAAAATATAGCAGGTACACAACCAAAAAAAAAAAAACCCCGCACAGAAATTAATTAATTAACTATTTATTCTGGAAAAAAGTTAATCAATTAACTAAAATCCATGAGTGTGGTGAGGGGAATCTGGGATAATAATTAATTAATTAATTAGCACGTGAATATATAATAGAAAAGTGAATAATAAATTTATTTGATGGCAAAAAAGCAATGAACAAATATGTCTGTACAAGAGAGTAATTAAGAAGAAGGCATAATAAGTGAAAAATAATAAATAAAGTCTCTGATCCTAATTAATTAATCATCAATCAAATAAAAACTGATATTACAAATCATCAATTCACTTCATTCACTGTATTCTAACAACCGTATCAATTAATTATGTAATGACAACGAAGGCTTCACATCTTCTTCTTCATCATCACCAGTAAAAAGCAAACGTCTTCTCTTATTACCGCCGGCTCCCACCGGCAACGGGCTCTCCACCTCTTGCTCTACACCGGTCTTCTTCGTGTCCGAATTGTCTCCAAATCTTGCTAGAGATAAGTCCATGAGCGGTGCGGGCAGGTTCAAGTCGAACCCGAGGAGGCTGACAGTAGACGCGCCACCTCCCTCCGATGACGAAACTCCGGCGCCGGCGCTACTACTGTTGGCGTTGCCGCCGTCGTAGTGACATCTCTTGTGTCCACCCAAGGCCTGACCAGTAGGGAAGACCTTGTGACAGATGGAACACTCGTGCATCCTTCCGGTGCCAGTACCAGCTGAGGAAGTGGAGGCGTTGTCGGCAACAGCGGCTGCGGACTCCGAGGAGGCCTTACGGTGGCTGGCCTTGTGGCCACCGAGCGCTTGGTAAGACGAGAAGACTTTGTTGCAGACAGTACACCTATGAGAGAGCTTCACAGGATGATTAATAGGTGGCGACGATGAAGACGAAGGACGCGGCGGAGATGATGTGGCTGCGGCGGCGTTGTTGTTGCGGCCGCTGTGGGCGAGCATGATGAGACAGAGAGCTAGGTACTCCTCCTCCGAAGGAGGGTTGTTGGAGTCAAAACGAGGCCGTTTGGAACGCTTGCCCTTAGCCCAGTGAAGATCAAGGTCTTCTTCTTCTTCTTCTTGTTGATCATGCTTGAAGGTGAAAGAAGTGGGAGCAGTAGTAGGAGAATTGAGAGCTTCTAAGGCCATTATTTGAGAGAGAGAGAGTGAAGAGAAAGAAGTACAAGAATCTTGAGAGAGAGAGTGGATGAGGAAGTGGGGGTTGTGAGGGAGAGGAATATATAGTAAGAGAGGCTGGTGAATAAGTGAAGAGATCGAAGGGGAAAAGGATAGTAGGTGGAAGGTGTGTTAGAGAGAGAGAGAGAGAGAGAGAGAGAGAGAGAGGACTTTTTCCAAGTCAAAACAAAAGGGGTAGTGTATAGTATGTATAGAACGCAAAATGAGAACGCGGAAGTGGAAGTCAAACTTGTTTGGAGGCGTACAAAACACGGTTTTTATTAGGGTTTGGGGGTTACTTGGCGAAGGAAACAAGGAAGAAGGTGAAGGGAAGGGAAGGGAAGAAGAATGAGTGTTACTTTGTGGTTTATTTGAGTGATGATGAGCTAAGTATGTCATCATCTACGTCTTCTTCTTCTTCTTCTTATTCTTTTTTTTTTAAAAAAATATATTCATATATGTCAACGTAACCTTCTTCCCGGCCTTCCTTGTGACTTGTTCCGCAAATATCTCTCCCCATTCTTCATTTTTGTTCCTCACTCTAACTATCACTTCTATTTCCACAACCTTAGATCAATCCCATTGTATTCATCATCATTACTCCTTATTATTTTCAGCTTTTAATTCATCTCTAAATATGTACGTACGTAGTACTCTACATATGTAAAATATAGTTTAATTCCAACGTGAGTATTATTTATTAGTATGAAGTTGCTATGAAATGAAATGAGCCAACGATCGAGTACGTGACTTAACTGCTAAAGAATTGTGCTAGCTAGCTTAACTTGAATGATTTTAGGTTACTTGGTGGCAAAGCTTTATCCCATTATAATTCAATTCTTTGACCTAATTATGGCAAGTAACATTAACTTGTACAAACAAAAGTGAAGAGTACAATTATAAAAGTGAATCAATTTACCAGTATTATGATAGCTTTTTTTCATTTAGCTAGCCGTTTTTTTTTATTTGGCTGAATAGACTTATGAAGTTTAGGAACACTATCTCAAAGAAACAAAGGCTCGTGTGAATTGTCATGGAAAACGAGTAGGAGGTGATTTGATTAAACAAATGGAGGAGGCTGTAGGAATTAGGAACAGTAAAGTGAGTGTGATGCATTAGGAAATGATAACGTCACGCCCAATTAGGCGGTGGCCACTCCCTTCATTCTTTTAATCACTGCTTGCCGCCACCTTCACATTTGCCCACTTGCACATCCACCTCACTTCATCATCACTATTTTCTTTTTAAAAAAAAAACAATTCTACAGGAAAAAAAATTACTAAAAATATCAATTAAATTTCAAATCAATCTTGTTGTCTACTAAAGAATATGTATTAACTACAAAAATATAATAATTAATAACTCATTTTAATAAAAAAATCACTGTTCGGAATTTTGAAGTTCGAGTGATTTTTTTTTAATTTTTTTTCCATTTTCTAATAATTGATTTGGATGTCCTAATCTTACCATTTATGGTCGCAATTTCCATCCATATATGAATATTTTTATTTATTTAATTTAAAAGTAAAGGCAGTGAGAGTGTGGGCGTAAAGAGAGGGACAGGATGAGATGAGCCGCAAGGGAGGGACTGTGTGGTGACACGTGGCGGTCGAGATCTCATGTTCCGATGCTCCCACATGTGGGGGCTGGCGCCTGGCTGAGCCTGAGGCTAATCGACAAGCCGTTCATAGTTTAATTAATCCACTGGTTCGCTCCTCAACAGTGCTCTACTGCTTTCATCCTCATCCTTCACGAAAACTGCAAAACATTACAAACTGGATATATTTAAAAATTAAGGAATTGAAAGCCGTCCATCTCTGTGTTCAAGCCGACGTGGTGCCACGTGGAAAGTTCTAGATGCTTCACTCTGACACGATCCCATCCCCACGAATTTTCTCTCAAGCAAGTGACCGTTCTAGTGGCTCTTCCTTCTTCCACTCTCCCCTTGATGATCTCACTCGTATGTATTCTTTAGTCTTTACGTAGCTTTACATCTTTTTGGGGCAATAAAAGGGGTGGCAAATGGCAATCCATCTTTATGAATTTATGTAAAGTTGGATAATCATTGCCAATAAAACACTTTTTTTTTAAAAAAAAACAAAAATAACGTTTATCGTGAAGAGTTATCTCTTTCCCCCTCATTGATGAACTCAAACAGAATCTCACACGGATGATTTTACCTTAAATGAGGGGGCATTACAAGGTCACAGATTCCAACTACGACTTTTCTAACTTTCTTTTATTGGTGTTATCCTTGCAAAGACTTGTACTGGTCACAATTTTTCCTTTTATTATTGGTCGGTATATCCATTCGGTTAATTCGGCATAATTAGCTCAATAGTTGGAGTCACTTTCTTGTGGATATGCCTTCAGTTTATGACCCCATGTCCTGGAAACTACCACATTGAATTGCCCAGTTGAAATTAGGCGTAGTGTACACACCAAACTAAAAAAGTGAAATTCAATGGATCCTTCCCAAACTAATATTATGAGCATTAATTACTTCTATTGGCAGGTAAACCACCATATGTAATGTTAACAGTGAGGACAGGTATCTCACTAAACCGGGCTCATCAAGTCAACTTTTACAACATGGATATCTCCATGAATATGAATATGGAGGTACCCAGGCAAACAGTAGAAAAGCTAAAACCTTGCCACATTTGGTATCTAGAAATTGACAGAAATTCGGTAAAGTTTTACATACTAAAATCACAAAAGAATTGGTAGAAGTAGCCAGCATAATCCGTACAAAGAGGATGAATTTTCTATGTTCAAAATCATCATCAGGAATCACGCTGGCGGATTAGGATAGACTTTGGGTTTTGGTTTGACCTCTATCTCATTTACACTGCGTACGTAGATGGCATCTGAGTCCTTTCTGCAAAAGATTGCACAACAAGTTAAGAGTTACAAAGTGTTCTTAATTTTTTCTTTTAAATTTATGAAAAAATAGGTTCCAAAGTGTCCTTAGCACAATCTCTTCAAATATTTACATTTACCATTAGGGAAAAACATGTTGAGTATCAGTACTTAGGTTAAACTACGTGTCAAAAGGGAGGGGGAGGAAGGGTGGAGTGAGTGTGTGAGAGAGAGAGAGAGAGAGTACGGTTTAGGCCCCTCTTCAAACGTGTAGCTTGATGCAACAGCCAGGAGGCGTCCATCTCTACTAAATGAAAGTGCAGCAATGCTGGTTGGATATTTTGAGTACTGAAAGTGAAGGGGGAAAAAAAACAATTTAAGCTATTCACTCAGGTAAAAGGTAAAAATAAATAATCGAAAATAAGTAAAATAACTAAAACCTGGTACAGCCTCTTCTTGTTGTTTCCATCCCATACATTTACAAAACCATCACAGCCTCCAGTGGCAAATGTACCATATCTGCGGGTAGAATTAGGGAAATACACGCATTTTCAGCTTTATAGCTTACTATAATTGAAACATGAAGAACTCTAAATACTTACATGGGGTGGAATGCTATAGCATTTACGGGATAGACAATGTCTCTTCCAGCTTCTGATTTTCTGTGACACTTAAAGGCATATCTGCAGAAAGCTTAGAAGTCATTAACTGAAACGATGTT
Organism: Acacia concinna; assembly: GCA_037177275.1. Taxonomy (NCBI): domain Eukaryota; kingdom Viridiplantae; phylum Streptophyta; class Magnoliopsida; order Fabales; family Fabaceae; genus Acacia; species Acacia concinna. The sequence goes on along the minus strand of JBAGKO010000001.1, from coordinate 19,498,442 downwards.
TGAAGAAGATGAACCTATGCTATTCTTGACTGAAACCAAAAAATACATCAGAAGAGGTAAGCAGATTATCAATATCATTCTCAGATAATAACATCCACCCATAGATATAGGAAAGGAAAAATCAACTTTTTTGCTTGGCTAGCCTCTGATAGATCAAAAAATTCCATTGCCACTCGCCCTTCAACTGAACTAAGTGCATATCCTGCATGGAGTAAACATTTGTACTGAATGCATCAGATCACAAGGAATAAAAAATGATAAAATATCTGTACGTCATCAGCTGGATTTCATTACATGACACAACGTGAATATATAAAGATTCCTATTTCTTTCATTCAATTGCACATGGTTGAGGCATTCCTCCGCATATTTAATTTTAGTACTTAAAAAAAAGTTAAAGAACAATGCATAAGAGAAAATTCATGTCATTTTCTCAAGGGAACTCTAAGAATGTTGAGACAACTGAAAACAATTTGCCCAAAGTTCAAGTAAATACCTGTTCCATTTGGGTAACAGCGCACACATCTGGTTTGATATTTCAATGAAGATTCCCTCCGTTGTTCCGGCTGAGACATATTCCTCAAATCATAAACATTAACATGTCTTCCAGCTGTTGCTACAACTAGACGATGCCCAACCAAAGAAAGAGAGTAAACACGCTCAGGTTGTGGGTATGTCCCAACAAGAGTGCGCTCTTGTCCACTGGAACCTCTAGGGTCCCAACATTTCAGGGTTTTATCCCAACTACCAGTGATCAATTGCCCTGTCACATCAACAAATACGACAGATAACTTTATTGAAGCTGAAAATCATAACCGTGCCAGGCATCAACTGTAGAACAATAATACCAAAGAAAGGGCAGGATGATATTATATAAGCAAACAATACATTTATAAGACAAAATATCAACGTAGAAACAACTGCTCATAATAACCATTTCAACAATGATGATGGTCCTCAAGGCAATATAGACTGCATCAACATGACATTATTCATTCCAATGAATATGACCAAACAAAAACTATGAAGATGTCCAAATTAATTTTCCAATTGTTGTAGAGAGGATATAATAAAAAATTTTATGAGCAAATCTTAAGTTACTTCTTAGTTCTTACTATTACAGGTTTCTGACTAAAAGGCACATTTAGCTTAGCTGGGAAGAGAAGTTTAAGTTCAATATGCATGAAACCAACATTCTAATAAGCCAAGAAGGATGTGGAAGAATGAAACAGGATCATTAGTGAATTATCAAAAGTTTTCTTGTTATTGCTAAATGTCAAATTATTTGAAGAAAAACTTCTTTCCCTATGGATCTCAGCTACACATAAGTATAAACATTAAAAAATTGAGATAGCTAACGAAATAAGGTAAGCAATATTAGTAAATCCTAAGTGGATTTTAACGATTAGGATAACATACCTGCTGCATAAGAGTACTCAACACAGCGAACAGGTGCATCGTGCCTTCCCAGAATATCTTCCTTGTTAGAGCTAAAAACTAACCTGGAAAAAAAAATTATACAGTTAACATCAACTCTCATTAGATGACTATAACATTACGAGTGGGACATTGACTACTTCATTGAAATATAACATTACGAGTGGATTGACTACTTCATTGAAATAGTCAACTGTTATGAATAACTAAGTTTAAAATCAACTTAGGTTACACGCCCAAGACAATGGAAGACAGAGTTATAGCTTATGCAAGTGCACTGGCAACCTGGGCCATGTGCGAGGATGCCTGCAGCAACTTGGGCAAACAACCTAGACCCACACAAGTTTGTGCGCGGGAAACAAAGACCTTGCACAAGGTCGCTACCATACATCATGGGCTCGTGCAAGGTTGCGTGTAGACACCCTGGCATAAGCAACTTCTCTCTATAAGATAAGCAACTTCAATTATATAGAGGCACATAGCCTTGATGTTCCCTCCATAATCCTTCACCCCCCCCCCCAAAAAAAAAAAAACACAACAACAAAACAAAAAACAGAGGTGGTGATGTTCTCTGGTTTGTTTCTATAGTAATTAAATGGTCAGCCATAGCTTTTCATTTCAAATATATAACATTATGTCTAGAGCACATGGATTTGCATTATTGACAAGTGACGTGAATGATATCACTAGAAGCACGAAAGTACAAACATTAATAGTAAGCAGAAAAAAGAGGAAGCTGAATTGAGCAAATTTCATTGTCTAAACAAACACAACTAAATTAAAACTGCTTCTGAGAATCATTCTTAAACACATTCATGGAGCTTAAACACATTGCAAAGGCCGCAACAAGATGCTACTTCATGCATATCAAGGAATCCTCAGCTCATTTCTCACAAGATATCTCAGGAACTAAGAAAATGCAGAATAACGAAAGAAACAAACTCACCGCCTCACTGTATTGTCGGCGCCGGCGCTAAAACCTGAAGAATCGTCATGGAAACAGCAATCAAGCACAGGTCCACCGTGCATGAACTCTCCTCTGAGCACATTGGCACTCGCATCATACAATCGTACACTCTGATAAGATATTCACCGAAGGTCAGGCTCAGCACAACGAATTATATTGTTGATTAGCGGAAACAGTAAAGACGACAAGTAAGCAGAAATGGAAAGCAGGGGCACACCTTATCCCATGAGGAGACAAGTAGGTGATCACTATGGTTGGAGAACCGAAGATTTGAGATACCGTCCGAGGGTGGGTTCGAGAGTTCTCTGCCGGGAGCCGGCGGCGGTACCACGGACGACATGCTAGGATTGGTCAGCAATCTTAGGGTTTCCTATGAAGAGGAAATCTCAGTCTCAGAGCGAAGAGAGAAGACAAGAAGGAGGGAAGTGATTTGAAATTTTGACTTGAACTTGATGGGAAGAGAAAGCAAACGAGCTGTTTCAAAACTTCAAATTTTTAAGGTCTTGTGAATATTCAAATTCAAATCAGGGACGTCCATTATTCCCGGTGGCAGCACCGGAAGCCATTTAAAGGGCGTTGTCGTTTTAGCTAACGGGCTTAAAGGTGTGTTTGATTGGGAGGAGGGTTTGTTTAAGTTAAGTTGAGTGAGACGATGTTTGAAAGTTAAAAAATTTTATTTGGTTGGGAGCATGGGAGGTCAAGTGAAGTAAATATATTTTGTCTTTTAGTAAGAAACTAATTTAGGATGTTAATATTGAAAACTGAGGTTTTTATAAAGTGAGAGAAAA
>JBAGKO010000001.1:19457360-19480675 GCA_037177275.1 Acacia concinna | reverse complement strand
CACTTGATTCCTCTTATTGAGAGCACAATCGCGACACTCAATTTAGAATTAATTCATCATACAATCTAGATATCACATAGAATGCATAAATTTATTAATCCTAAAGGAAATAAATCAATATAAGATTCAAATGCACTGTAATAAAATTCAACACAATAATTCAATCAGTTTCATAAACATGTATTCAGATAAAAATAAATAAATAAAAATTCAGAATACATGAAATGAACTAAATAGAAAATAATTAACTCCCCTTTGTAGTCAATTGAAGCTCTAGCCACCTCCTTCACCACCAATAACTCAAGAAAATTCAGCCACTCATGTTCCTAAACACAACAATGTAATCTTCAAATAATTTCTTCTTGGTGGGTCCACCATGAATAAGAGATCAAGAATAGTATGGAGAGAAAGTGGAAGTCTTCACGGGTTGCAATGAAAAGGAAGAGGAACAAATGTTTGATGTGGGGTCCACTAAGAGACAAGAAAGAATAATGAAGAGAAAGTGCAAGTGTTCACGGGTTGCATGAAAAGGAAGAGGAACAAATGTTTGTGTGGGGTCCACCGTGGAGAAAAGAAAAATGGTGGTTGTGATGATTTGCAGGTAGACAACACGGAGAGAGAATAATGGAGAGAGAAAGGTGATGGGTGGTGAAGCTCTCTCCTTTTGCAACTCTCACGGTGGAACAAGGTGGGTCTGCAGATGGTGGTGACTGGGTTGTAGAGGTGGCTGACGTGGTTTGGTATTACGGTGAAGGAGATGGAAACTGAAGGTGAAGTGGACAATGGTGGTTTTTGGGTAACTGGGTCACGGTAATGGCTGAAGGTTACGGTGATGATGATTGTGACTGGGTTAAGGTGATGATGGAGGTGTCTCACGGCTCCTTTCTCTGACGGTGGAAGCAGTGGAGATTGGCTGTCGTGAGGTTGGTTTGGTGATGACAGCGGTGGTGGTTATGGTGGACTGGTAGGAACCGAACGTGAGCACTGGGGTCACGGTGAAAGGCTGTAGGAAGGTGGTGTCTGGTCACGATGGAGTTGGTAGTCACGGCTGCTTCTCTTCCCCCTGCACGGTGTAGCTCGGCAGCTCTGTGGTATGGTGAGGATGAAGATGAAGCACGGTAGTCTCTCAACTTTCGGCCTCCTCCATTACGGTGTTGCTCTCTGAACCATACCTCCCTCTGAACTCCCCGGCTCTCCAACTAGACTCGTCCTCTCTTTTGTACTGCACTCCTCTACCCAGAACCAGATCTCTACGGCCTCTCTCAGAACTACGGCCTGCCCTCAAATCAGACTCCCCCACGTGATTCTCTGATTTTGCCTGCCATGCCTCTCGGCACTGCATACCCACTTCTTTCTTTTATGCTACCCTTTTTTTAATCACTAAAAATCTGCAGCTCCCATTCCTTCTGCAACTCCCATTCCTTCTCTTCTGCTAAAATTATTGCTTGTCGCACATTATTTTTTTTTATTTGTTTATTTTTTTTTATTTTTTCAAATACCTACAATGAAAAATTATCCAATAGGTAGAATCAAACGTCCAATAAAAAATCGTTTGCATAAATACTTAACAAATTTGGACAATTTTATCTCCTTTTTCACACTTTTCATGTATTCACTCATCAATCCAAATTTATCATAAATAATGCATTTTTGGCTCAATTAACATGATAAAATTCTCATATTAACTATGAAATAATATATAAAAATATGGTGCAATCAGCGACCAACCACTAGAGGCCTGCAAGAGAGATGGTGGCGGAGCTCCAGCACTGGCGAGGGTATCTTTTTCAATTAAAAGAAAAAAGTTTAGAGGCATTTTAGTAAAAAGACAAAATTTCAAAATTCTATATCAGTCCCTTAGTTTACAAGTATCAATAGCATTTTTAGGGTTTTACAATTTTATATGGTATTTTATCTATCATTCTCCCTTATTAGTATTCTGCTGCGATTTTGCTGGTATATTATTTAAATATTAGTATGTTACGAGTACTATATAATTTGTGGAAATTGATAATGAGTTCTTAAGCTCGGTTTGAAACTGATGAACTGGGCAGAATCAAGCTAATATTTGTGAAACAAGTATAATATATTTGGTTACAACTGTTGGAATCTGGGATTTAGGTTTCAGTTTAACATATATATATATATATATACTCCGTATATAGTTGTGTAGGGGACAGGTATCCAGACAGAAGATACTACTGTCTGATTTTTAATATTTAATACAGAGATTGCCAGTTAAAAAGTAGTACACCGTACATGCATAACCCAAGCCCCCACCATATACGTCTATGGATTAGCTTAAGGATAAAAAACATTTTCACATGGTAAAATAAAGTGAGAAAAATTTTATATCAGTAGAGCACAAAAGTGATTATTTTAAGTGATTGTAGACTTTCTTTATATATAACACAAAAAATCTTTTAACTCTAATCACATCTATCATTTATAAGTCATGAACAGTATAATTTATTACTCCCTCCAATCCTAAATATAAGATCTCGTTGTAGACGTAAAATAAGGTCTTATATTTAAAAAATTTATAATAAGTACATGAAGTGGGTCCAATTACTTTGACACAGTATAAATGCTTTCTAAGGACTTTGTCAAATCCTAATTATTGGCAATTCCAAGTTCAAATATATTATTTTGTATGACTCAACTCCACCACTTCTTTGGGTATATATAAAGAGTGCTCATCTTACTCCTCCTTCCAAGCATTCAAACAAAAACCCAGCTTGTCCAAATAATAATAATGGAGCCAAGTGAGATCTTTATCTCTGAAGAATGGAGTTCCCTTAGTGGGTTTTACACTGCCCAAGAAGCTGAGTTCATGGCCCAGTTTTATGGAAACTGTTCATCAGTCCCAGAGGATCTCCATGGAAATGCCAACTTGTTGGGATTTCAATCTTCTTATGCACACTTCGCTGGTGACAGCTTCTATTTACCTTCAAATGTTGCAGATGATCCTACTAATAACAACTTTGGTTCCATAGCCATGGGTTGTGAAGTTCAAGATTCTGAACCAGCAGAAGAGGATGATGATGATGATAAAACTAACAACCTGGAGAGAAAGAGATCGATGAGTTCAGCTGAGGTTAGATATGTTACTATTCGTTTCATATCAGTATGAATTTTCTTTAGCCTTTAGATAATAGAACATGTTTCAGAAACGAGCTGGTTGGTTGGTATGATCCTTTGAATATATGGTTTGGTGTTTGTATTGTAGATACAGAAGAACAAGAGGAATGTTAAACCCAGGAGGAATCCAAATCCAAAGTGTTCTAAAAGCAACAAGGAAGAGGATAGGAGCAATAATGATGATGGCCTTAAGTCAAGGAGCTTCTTCTCATCTTCAGAAGATGACTCCATTATTGCTTCTTCTAATCAGGAAGATGACACAAACCTTAAAAACAATACAGATCTCAAGTCAAATAGCAAATCAAGATCTGATACAGGTCCTAACACTGATTCTCAGAGCCTCTATGCAAGAGTGAGTCTCCAGCAATTCATTAGCTTATTATGCAGATTCAGTAGCCAAGTCTTGATAGTTCTTTGTGTTCTTGCATAATTGTTTTGATCTCTATGTCTCTTATGGGCTAATTCTATGGAAGAATCATCTGTATTTTCTTTAATAAAAGTTATATGTCTTTAGTAATGTTGTTGTCATATATTTAAAGGTTGAGATCTAACACTTGCCTTCAACATAATGCAGAGAAGAAGACTGAGAATAAATGAAAAGTTGAGAATCTTACAAAACCTTGTCCCTAATGGAACAAAGGTACGTTTAAGTGGATGAAAGACAAGTATACCCATTTAAATACTACTCATCATTATAAGGAACTTCTATTCAATTTTTCTCCTATTTAAAATATGATTAATTGCATTTTCTATAACTTCTTGTATACACTTACTCTAGTTCTTTTTATAATAGTTCAAAATTTGAATTATCTTAATCCTTTTTATAAAAGCTTAACAAGAGTTGTCTAAACATTTAGTAAGTTATTTTTCTATTTGTGCCCCTCATTAATTATACATACGACTACATTAATTAAAAGGTTGGTGACACTCATCTTTTTCCATTTCTCTTTCTTTCTTTCTATTTTTGATTACATGAGGACGAGATCGAACTCGGATTAGGTGCCGCATAAGGCACTAATAATACCATACGGCCTAAAGACCGTTGGTTCCATTTCTCTTTCTTACATGCCCGTTGTAAATAAAAACATGCTTGAGAAAAGTTTATTTCAAGACATAATTATTATTTTTAATTAATTTTAATCATTGTTTTAAATCGCATAATTTGGTTATCATCTTTTATAAATAAGACTAGAGGGAGTAGTTCATAATCTTAAATATGGGTAAATTTGAAAGTTTATTTTGTTTTCATAAGATAATGACTTAACTATCTCTCATTTAGAAGTGACTTATTTGTATTGAATTTAGACTAGTATTAAACAATTGGTTAACATGGTTAAATTCTGAAGCTGGTTGAACTTGGAAAATATGCAGGTGAATATAAGCACCATGCTTGAGGAAGCTGTCCAATATGTGAAATTTTTACAGCTGCAAATTAAGGTAACAATCTAAGTTGCTTCATCATCTGAAACCTTATTTTTTGAAAGATGATTCTTAATTTTGATCCTCTTTTTTTAAAATCACAAATTAACAGCTTCTGAGGTCTGATGATCTGTGGATGTACGCTCCAATTGCTTTCAATGGATTGAATATTGGATTAGACCTCAATATCACCCCAACCAGACAACCATGACGAAATGCTATAAGAACATGATGCACTGTTTTTTTTTATTCTTTTCTTACCCTAAATAGTTTAATTTACTATTTATGAAAAATTTCCAACTTAGTACTCATTTTCCCCCTCATTTCTCTTCACTTTTCTCTCCATCCAAATATAGCCTTAAAGATGTTTTAGTTGCATACATTCTCATATAAAAATAACTAGGATGGGTTTTGTCAAGTCATATTATATATGATTTATTAATAGTTGGAATTATTCATGTATAATATTGTCTCCAGACTTAAATATAAGATCAAGTTGCCTTTTTTAGAAAATCTTAAAAAAGTTAATTATATTACTTCAAAGCATATAAATTTGTAATTTTTCTTCAAATTATTTTATCTAACTTTTAAACTAATATATAGTATAGTGATACAATACAAAATGATATGAGTTAGCAACTTATTTACTTTCCTTAACTTCTATAATGAATGTGAATAGATAGAGTATAGTAGTCATATATTTGTGCTAATAAAATGAATGAGAATTAAAAATAAGGAAAAATTTCATATTTGAGCCTACAAATTTTAAAATGTGGGTAAAATGACTTCAAGGTCATTATCTATATGCTCCAATAAGAGTTTCATTGCTTATAATTAAGGTTTTCAATATATATATATATATATATATCGATATAGTAAAATAAAATATGATTCGCTAAATCAAAGGAATTTTTTGTGTTCTCAATATATCATCAAGAATATTGTAAGCCAAAAAAAACACCAAGAAGAAGAAAAACAGAACAATTCATATCATCATTTCAGGAATGTCATAAAACAATTAAGCAGTCAGATGCATATTAATGAATTGAGGCCAGATTTTGTTGTATATATCCTAAACAGCAGTTTGGGAAAGGCCTCTGGTTATCCAAATTTTCTTCTTCTTTGGTCAGTTGTGTGATTATGGACTCGTGAAATGAAATATTTGTTGTGGTTACAACACATTGAAGAACAAAAGCTTACTTAAACTGATCTCTAAGATCCACCTTTCTACCGTGTCGAACCCTTAATCCTTTGAGTTTTTCTTTAGTGAAACAAGTCACTCAGTTCAGTAATACTATTTCACAGAGCTATGAAATAAATGCCATATTAACAGGCTCCCTCCAGTTCACAATATAGTGAATTTTTAAAAGTATGGATTAGTTCATAATGTAAGTCACTTATAAAATAATTAATACTCATTTTTCAATTTTATTTCTATAATTAATGCTCATTTCTAACTTGTGAAGTTTTCAAACACATTTTTTAAAGATAAAAGTGAAAAAAAAAATTCAATTTATATTATATTTAATGAGTTAACTATCACCTACTGTCTCATGAATTAGTAAAAATGACCTCTATTATAGTCTGGAAGGGGTGTTGTTAATTTATCATTTTAGTTGAGCCAGGAGGAGTTCTTGGCTCTTTGGCGATCAAAATATTTAAATTCATTTATATAAGGTGAGAAATATGAGTAGAAACATCATGGATGAATTTAGAATCAAGACTTATTTATATTACTGAAAATCAATATTTTGTCAATTACATTTTGAATGAAAAATATTTTTTTTATGCTAAAACCCATTAATACAAAAAATAAAAATATCATCACTTCAAAATGCTTCTTTGAAAGTCACGGATCAATTGTATGGTTGCCCATTTTGGTACGGTACTCCACTAACGGTACTGATTACTTGCTCCTATATCCTCTAGATAAATAGATAAAATAAATACACTATGAAATATCAAATGAAGCATCTAAAATAAAGAAAAGGACTCCTAAAAAAACTTGAGCAAACAGGAAATAAAGACTAAGCAAGCCAATAGCCTTGTGGCGTAAAGGCACCAAAGTGAAATTGTGGGTTCCATCACACTTGCAACTTCATGCATTTTAATTCAAATAGTCCAACCAGTCTTCATAGTCTGGTAATAGCATTGTTAATTTTCATCTCTGAAAAAACCACACTAATGAAGATGAGGTATTTTGGAAAGTTCAATTTACTTATGGCACGTATAGGGTTTGGATCACATTATTCTGTAGCGGCAGAATAGACAACGCTCATGTGATATGGGTCTGTAAATTACCACTACACGAGGAGTCACTCCACAAATCAATATACATAAATTTTAAGCCTCTGTACTAAAATCCTACATCTCTAAAGAAAAACCAAAAAGAAAAAAAGAAAAGAAATCTGGCAGGACAACTTTCTCATTTGTAATCCTTTATTGAGCATATGATACAGTCAACAAATTCAATCCCATAATTGTGTATGCCGAGTGTCATGAGATGAGATATCACGTGAGAAACATCAGTTGTTTCATACTTCTTCATGCTCTTTCATCATTCACATGACTCTGAACTTCTCCTTGGCTGTCCAAGGGCATATACTGTGCCATGATAGCTCTGATCTCAGAATCCATGTATGACTGCAAAATCAACCATTATACCATCAGATTTGCTCACAATCAAACACATGGTTAAGTTAAAAATGGAGGAAAACAGATGCAAAACCCGCCATTTAATAACATCACTAAACTAAGGAAATGCAAAAGCTTACCCTTATTCTGTATTTGTAAACCAGATATGCTCCGCCAGCAGCCATAGCCAAGCCAATTAAAATGACCCAAAAGGCAGCCCAAGGAGATCTCCCCTGACTAGTTGTTTTGCCTGCAGATTTCCCAGTAGGGAATTAAAAACAAAGCATGTTTAAAAGAATGTGTAAATATGTTAAGTTTGAGGGACAAACTTATGCAGGTATCATGGTCCCTGATGTACAGAAGATCCCCACTACAAGTGCATTCATAGCTGCCCCAGGTATTCTTGCAGCTACATTCAGGGCACTGACAAGCTTTCTTCGCTTTGCATTCATCAATGTCTGCGAGGGAGGAGAGAGAATTCAACTTCAAACATTAAACTTTATAGTTATCTACAAATAACTCCCTAGATTGTCAGCTCACATTTCTCATTAATCAATAGTGGATGAAACCAGGTTTAAAATGCTTGTCCAAACCCCCAAAAAAATAAAAAAAACTATCTATAATCACTTGTGGTACAAAAGATATGGTTGAAAAAGTTGCCAAGTATCAAATTTTAGTTTGCTGAAGTACACTTCAGATAGGAGCCAGCATTGCATACCGTCCAGGCACAATAATGCAACATGGCTCACATCAGCTGACTTCCATTATCCTCATGTCAATTGATTCGGTTTGGTGTAACACAATCTAAACCCAGGTGTTCAGTGTCAAGCATAATTGGGCAAGAAAAATGTATAAAACCGTAAACACATATCCCATCGGTGCTTCATCTTGTATCCATAAGACACACTTGATTCTAGGAATCTATTAATCGCATGCTGCTGAATTTCCCTACATGTTCTGAATACCTAAATTTAATGCAAGAATTTGATCTAAGAGATACACACACACACACACACACATATCAGCATCTCTCACCTTCACAATTTTTGACACCATCACCTTTAAACCCTGCAGGGCATTGACATTTAACTCCTCCATTATCCTGTTGCAAAGCAACAATAGCTTATCTAATTATTCAAGTTTCCATCATAGGCCCACAAAATAAGAATTTGGCCATAATGAATTTCATGAAGACAATAAAATCTAAGTAAATTTTTCGGTCCAAAAACTTGTGAGGTACTAACCACACAAGCAGAAAATGCATGTCCATTGCGGGCTTCATGCCAACAACCTCCATTGTTTATATTGCATCTCCCGGGTCCACTAGCTGTAAACACAGAAGAAACTGGCTTAATAGAAGTATGAATTAGATTGTGGGTGACCACCCAGATCATTAGAGTTTAATCTTATATTTATCTCATCATTTATTTTCCTGACTTTCAGCTTCTATCTCTTAGAGTCTTGAATCAATGTTTCAATTGTAACTTATTGCCATCATATTTTCCCAGAATCTTGGGACTGGGCAGTTGACTTAAGGCAGACCAATCCCTCACATTTCATTCTTTGTATATGGCTGATCTACAAAAATGAGAAAAATTCCAATCTAGGTCTTCTTGATTCATAAATAAAAGAATGATACTACAATTTCAGGATCATCAGGCCCTCTTACTCACATAATTGATGGCAAAGGGTCGTAATAAAATACATACACATCATGGACCCCTCCACTCCATCAATTGCACAAAAAAGATTTGCAAAACAAGAGGTTTCACATCAATGCAGTATCTAATGATGGGTTTGATACGCTTTTCTTAAACCACATTGTTATGTAAGGATAATATGAATCCCTAATCCCTAATTTCAGTTACTTATGTTTCTGTCTCTCTTGCCGCTCTGTTTCTGTTCTATCTCTCTTCTACTCTTCTAATTCTCCTCTTCTTCCCAATCCCAAAACCTAAACAAGAAAGATTGATTTTACATGAATCTTTCACACATCCATTTGTATCAACCTTGGGTCGTAATATTAGTTTCAGTACTTCCAAAAAAAATAAAAATTAAAGAGAATAATAAAATGAAATCCATCAATTCTTTCAGAAATCAGGCTACACCATCTGTTTTTTTTTTTTTAGGTGTTATTTGCAAGAATTAGAAGCTGGTTGTCAGAAATCACATGTAACAGATGCTTTTTCTGGCCAAAACACATGTTCTCCAATTAACAAGCCATGATTCTTGGAATCTAGAGGACAGATTCTAATTAAGAATCACCTTTTTCCCTTGATTAATAGGCTGAAGTCAAATGCTGTCTTTTCCTTTAATAGTTTCCCAATTTATGAGTCATTGCTATATTAACAACTAAGTTCATATTTTGTCCCTTTTAAGGGTGACTGAATGAAACTTCTGTGACCAATATCCTCCCATACTGCATCCATCCATTTCTTTGAGAACACTTCAGAAATTTTGCTCATTTGCTAACAAATCAAAGATTATTGTCATTTTATTTTTATTTCATCCTGTTCTTCATCATCCATTTCCACAGATTCAGATTTAATCCTGGCGAAATATATATAAGAAAAGAGATGTAAAGTTGCAGTAATTTAACCTTCACAAACAGTATAACCATCTCCTTTGAACTGCACACCATCAACAGAGGGGCATTCACACACTCGCCCACGAAATGTATCCTGTTAAAATAAATATCAGCATATATAAATGGAAAATTAGGTTCTTGAAGTTTGAAATGTGCTAGGCATATAGTGATATGGAACTATAATAAAAGTTAGTTAGAGTTTGTTGGAGAATATATCGTTAGTAGTAGTTAGTTAGTTAGGCTTAGGGTTAGCTTGATCATTAATGCATTCTAGCCTATAAATAAGGGTATAATACCCATTGTAATCAGACTTGTGCATTTGTGATCAGTAATGGAATACAATTTCCCTTCTCTAGTTTCTCTCTCTGCTTCTCTTCTATCTCAAATCCCTCTGTGTTTCCCTTTTCCTCTCTGTCTCTCTCTCTTTCTCATCTTCTTTTCAAAACATATACTTTTTTTATCACAGATATGAATAGTTAGATACCTTGCATGCAGTAATATTGGCTCCTTTATCTTGCCAACACCCACCATTGTTATCCAAGCACTCATTTGTTTCCAAATCTGCCAAGAATAGTATGCCATTGAGTATAAGAGTATACTAAGTCCTCCATCAGAAAGTAATTAAAAAGATGAGGAATATAAGCCTGTGGTAAATCCTAGCCAAGTACCTTGAGTTAATTTGGTAAAATAGACTTGCCCATGTACAATTGCAAAAAAAATTCAACACTTGGGAAGAACTAGGTTCAGAACTAACAAGGGACAAAAATATCCCCAAATTTCTTAGTATGAAAAGAAAGTAAACATTTACCATTGCTTAAACAAACAGCCGGTTCCGTAGTTTCCTCAAAACCAGAACAAATAGCCTTTAGAACTGCTACTTTCTCCAATTTTCCTGGGACCAAAAGCAAAAAAAGTTTAGAATTGATAAACTAGACATTCACCCATCACACAGCATACAGGACATACCTCGATACTGGCGGTTATTAACCACAAGAGTTGGCAATATTGTCACATCACCTCGTGATCCCTTCCCAATCTACAAAAAGTGGTTCTCATTAAGCAGTTAAGAATTACTGAGCTGATATATGTAATTAAATGAAACAACAATATAAGGAGCAATACTTGAGAATCTTGCTCTTCTTTCAAAACAGGATTGTCAGTATCAGCATCAGGATTCCCCATGCAATTTTCAATTTTTTTACTGTCAATACCTGCATACATTAATTAAAAATGTTTAACAAGTCATTATCAATAACAGAACCCCAGAAAAAAAATTGTAATCAATGATCATCCACATACCAAGTGATCTAATGACAGCATCAGCACATTCCTTATTGTATTTTTTCTCCTTCATGGGGCATCTAATTTGAAAATCAGTCACATAGTCCCACCACACCCAAGGCTTTTTGGCTTCCTTTGCCACTTTGAAAACACATAGCTGCCTCAAATTTTCAATAACCACATCTTTCCCATCATAACCTGAGCTGAAGTCTTGCTCAGGATCAGGAGCGCAATATCTTCCATGATTTATGCACTGGGATTTGCACTGTTTGCTTAATGTGAATGCTTGCGGACAATACCAAGTTATGTAATGGGGTGTAAACTGCGTGTAACCACCTTTCTCTAATATCTGTGCAGCGCCCTTGAAATCCTTTAAGAATTCCATCAGCATATCACATTTAACTCCACACTCATCATTGCTGTTAGTCCACAGCTCATACTCTACACGATCGTCTGGATGGGGGACTGCCTCTCTCCAATCAAGATTTACATTGACCATATCCCCGCCACTTATGGCATTCTTTAATTTTTCACCAAAACTTTTTTCAACTAGTGCAGATGGTATTGTTATATTCTCTACATATTTTGCAGATGCTCTATCTTCTTCAGGTGTGTCCATGGTTATTAAGGGTTCCTCAAGGTCATCTGCAACAATAACTGCAGAAGCACCAGCTTTCTGGGCATTCCAGACCTTCAAAGCAAAGAAGCAATCTGAAAGAACAAATAAAAAGCATTAAGAACACACCCAAGCAAACATATTATGACTTAATTCTTAATTAATCAAGCATATTGCTTAAACCAATGAATTACTGTATCTAACAAATAAAGAAAAAGATATGAATGAATAGAAATTAAATTAAAGCAAAATGCCCATAGGCACAATACATTAGACCTGCATATGCTTATTTTGCTGAGAAAACATCACCAAATTTGATCATCATATTATGGTAAAGTTAACATATCTTCTTGATAAATTCCCAACTTTGAAAGGCTTATAATAATTCTTAAGTGAATGAACTCTTCAAATGGTTATTATGATCATAGTTTCCGTAAAATCCTTATCAAATATGAACAAGTTAAAACCATTACATAATAAATAAACTTAAAGGCTTCCAAGCTCAAATCTCAACAACAACAACAACAACAAAGCCTTAATCCCACTAGGTGGGGTCGGCTACATGGATCGCACAACGCCATTGTGCTCTATCAAAAATCATATTTTTAGAGAGGTTATTGACCAAAAGCCTTAATTGATGAACTACATGGGGCACATTATTTTTCCAAAATTGATTTACATTCGGGATATCATCAAATTCGGGTGGCACCGGAGGATGTGCACAAAACTGCATTTGGGACTCATTCAGGGCACTATGAGTTTGTTGTAATGCCTTTTGGACTTTCAAATGCCCCTACAACTTTTCAATTTGCCATTAATGATTTGTTTCACTCGTATCTCAAAATATTCATACTAGTCTTCTTTGATGATATATTGATCTATAGCAAGAATTCTGCAGAACACAAGGAGCATATTCAAACTGTGTTGCATATATTACAGCAAAATCACTTTTACGCACACTCAAAGAAATGTGATTTTTTCTCACTTCTAGTTTCCTTCCTAGGACATATGATATCAAAAGGAGTGGCAATGGATCCAGATAAAATAATTGCAGTCACTAATTGGCCTCTTCCCCAAAATGTTACTGGACTTTGAGGCTTCCTAGGTCTCACGGGTTATTATCGCAGGTTTGTCAGAAATTATGGCGAAATTGCAAATCCCTTGACAGATATGACAAAGAAGGGAGCTTTTGCTGGACACAGTTGTCAAAGAAGGCATTTTTATCACTAAAGAAAGCGCTAACTCATGTTCCCATTCTGCATCTATTAGATTTTTCAAAATCTTTCATAGTAGAATGCGATGCTTCTTCATCTGGTATTGGGGCAATTTTACAACAAGATGGCCATCCTATAGCATACTACAGCAAAGGCCTTTCCTTATCAAAGAGGCACCATTCTGTTTATGACAGAGAATTACTTGCCCTATTTTCGGTTCTACAAAAATGGAGGCATTATCTATGGGGAAAGAAATTTGAAGTTAGAACAGACCATAACACCCTAAAGTATCTGATGGAAAAGCGTACATCACCCCTGAACAGCAGCACTTAATGATGAAATCACTCCCATTTGACTTTACAACCACATACTGAACTGGTCCTTCTAATGCAGAAGCTGACGCCCTTTTGAAGATGCCCTCAGTCAGCAGATTTATTTCTGCTAGCTATACCTCAAGCATCTTATTTGGATGACCTGCCCAAATTATTACAGCAAGACTCCTACACATCTTCGGTCATTCAAGCATTACAAAATAATCCTTCTTCCATGCCTCATTTTGCTCTATCAGCTGATTGCTTGTACTACAAACAAAGGTTAGTTATTCCTGCAAATTCTGACCTTATTCAGTTACTTATGGAGGAAGCTCATTCATCCCCTTCAGGTGGTCATGGTTGGGGTCTTAAAACTCTCAAACGATTACATCAACAATTTCACTGGCACAATATGAAAGAAGTCAAAACATTTGAAATCAATGCCTTACTTGCCAGCGTTGCAAATGCCTTCCACAAGCACTTGCTGGGTTACTACAACCAATTGATATTCCTCAACAGATATGGTCAGATATCTCACATGATTATATTATTGGGCTACCTAAATCTAATGGGGTGGAAGCTATCTTAGTTGTTGTTGATCGTACGAGCAAATATGCCCATCTCATCATATCACCCAGGCATTATACGGCTAAAACTGTAGCTGGGATTTTCTACAAAGAAGTGATTCGCCTCCATGGTTTTCCATCTTCCATCATTTCTGATCGTAATACCATATTTTTGAGTGCTTTCTGGTAGGAGCTTTTCAAATTAAGTGGTACAAAGTAAAGGATGAGTTTGCCATACCATCCACAAACTGATGGTAAAAAAGAGGTTGTGAATAGATGTGTGGAAACCAACTTATATTGCTTTTCTCAAGATCATCCCAAATCTTTGAGCAATTTCCTTCCTTGGGCAGAACTCTCTCATAATACAGGTTTCCATACAGCATCGGGGTCCACCCCTTTCAAAATTGTATATGGCCGTGATTCTTCATCCTTAAAACCCTTCCAACAAGGATCAACAAATCTGTTAGAATTGGAAGAGTACTTCACTGAACGGGATGCTGTACTTCATATCATTCAGAACAACTTAACTACTGCACAACACAGAATGAGGCTTTATGCAGATTCTTCTAGATGTGAAGTCACTTTCGAACCAGGAGATTGGGTTTTTCTTAAAATCCAACCATATAAACAGCAATCCTTGACTCGTCGGACGTATAAGGAGCTAGCACCACGGTTTTGTGGGCCTTATCCCGTGGTAAGAAAGATTGGAAATGTGGCTTAGGAATTACAACTTCCAGCCACTACCAGAGTTCACCCTGTATTCCATGTCTCTCTCCTGAAAAAGGCTCATGGATACACATCCTCTCATCTGCCAGCTCTTCCTATCACTGATGATTGGGAAACAATCCTTGAACCCCAGCAGATTCTATCGTCGCGTTTATCAGACACCTATGTTGATTCTGAGGGTAACAATGAAGTTGAACTACTGATATTAATGGAAAGGCAGACCTTCAGAAGAGAATGGTTGGGAGCTTTATGACTTCATTGCCAGCCAATTCCCTCAATTCAGCCTTGAGGACAAGGCTTCTCTCCAAGGAAGGGGTCATGATAGAAGCCCACATCCCCCCTTAGTATATTCTAGAAGGCTGAGACACATGGCATAAGGGCAGTAAAATTAGGATGAGTCAGTAATTAGTCAGTTAATGTATTTTATCCTTTCAGCAGTTATGTTTTAAGTTTGTTGACAGTTATTACTTTCAGACTCTATAAATATGTGTAATACATGTCATTCAGATTATGAATGAATTATGTCTCAAGTGTATTGTGTACTTTAGAGTTTCAGATGCTGGCTTTATTGTTTATATCTTCAATTTGGTTTATCCATTTTGCCTACTACCAGCCTATCAGCAACTGTACAATTTAATGAGCTGTGCTTTCAACATTGTTCATAAGATTTAACAAGGAGAAGATTTTTAACATCTTAATATTGGATTGGAAAGGTTTGAAATCATATACTTTGAAGTAAAACTACACAAAGAATAGCGACAGTCAAGCTTCATTAGAACAACAAACGTAGAACACCTTTCAAAAGGTGCGAATTACTCACGGGATCAATGCCAACTCTACCACCAGGAGCCAAAACATCATTTAGCCATTCACCGATAGACAGAACCCCAGGATTACCTGTTCGCATGAGAATCCAATTGGAACCCAGTTGCTTGTCAGCCTAGAATGAGGAAAGGGGGAATCAATCACATAGATATACTGCAAGTACATAACTACAACAACTACAATAATAATACAATCTAACAAATTCCCAATACAGATAACCTAGTAATAGTCTTAGTACAGTCTGGCAAAGCAGATGATGAATAGGATCAGCAAAATAAAAGTTATTCCTACTTCAAACCTGGAGAAAATATCGCCCATCCGTCCAAAGAGCAGCCTTGTCCTTCGTAACAACAGCAGTACCAGCACTACCGGTAAACCCTGATATGTAGGCCCTCCTCATGTAACATTCAGCAATGAATTCACTCTAAAGCGAAATTAAAAAATTAACATCAGTTTACCAAGCATATTTTTTTGGGGCATATGAAATATATTTACATATGTGTGTCAGAAAAGAAAAGAAAGATGAGATTCTTAAGCTCAAACTACAATGGTGATAAAATCAAGGTTATGTTAGATCATCTAGGCAGATTTCAAGGAGAATTTTTGAAGAGTACAAATTTGCAACCAAATGAATTGAGGATTTTGAATAACAATGTCACAGATTGAGAATAAAACTTAATTTCCAAACATCAAGTTTACTAAAATTCAATCAAAAATAATATACTGAGGTCTAAGAAGTCAAATAATACAGATTGGCTACATAAAGTAAACAAACCATCCAGAAAGCTAAGCTTTTATTTGCAGAGAAGGAAGAAAGGCGGGGATTCGGGGAAAATCTCAGTGTTGAATCTAATTCCCTATACACAGCACTGGAAACTCTCATATATATATGCACCCAAAAGTCCAAAAAAAAAAAAGGCGTAGAAGTCAAGACGAATAGTGGAAACCTGGTGAGCATCCTGGGAGGGGATTATATAAGCGTCAATGCCAATTCCAGGCTTGGAGAAAAGTTGTCGGAGAACCCGAAGCTTGTCGTCAGGCTGGGAAACAGCACGGGCCTTTCTAATTTCAGAAGAAGACTTAACTCTGATAGAGCTGCAACTCCTCACGGTAAAGAAAGGGGACTTGCGGGATTCTCTGAGAAACTTGGTGGTGGCATTAAATTTACAGAGAAGTGGGTCCGAGAGAGGGAGGAAGCAGATGTGCCTGAAGGTTGATGGTAGCAGGAGTCGCTGCATCGCAGGTAGAGGCAACGAACGCATAGCGTAGTTGGAGGCCTAAGGAGTGACCTCTACCAGAACAAGAGTTTAGAATAGGTGGACCGAAATGATAAGAGCTCTCCTAAGTTCACGATAACTTCCTTCGCGCCACACTCTACTGGATCGCAAATTTTTCGATTCTAGCAAGCTGGTTGCGTAAGTGGTCTTGGTCCGTCTGGAAACCCCAAATCTAGGATTTGGTTAGTACAAATGGAGATAAAACTCTCCGTATACTTATCTCAAAATTTTTAAAAATTAATATAAATAAATATTTTAAAAGAGTAAGGAAATAAAAAAGACATGTGTCATACTAATAAATAAATAATAAACTATAATAAGTGTATGAAATAAGTGCATGAAAAGATGATAGGCATATGTAAAGCTATATTTAACTGGGTGAATAGTGGTGTAATAGTTATAGTAGTAAGTGTCATCTATGGTAGTAGGTTGTGTGTGTAATAATAGGATAAGTATAGGAGACTACATGTAACAGGGAGAAGGGAATGCCCTCTCTATATAAAGCCATGTAATATGCATTAAGAAGCGGAATTGGTTCACAAAATTCTTAAGCTGCAAATCAAACACCCTCTGCAACCTTCAATAAAAATCTCTTATTTCCACTACCCCTTATTCTCAAATTTTAAGCTTTTAAAATTTACAAACAAATATTGGAATAGCGTGCTAAGCTATGTATAACTGAACTTCTTATAGGGATAAGGGTAGTAATATTATTTTGTCCAAAAACGTGATGGTCCTATAAGTGAACTGCGGACTATATGCTCACAAAGGTAGAAATCTAGTTACGCCTTTGGTGGGAAACGAAGGAAGGCTGTGCTGGAATGGTCTGAAGGGAGAAGGTATGAGCTCCATGTAAGAGTCTCTTTAACAATATTCCTGTATGAAAGAAGATAAGAATCCCTCCATAACCCGGATCATCTCTGGTCATCCCTGGGTAACTACCTGAGTGGACTTATAACCAGTCTGGTGACTGGTCATTTATGGTATCAGAGCTTGAGGATAAAGATAATATGAAACATTGATCCCTAGTTAGTTTATATTGCATATTTGTTGTGTTTGTTGCTTTATGGTTAGAACACCTGAAGTTTCAAGAATAAGAAGAAAAATTGGAATTTTGAAAGCTGCTAAAAAGATTTTTAAGAAACCAAAAAATTTAAACGAGTTAGTTAGAAGTAGAGTCAGAGAATTAATAGAACATTTAAGAAAAGAATTAGAAGATATTTCACAATAAATATAATAAAAGTTTTAGAACCAAGAATATATGGAATATAATCTAATAAATTACCTTTAAATTCATATATACATTTTGCACCTTTTATGGGTTTAGAAATGGAGACTGATTGTACATTCAAACCTTTTATCATAAGAGGAGATGGAGATAGTACTTTTAATCAAGTAAATTGGAATGAAGCAATTAGGAAGCTATATAAATACAAATATAGAATATCTATTACATGTATATACTTTAGATCAATTAATAGAAAAGTTACCAGAAGAGACAAGACAAATTATTGAAAAAGAACAACAAAAATGTAGATTAGAAAGATTAATTGAATTAACAAAACCATTATAACAAAAATTATATGATATGAAAACTGAAATTAGGAATAATACAAATGAGTTAGCATACATAAAAGGAAATATAATATGAATTATGAAAGCTTTAGGAATTGGAAATATGATAGAACCTATAGGAGAAACTTCACAAATAAACATGTTACGGATACTAGATCAGATAGAAGAACAAGAAATAAGTCAACAACAAATAAGAAATCAAACTCTAGATGAAAACATGAAAAAAAAAACTAGAATAATGGCTGAGGAAATAAGAAAAGGACAAGAAGTGTTAAATAAAAACTTATGGACAATATTTGAGGAAATTGAAAAATAGAATTAGAAAGAGCTCGAGACTAAAATGGAATAATTATAAAAGAATAAAGAGAAGAAACAAATTTAAACCAAAAAGAAAGTAATAAGATAGCCGAAATTGCATGTCATATAAGATCATGAATGGATTATTTATTTGAAATTTTAAAACCTTCAGTAAAAAAGGAACAAAATAAAGAACAGATTGAGAGTACAAATATAAATATGATGAGTGCTTTAGAAGATATTGATGATTTGGATGAAGAAGAAATTGAAAACATAATGGGTCAAGAAGAAGAAAATTTAGAAAATATAAGACGATAATTTGTACATGTAACTAGGATATGAAACTTAGAAGAATCAATACAAATAAATATAGAAGTAGAAAGCAATAATTTTACATCAGAACCAAGGAACGCCAAGATAAGTACAATAAGAGATCATAGAGAAAATCCAATAGTTGTAAAACCAGAAAATGATTTGTATCATAAAGAACCTTTAACTAAGATAGAGACACCTTTTGAAACAACTTTTAAATCATCAAATAAATCAGGATTTACACCTACATCTTTAGAACAATATGAAAGTACAAATATATTTAATACAAGAATTTGGTTAGATTTAGATTGTAATCTGGATAATGATAAAAGACTAGAAGAATGGAGTAAAGCACAGTTAATAGCCTTAATAGGAAGAAATATAGAAGCAAATATTGCTAGTATGTTAATAGAGGCAAATTTTATAGGAAACGTACAAAATTGGTGGAAAAGTAAAAATCATGAATTTAGAGAGAATACAAGGAAAATAGATCAACCTTATCAGAATAGAAAATAATTTTATGCATTATTAATAAGAAGATATGAACAAGTTTTAAAAAATAAATTTGTAGGAAGAAGTGTAGGATTAAATGAAGAAACACAAATTAAAAAAGCTATAGAGAATTTACATAAAATAGAAATATGTTCTTTAAATCCAAAGTATTTAAACCAGTATATATGTGAATTTAAGAAATACTATTATGATGCTAGATTGGAAAAATATGAACTACACAAATTTTATTTAGAATTATTTTATAGAAAATCACTTAAGTTAATATCAGAGACAATAATGGATGACTATAATAAAGCATTTGGAACAAGAATAGAATTAATGCCATATTTAGACACAATGGGAAGAAGAGAAAATTATTTACGAGAATATTTATCTGATAAATGTAAACAAGCTTGGAGAAATATAAAATATTATAAAAATAATAAAATAATATTAAAATGTGGAGAATTAGAAACACATCATAAATGAGGATGTAAAATAAGGAAAAGAAGAAAAGGAAAAGTTAGAACCAAATATAGATTTAAGAAATATCCAAAAGAAAAATATTATAGAAAATTTAAACCTAGAAAATATTTTTAAAAAGGGAAAAAAATGGATTAATTATAATAAAAAACCAGAAAATTTAGACGAGTTAGTTAGAAGTAGAATTATAGAATTAATAGAATATTTAAGAAAAGAATTAAAAGATATTTCACAATGAATATAATAAAAGTTTTAGAACCTAGAATATATGGAATAGAAGCTAATAAATTACCCTTAAATTCGTATATACCTTTTGCACCTTTTACGAATTTAGACATGGAAACTGATTATACATTTACACCTTTTATAATAGGAGGAGATGGAGATAATACTTTTAATCAGGTAAATTGGACTAATATGTATTTAATGAAATAATTAGGAAGCTATATAAATACAAATATATAAAATTTATTACATGTAGATACTTTAGATCAATTAATAGAAAAATTATCAGAAGAGACAAGACAAATAGTAGAAAAAGAACAACAAAAATATATATTATAAAAGTTAATTGAATTAGCAAAACCATTAGAACAAAAATTATATGATATGAAAAATGAAATTAGGAATAATACAAATGAATTAGCACACATAAAAGGAAATATAATATGAATTATGAAAGCTTTGGGAATTGGAAATATAATATAACCTATAGGAGAAACTTCACAAATAAATATGTTACGAATACTGGATCAAATAGAAGAACAAGAAATAAGTCAACAACAAATAAGAAATCAAACTGTAGATGAAAACATGAAACAAACTAGAATAATGATTGAAGAAATAAGAAAAGGACAAGAAGTATTAAATAAAAACTTATGAACAATATTTGAAGAAACAAAAAAAATAGACTTAGAAAGAGCACAAGAAAGACATGAAATAATCATAAAAGAGCAAAGAGAAGAAATAGATTTAAACCAAAAAGAAAGTAATAAGATAGTCAAAATTGCATGCCATATAGGATCAGGAATGGATTATTTATTTGAAATTTTAAGACCTTCAGTAAAAAAGGAACAGAATAAAGAACAAAATGAGAATACGAATATAAATATGATAAGTGCCTTAGAAGAAATTAATGATTTAGATGAAGAAGAAATTGAAAACATATTGGGTCAGGAAGAAGAAAATTTAGAAAATATAAGACGAGAATTTGCGCATGTAACAAGGATAAGAAACTTGGAAGAATCACGACAAATATGAAAGTAGAAAGTAGTAATATTACATCAGAACCAAGAAATGCTGAGAAAAGTACAATAAGAGATTATAGAGGAAATCCAATAGTTATAGAACCAGAAAATGATTTATATCATAAAGAACCTTCAACTAAGACAGATATACATTTTGAAACAACTTTTAAGTCACCAAATAAATCAGGATTTACACCTCCACCTTTAGAACAATATGAAAGTAAAAATATATCTAATACAGGAATCTGGTTAGATTTAGATTGTAATCTGGATAATGATAGAACACTGGAAGAATGGAGTAAAGCACAGTTAATAGCATTAATAGGGAGAAATATAGAAGTAAATATTGCTAGTATATTAATAGAAGCAAGTTTTATATGAAATGTACAAAATTGGTGGAAAAGTAAAAACCATGAATTTAGGGAAAATATAAGAAAAATATATCAACCTTATCAGAATAGAAAAGAATTTTATGCATTATTAATAAGAAGATATGAACAAGTTTTAAGAAATGAATTTGTAGGAAGAAGTGCAGGATTAAATGAAGAAACAAAGATTAAAAAAGCTATAGAAAATTTACATGAAATAGAAATATGTTCTTTAGATCCAAAATATTTAAACTAATATATATATATATATGGATGTAAGAAATACTATTATGATGCTAGATTGGAAAATATGAATTACAGAAATTTTATTTAGAATTATTTTATAGAAAATTACCTAAGTTAATATCTGAAACAATAATGGATGACTATAATAAAGCATTTGGAACAAAAATAGAATTAATGCCATATTTAAATACAATGGGAAGAAGAGAAAATTATTTACAAAAATACTTATCTGACAAATGTAAACAAGTTTGAAGAAATATAAAATATTATAAAACAAACAAAACAATATTAAAATGTGGAGAATTAGAAACACCTTATAAATTGGGATGTAAACCAGATAATATAAGAAAAAGAAGAAAAGAAAAATTTAGAACAAAATATAAATTTAAGAAATATCCAAAAGAAAAATATTATAGAAATTCAAACCTATAAAATATTTTAAAAAAGAGAAGAAATGGATTAATTATAACAAAAGACCTAAAAAATGCAAGTGTTATAATTGTAGAAAAATAGGACATATAAATATAGAATGATCCAAACCAAGAAATAAGAAAGTAATGAAATATTAGAACAAACTTTTGAAAACGAATTAGAACCTTTAGAATTTGATAAAAAGTCTAGAAATAGAAATATATAAATTAAAACAAGTAAATGATGAGTCAGATGAGGAATCTGAATATTCGGAAATAGAATATGAGAATTATAAATTTTATATGATGAATAGAATAGTTGAAGAAGGAATTAGTAATCAAGAGTAGGAAGAATATAAAGAATTTGAAGAATTTAGAAATGCTTAAGAAGGAATAAGTGAGAGAATAATAACATTTAATGAAAGACAATATAATAAAATTAAGGATATAAAATTGGATAAGAAGCCAGAAGAAATAAACAATGAAAGTTTTATGCATAAAGTAAGTAAAATATTAAAAACGAAGAAAAATGAAAAAAAAAATGCTTGTGTAGTATTAGAAAAGAAACACCAAATAGAATCTACTTTAATAGAAGGAGTATTGAGAATACCTTAATAAATTAAGCCTTAATTGAAGATGCAATTTCAAAATTACTATTTAAAAACGAGGTAACTAAAATTTACATAGTAGGAGTACAATTACTTGTAAAAGCCTATTTTAAAGAAGGAATAAATTCACCGATAGAATCAATAATAACAAATGGAAGAATTATAAGTAGTGTATAGGATAGTATATTAGGAATGCTAACAGGAAATTTAATATATCAAAAACTAAAATTTAAACTAAATACAAATTTTGCTATATCTAGAATATATGAACATATGAATAAATCTATAATTATATATCATAATTGGGGAGGAATAAAAATGTTAGAATGAG
Organism: Acacia concinna; assembly: GCA_037177275.1. Taxonomy (NCBI): domain Eukaryota; kingdom Viridiplantae; phylum Streptophyta; class Magnoliopsida; order Fabales; family Fabaceae; genus Acacia; species Acacia concinna. The sequence continues at coordinate 19,457,709 of JBAGKO010000001.1, read as the reverse complement.
TAAGGACGATAAGTATAACTGCAATGATAAGATTAGTGTTTACAATGAATATGAAATATATAGAAGATCTCATGGAATAATAACTATAGATAAATATTTTATGTCAATATTAAAAAAAATGAAAAAGCAAGCTAATCCCAAGATGGGGTGAATTGGGTGTTTTAACAATTTTCAACTAAACTCAAGAATACAAAAGTTTATACTGGTTCGGTCCAACTCCTGACCTACGTCCAGTTCTCAGTTACCACTGAGTTCTACTATCTCCCCAAGATTTATCACGGGCTCTTGGTGCCTCAGTACAGACTCGATTGACTCTTAAGGATCACTCCCCCTTACAAAGCTCAATCCA
>JBAGKO010000001.1:19446168-19457260 GCA_037177275.1 Acacia concinna | reverse complement strand
TTTTACTTTATTAGGTATTTTCTTATCACAAATAACTCCAGTAGATTTTCTCCATTTACACCATCCCGCTTGAATCCAAGCTCAAATCTCATTTAACTTAAATTAAGTGCGCTTCAAATCAGAAGTATCAGGAATTTATGATATAACTTGATCAAGCACTTGGATGGTTACTTGATTGGTCACAGAATTATATGTAAAAGTTTATTCCAGTTCCTTTGATCATCTGGAAGACTCCCGAACTCAGAAGATGTTTCATATGACCAAGTCTCAAGCCTAAGTAAGAACTATATTCAACTCATTCCAAATAACACAAAAGGCCCCAACCAACCAGGAAATCCAAGTGCTAAGCAGAACAGGAATGAAGCTTGAAACAAATCCATTTACGAATTTCGGTTGAAGCAGTGTACAGGGAAGTCATTGACAAGATAAGAAAGGGAAGAAAGAGAGAGTTATTCTCGCAGGATATAATAGTGAAACGTTAAAAGGGCCTGATTTGTGAGAACTAAGACGCATTCTGATTCGTAATCGTAATCATGAAGTTTACTCCTGATTCCAAAATATTTCAGATTCAGTTGCCTTTCTAAAACCAAAGCCCTAAACTGAAATAGTAAATCATGGTTTCTTAAATTATTTCAAGTTGGACAAAAATAAGCATAGGATTCAACGATACAAGGTAACTAGGGTAGAATTCTTAGGGAACAAAACTGATAAAAATAGAAAATTGTAGACGGACTTGAAAGAGATAGAAATAAAGCTCCCATCTATTACGATATCAAAACAAACTGACAAAAGAGGCATATTCTCCATGAACCAAACAACGCCATAAACTAAAATTAACAAATGCAACCAACTTCAGATTACTAAAAAACGGAATAATCGAGAAAGTGACAAGTAAAGGAATCTCAATGCTCGATTTTAGCAGTTAGTGAACTATAAAACTAAAACATCTTAACCCAAAACTTTAATATAGACAACAGATTGGTCGAAGTACAAGAATCTTACTTCCACGATCCAGTAAAAGGATAGTCGGAAGAGCTCCAGGCTTTGACTTGAAGGAATCCCCAAACTCGTTACACCCTTTCTGGTTCTCCTTCGGATACACGACGTTCCCAGCCATACTACCTCCATATTGAGGAATCCCAAAATTACCAATTGCACTATCATGCGTACCTTTAATCTTCTCTGGCGACGTCACCGTCAAGCTGTTCTTCTCCACCACGAATCTCGCCACTGATAAGGGAACGAAGGAAACCAACAGAAACCCTAGGAGAAAACAAAGCGATGAACACCGAAGCTTCATTTTTTTTTGCAACGAAAAGAAAAGGACACGGGAATTTCCAGAATTTTAAAAGAGTTGAGCCTAGAAAGATCAATTAAAAGAACCCCAGATGATAATAGTCATCGACTTTATTCTTAGCTTGAGTACAAACTTGTGAGGATTGTCGGAAATTCACGGAAATAAAAACAAGTATGGAACTTGCTAGTTATTGGCCAACGTTTGTGTGAGAAACAAGTCTAATAAGAAGGGAAGGGAGACTCGTTAGAGATGAAAACGCAACTGATCTATGACTCTTTCATCAGTCCACGGAGTAAATGGCGCTCTCTCTATCTATGCTTAACAACGAAGCATAGACTCTTCAAACTAAGCTTCTTTTTTTTCTTTTTCGGGTTCCTTTTTATTTGGAAAAATTCTAAAAAAAAGAGATAAAGGGAATAAGAAAGGAATTCCAATTGTGAAATGAAAATTTTTTAATTACAAAAATGTCACTAAATTTTTAATAATAAAAATATTATTTATAATAAAAATATCTCAATCAACATTAGCACAAACAATTTAACATAAATACATAATACTTAAACGCTTTTAGTGTTATTAATTTATATATTTATATTATGAATTACGATACTCATATTATTAAAAATTCAATAGCAGTTTCATAATTACATAAAAAATACAAAAATACTATTTAAAATTTTTTAATTTTGCTGTTGTAAATTGAAATTTATCTTATTCCTTTCTTTTATTTTTTAGGAGTTTCCCTTTTATTTTTTCTTTTTAGTTTCCGTCGGTCAAAAGTCAAAATAGAAGCTATATAAGGAAGGGTGTGGTTGTTATGTTTAATTTAATCACATATATGAATAGTTAAATTTCATTCTATATATAAACAATTGGAGTTGAACATTTTAGACTAACGTATTTAATAGACTGATAGGGTACAATTTAAGTGTTTTTTTTTTAATCAAGATAATGATATAACTGTATTTTTATCCAATAATGGCATTTTAGGTAGGGAAGAGAAGAGAATCCGGAGAAACGACAGTAGTGGTTGCTGAGATGGTGGCCAAACGTAAAATATTATTATACTAATTAATTAAAACCAATATATATTGATTAAGCAGTGAGAGGGTGAGTCCAACTTAGCATTTCATTTTCCCAATATGCCCATGAACAAGTGACCAAGTTTTTTTTTTTTGGCCGGCTAAACAAGTGACCAAGTTGATCAATTGAAAATGTATACTAAACATGAAAAGTGATAAAAAAAATTCTTAATTCTGTCTTATACTAATAATTCATTTTTTATGACTAATGAAATCTCTTAAAAAATACTCATGGGTTCTTAATATAAAATATGTTTACATAATATAACATGTCTTTTAAAAAAAACACACACACACAAAGCATTTTCCTTAATTTCCTCCACCTCTCTTTGACTTGATTATTGTTGGAAGAGTACTTAAATTAGGAAAAGACTTGCATATGAAAAATAAGTCTTATATTTAAACAAAATCAAGTCTTTGACTAAGCTTTGTTTTTTTATTAGGCACATTTATCATCTTATTGAAAACAATTATATTTGAGGCTTTGTCAGGCGTTAAATGTGAGCTCATCTCCTAACAAAGATTCAAAATTTGGTTCACCTTGTTATGAAGGATTAATCATTTATGCTAGACCCAACCTAGCTAGTATGAAGTTTTATATTAAGGATAAGGTAGTAGTTTTTTTTTACATGGATTTTAGGAAAGAGGTAAGGTTCACCTACCATTCAAAGATAAAAAAATTAACCCATGATACCTTTTTCATTTGGCCCAATAAGTTGGTACTCCCCAATTTCACTAAGCTACTAATATACTTCTCAAGCGCCTCAATTGGAACTGAATGATGACACTAGCTTGTGTTTCAACTTCCAAAAGTATAGGCCTTTTTATTTTTTGGCCTGGTATGAGTAAGGGCCTGCTGGGACTTGGGATTTTTTTGGGCCAGTAGGACTTGGGGTGTTGAGCGTTGTGAATTATATGTTTTTATGAGGGTCCGGGTTCTGTAGTTTTTGGTACAATGAAGGTCCTGTGTTTTGCCTGAGTCCACGTACTTACCAGAGTCAACATGGGCTAAAGTTAAATCAGGCCCAAGTCTTTTTGGTGGGCCTGTTTCCAGTTTTTGAATTACATAATATCTTTGTTATGCTAGTTAAAGAAAGGGAAAATTACACTTAATCTTAAATAAGAAAATATACGTTAAATAGATCTCGTAAAAAAAAATATACTCCTCTTAGGTCCCAAGTTAAAAAATTTATTACTGTCAAGTCTCAATTAACAACCCCATGGTTGTTATTGACAATCTCAGGGGCACCATTAACAATCCTAGGACCTGATAGTAATAAATTTCTATCTCGAGACCTCTTTGATGTATATTCTTTTATTTGGGATCTCAATATAATTTTCCCTTAAAGAAATTTATGACAAGTTAGGTCTAATAGAGGGGTTTAGTCTCTCACAACATAATAAATCAAGGTTCAAATCTCCTTTAGGAGAGGTAGGTACCCACATTTAACACCGAAAATATCTTGAATGGATTGCAACAAACACCTTATTAGTTGTCATTTAATTTTATTACCTATGTGGACATTGCATATTTCCCCTTTTGCTCATCGTTGAATCTGATAATATTTAACCACATTATACTACATTGAGATTAAAGATCCTGTAGGAAGTAACATTAATTAAGAAGCTACAATGAAAATGTCGTGAAAATAGAGTAAATACATTTCAAAAGTGATATACATATTTCAAAAATAATATTACGCTGGCATTGAAAATATATGGGTTGGAAAAAAAAAATTATTATTAGACGTATACAGTGAGATGGTGGGAGCACGTCTATGATATATATATGTATCTTTCTAAATATATCTTAGAAGTCACCCAAGCATGAGTGACTCTTTCCCTTTTTTCCTACCTTATCTCAGAAGAAATCATAATATAATTTGGAGGCAAAGTGGACAATATGCTAACTTGATTAGCTTATCATATTGAGCTACGTCATATGAACAGCATTATTAAGAGTTATGTAAACATTATTGGTACTAAGTTGACACTTGACAGAGACATGTTGGAGCATGAAGTGTGGGGTTGCCACTGGCTAGCTATAACATCAGCTAATAAAGAAGCTTTTGTTTCGCCTAAGCATCTTACAATCATTGCATTATATATTGTGATATGACCTTGTTAACAATCAACACACAACATCGATTGATCTATTTTACTGCTGGATTCTATATATATCTCAGTTCACAAGCAATGACCTTTTAGCTTTTACTGCGAGCCTCTCTCTCTCTCTCTCTCTATATATATATATATATATATATATAAAGAGTTACATAATTTTATGCATGCGGTAATATATAGATTTTTTTTAATGATAAAAACATCAAACTATATTAAACAAACGATAAAATGATTGCATTATGAGACTTGAGCTGCATTACATAATGAAGAGAGACAAGTAGAGTAGCTCAAGATTAGGAACAAACAAAACAACAGAACAAAAGAAACAACAAATTAAAAGTTAAAACACAAGCAACTAGCAAAAACATAACACATAAAAACAAACATAAAAATAGAGTAACAAGAGCCTATGGCTTTGAAGAAAGTTTGGAGCCATCAAAAGAGGGCCACTCAATGCTACCAGCAACAACAACAGAACAAGGAGGAGTCAAACACGAAAAGAGAGGTGGGTGTTAATTGCAGCATGTCTCCTAAAGGATATGAGTCACCTAGGCAAACCAACAAAGTTCAAGGCTAGCTTCCCGTAGGAAGAGAAAGGCTGCAATCGAACAAGTTTAGAGGCTAAGAGCTTATTAATTAAAGTGATGATTCCCCAACTCCACAATACGTAGAGGAGAGCAAAGTAGATCCAAGACACAAACTTGCGAGAGAAAACATGGAAAAACCAAGTCAAAGCCAGAGAGAAAACCGTGAACAACTAAACAACACAGACAATCATGGCACTGCTCATTCCATGATTCTCAAAGCCTTGCACAGGAAAGAAGAGAAAGAGAGGATACCTAAGAGACAGGCAATAAGGACTAGGCTGTAACGCACTGCAATGGCACCAGAAACGTCAAGATTGACGCTGTTGAGCACTAGAAAAAGGTGTCGGATATGTTGTAAATAAGGGTGTTTAAATTCAGGACCGGGACTAAAATTAGGTAATCTCAGTTTAGGTCCCGGTCCCATGTTTGAGCCGGGATGTAGATTTGCATCACGGTGTTGAGATGATCCTAGTCTCGGGATCCTGGGATTTCCCAATTTCTTTTTTTGAAAAATATTTATATTAAATAATTTTTTCATATTTTATTATTAAAAATAATCATTTAACAATTAATAAGGCCATAATAATTATATAAATTGATCTAGAGTTTATAAATTATATAATGTTTATTATTATTATTTTCATCTTCATTATTATTTTTATATAGTTTATAGTTAAGTTTAGTATCGCAATATATATAGTTTAACTCAAACTAAAATGTTATAGACATATTTTAAAAAAATAACTTAATTAATAGATATAAGAATACATAAATAAATGGATAATTTAATTTAAAAATAAAAATTCGGGATCAGGATTAAATTGAGATCACCCTCCCGATCCCGGCCAAGACTGGAAATTCTTAGAATTGGGCCGAGAGTATCAGGCCGGAATTTCTTGAACACCACTAATTGTAAATAGCATCGAGAAAAATGTAGAGATTCTGGCTCAACCCTCTCTCTCCTCCCCATGGGCACAAGATTTATCTATAATACATAGATATTTTTTTATAATTGATCATTGTATAAAACTTCCTCCGGTCGCTAAAGCACACACCTAAGAGCTTTATAATATGTTTACTTGGCTCTAAAATAAGACTTTCGCCTATATTGTCTCTTAAATTTTTTAATTTTTCCCTCAAAGTATTGTATTGATTACACATAAGATTTTGATCAATAGATAGTTCTAATACATATAATTAAATTAAATAGAGTATTTTAAGAAAAAACAACATTCATTTATTAGAAATATCTAGCTTAAACTAATTTTTTTAACATATACTAATTAGTTATTTAACTTTTATATTAAACAACGGAGGTAACTGGTATCCAAAAATAGTTCACTTAGCTTATGCATATCAAAATTATATTTAAAAAAAACAAAAACCTGACATTGCATCCAAGTCTTGGCCACAAAAAAAAAAAAAAAAAGGATTTTGCACCCAAGTTTTCTAGAAGCAAAAGTGCGTGGTGTGCTCTACATCATTGAATTTTTATTATTTTTCCAAAACATTTCTCTTTACTTTATCCCTCCCACAAAAAAATGAAAAAATAAAAACACTAAGCCAAACACATTCATGCTTAGCCTCAAAACTTGTATATATAAATGAAGCAGAAGTGATCACTACAGATACACTTCCTATAAACACAAAACCATGAAAACCCAAATTCAATTGCTCCTCTCTCTTTCATTCCTATTCCTTCTGAGTCTTAGCCTTCCCATAGTTTGCCAAAACCATGCATGTGACAAGGCCTCTTCTCAAACCACCACCTTCCCTTTCTGCGACACTTCCCTGTCTTACCAAACCCGTGCCGCCGACCTCGTCTCTCGCCTCACCCTTCAAGAAAAAGCCCAGCAGCTCGTAAATGCCGCCGCAGGCATTTCCCGGCTGGGCGTGCCGCCTTATGAGTGGTGGTCAGAGGCACTCCACGGTGTCTCCAACGTAGGCCCAGGCACCAAGTTCAACAAGACGGTGCCAGGCGCCACGAGCTTCCCGGCTGTGATACTATCGGCGGCGAGCTTTAATGAGAGCTTGTGGCTCGAGATGGGTCGGGTGGTGTCCACGGAGGCTCGGAGCATGTACAATGTGGGGCTCGCCGGGTTGACGTTTTGGAGTCCCAACGTGAACGTGTTCCGGGATCCCAGGTGGGGCCGTGGCCAGGAGACTCCCGGCGAGGACCCCTTGGTGGTGAGTAAGTACGCCGTCAGGTATGTCCGTGGCCTGCAACAAGTCGGTGACGACGAGGAGGACGATGAGAGAGGTGGGAGGCTTAAGGTTTCGAGCTGTTGTAAGCATTATACTGCTTATGACCTTGATAATTGGAAAGGCGTTGATCGCTTTCACTTTGATGCTAAGGTACAAATACAAAGATATTTGACATTAGATATCAAAATCGTTAATAATGTAATATAATACACCCAAATCATTTTCCTTAGTACCTTTATACGCTCTCCAGCTTCTTTTTTAATTTGTTATTATAGTGTTGAGAGAGTATAAACATGGCTAAATTAGAAAAATATTAATAAATTAAAAAACTATATTTTATATTTAGAACTAAGAGATCAATGCATAAAACATGTTTTATTACTTGTCGTCTTATATATAAGACCTAATTGAGTTTTTTTTAGAGATTAAGAAATCTAGATAAGTTACTTAATCATATTATATATTAGTTTATAAATTGAATGAAACCAATTAATTTGGAGAAAAATAATAAATACAAATATTTTTAAGTAATTTAATTAGTTTTTTTAATATTATAAAAAAATCAATTAAATCTTATTATATATAAGACTGGAAATAATATGTTAAGTACTGGAGGGAGGGAGTATTTATACCAGTTTTTGTAGGTGACAAAGCAAGATTTGGAGGACACATATCAGCCTCCGTTCAAGAGATGTGTGGAAGAAGGACACGTCAGTAGCGTGATGTGCTCTTATAACAGAGTCAACGGTATTCCCACATGTGCTGACCCTGACCTTCTCCAAGGGGTCGTTAGAGGCCAATGGGATCTAGACGGGTTTGTTTTCATACTTAAATAAGCTATTAAATTGAAAAAATTAGTTATTGATTAAACAATGAATTAAAGTTAATCTTTCTTTTGTCCTTCAAATGTAGGTATATTGTTTCAGACTGTGACTCAGTGCAAGTTTTTTACGAGGCAATTAAGTACACACCAACGCCAGAAGATGCAGTCGCTCTTGCACTCAAAGCAGGTATACTCACACTTTGGCCCTGCACTAAACTTTTTTTTTTTAATTTTATTTTATGATTTGTATTCGCCACAAACACGGAAGAGTTGAAGTGACATTCATTGAAGATAATATTTAGTAAAACATCATTTGATGTGATTTGTACTCGTTCAAGGAGAGAGCTGTGTTGTGCAATCGAGAAATACTGGGTGATCTGAAAATAGAAAAGCAAAGGAATACAAAGGATTATGCCGAGTGAAATTATTGAGTAAGATCGTTTGATCTAAAGATTTAGACGTGAATAGAGCTGTGTTGTGCAATCGATGCGGGACAACCCACATAATGAGATAATACTTTTTTTTTCCAATGATGCATAATGAGATAATACTTGTTATTGTTTTTCACCAAACAAATAACGATCTGAGTAACCTATCGTTTTGATAATTGTCATGCAGGTTTAAACATGAACTGTGGGAACTATCTAGGAAAATACACAGTAAACGCAGTGAAGTTAGAGAAGGTAGATGAATCCATTGTGGACAAAGCCCTAGTGTACAACTACATAGTCCTAATGAGACTTGGCTTCTTTGATGATCCCAAGTCACTTCCATTTGCAAACCTTGGTCCCTCTGATGTGTGCACCCAAAGCAACCAGCAATTAGCCCTAGAAGCTGCAAAACAAGGAATAGTTTTACTGGGAAACAAAGGCTCTCTTCCTTTATCCAAAGCCAACACCAAAAAACTTGCCTTAATTGGACCCAATGCAAATGCCACGACAGTTATGATCAGCAACTACGCTGGTATACCATGCAAGTACGCTAGCCCTTTACAAGGGCTAAAGAAATACGTGTCGGGACTAAGTTATGCAGCTGGTTGTAGAGATGTGAAATGTGGGGATCAGAGTCTTATTGCAGGAGCTGTGAAAGTGGCAGCTAGTTCTGATGTGGTTGTTTTGGTTGTGGGGTTGGACCAGTCTGTGGAGGCAGAAGGGCTTGATAGAGTGAACCTGACATTGCCAGGGTTTCAAGAGAAGCTTGTGAAGGATGTGGCTGGTGCTACTAATAATGGGATAGTGATCTTGGTGATTATGGCTGCTGGTCCTATTGACATTTCTTTCACTCAAAGTATCAGTAACATTGGAGGGATTCTTTGGGTAGGGTATCCTGGTCAAGACGGAGGAGATGCAATTGCCCAAGTGATATTTGGAGATTACAACCCAGGTATTTGTCATAGTGACTTTCTTTTTTAACTCTTTCAAAATTTAATATATTATAACAAGTTAAGAAGCATCTAACAACCTAGCAAAACTAAAATATTTTAAAATATTTCGTATGTATCTAACATCATAAAGTATTTTTACAACATTATGTATATAATATCTTAAAGTAATTTTTTGCCTATTTTTTCTAATATTTTCCCAACAATAATGAGCACCATAATTTTAAAATACACTAGAAAAAAAATATTTTTATGAAATTGAAAACACAAAAGTTACTTTAGGATATAGTGCTATTGGAAAAATACTACGTTTGGGGCCTCTAATGTATGTGCCTCTCTATAATGCCTTTTGTAATGCTATAAACCTTTCAAAATGTTTTTTTTTTCATTTTAATCATTACATTTTATATAAAATAAGTGACATTTTAATATCCTATGTACATAAATGGTGCTGTTTTATTTTTTTTTTACAATTTTTTATTTATTTTAATAAGATAATAAAATATCACTCATTTTATGTAGAGTCTAATAATCAATAGACATAAAGAAAAACATTTGATAGATTAAGACATTTTAAAGGGTATTAGAGAGCATTAAAGAGAGGCATATTTTTGGAGGTTCTTGCTCAAAAATACTTTAAAGTGTTGCATGGACAAAAAAAAAAAGCTTTAAAATCCTAAATGCAACATAAAAAAATAGGTTTGAATGTTGGATACAACTTAACCCATACATATATCTATATATATATATATATATATATAACAGACTTTCTTTTCTCTTTTAAAACGACACTACTATCAGTAATATTATATTACTTCCTCTAATCTAAATTATAAGGGCTCGTTGACCTTTTTGGAGAATCTTCGAAAAATCTTAAGAAAACTAATTACATTATATAATCATATCATGTATTGTGTTTTATTATATTATATATTAGTTCATAAGTCAAATAATATAATTTTAAGAAAAACAACAAATTTTAATATCTTAAAGTAACATAATTAACTTTCTTAAAATTTTCTTAAAATTCTCAAAAAAAGTCAACGAGCTCTTATAATTAGGACTAAAGAGAGTATATTATTAACTAAAGTCTGAAACTTTCAGGTGGAAGGTCTCCATTTACATGGTACCCACAATCATACGTGGATCAGGTGCCGATGACAGACATGAACATGAGAGCCAATAGTTCCAGAAACTACCCAGGAAGAACCTACAGATTCTACACTGGAAAACCACTCTATCCATTTGGCCATGGCTTGAGCTACTCCTCTTTCTCAACCTTCATAGTAGCAGCTCCTTCAACCATTTTCGTTAAGACCAACTCCACATCATCACTCGCCTTCGTTAATCATCATGAATTTGATGATCAGTCTCTCTATGAAGGCCAAGCACTGGACGTATCAACTCTAAATTGCTTTGACTTGACATTCTTTCTTGTGGTTGGTGTGAAGAACCGTGGGCCAAAGTATGATGGGTCCCATGTGGTGCTTGTGTTTTGGGACCTGGCGGGATCGGAGAAAATTGGTGGAGGAGCTCCGGTGAGTCAGTTGGTGGCATTTGAGAGAGTGGAAGTGAAGGTTGGGAAGATAGCGT
>JBAGKO010000001.1:19428009-19440707 GCA_037177275.1 Acacia concinna | reverse complement strand
AAGTAATGTAATTAGTTTTCTTAAAATTTTTTAAAAAATAAAGTATATTTCATAATTAGGATTGAAAGGAATATAAATATATATATATATATATTTGGTAGAGAATTTTATGAATATATATCTCTTACCTCAAGAGAATTTTATGGTTAAATATTATTGTCACATGGGGAATTAATTAAAGGAAACTCCCCCGTGCTTTGGGAGGACATGCTTGTTGACATAAGAGATAAGATCTTGTCGGTGGTGCAATACGTACACGACAGACGAAGATCCAAAGTAGATATTTTAATAACTGGTCACCATGAGTTTAAATTTCTAGTAGAATATGCATGCATTTCTGGCTTTTTGAGTACAGTCAGAAAAATTTACTAAGATGCTATACATGTAAAAATAACTAAATTTAGAATCTTAATCCAATAATTTTAATATATATATTAATTTATTGAGTTGAGATGCATCCAATATTCAAAAAATATTTTTTTTAGTTGTATTCAGTATTTTAAAATAATAAAAAAATATTTTTTATTTTTATTTATTTTAAGTTTAAATTTTTTACCATCATTCTAAATATTTAAAATTGGGTTAAGGTTCGTTTAGCACTCAAATATTTAATGGTACAATTTTACCCCTAATATATTTTTAATGGAGCAATTTTGACCCCAATCTAACAGAAGGTTCACATCCCTTATCCCTCACACTAATACTACTGTTCATCATCTTCAACATACCAGAGACATGAAAGGGTTCTAGATTTTCAAGGTAAAAAAAAAGGGTTCTAAATTAGTTTCCAAAACGGAAAATAAAATGAAAAACAAATGGAAAGTGATGAAAATGAAGACAGCACCAAAGGCCATTGATATCAAGTTATATTCCTGAGATTGATACCCTCTCTGACAGACATCCATAGCCTCATATCCATATAACTCCTTAGCTCAAGTCCAAAGCGACACTTCATTTCGGGAGTTGTGGTATTTGTCTCTCATAAGGGCATTTGGTGAGGCTTTATTTTACAGTATGTACCTTATTCGCTTCTCTTTGCCAGGTGTTCAGTGAGGATTTCATTTCTCTGGTGATTTCATTTTCACTTGTCTTAGGTGACTTACGTTTTTGTTTTAAAAAGTTTCGGTGCTGTCTTCATTTTCATCTCATTGAATTTGTTTTTCATTTTGTTTTCCTTTTTGAAAATTAATCTAAACCAAATTGCCTTTCTTTTTCAGTCACGTCTCTGGTCTATCTATTGAAGATGATGAAAAGTAGCAATAGTGGTAGAGATAACGGATGTCGACCTTCTGTTAGACTGGGGTCAAAAGTGCTCCATTAAAAATATAAAATTATATCATTAAATAATTTAGGGTGTTAATTGCAACTTTAAAAATAATTTGGGTTGTTACACATACTTTAACCTTTTAAAATTTTAATAGCTTGTAATTTTATTTGTGTAGATATATATGTATATATATATAAGAGTGAGAAAGATGGAGTATAGATAATTTATTTTAAAAAATTGTATAGTACAGAACTCGTTAAGAACGAGTTCAAACAAAAAATACAACAGCACCTGTACTGTGTAGCATTTGGGTCAATATTCAATAAGCCATGCAGAGAAGTGGTTTACTATAAATGTCGTTCGTACACAAACACTTCAACGACATCTGTCTCAGTACAAAAATCATGCAAACCCAAATTCAATTATCACTCCTTTCTCTGACCTTCCTGTTAAGTCTGAGCCTTCCCATATTTAGCCAAAAACATGCATGCGACGAGGCCTCTTACAAATTCACCACCTTCTTCCCTTTCTGCAACACTTCACTGCCTTACCAAACCCGAGCCGCCGACCTTGTCTCACGCCTCACCCTTGAAGAAAAAGCCCAGCAGCTTGTAAATGCCACCGCCGGCATTCCCCGGCTGGGCGTGCCTCCTTACGCGTGGTGGTCGGAGGCCCTCCATGGTGTCTCCGACGAAGGCCCAGCCACCAAGTTCAACAAGACCGTGCCGGGCGCGACGAGCTTCCCGGCTGTGATATTATCGGCAGCTAGCTTTAATGAGAGCCTATGGCTGGAGATGGGTCGGGTCGTATCCACAGAGGCTCGGAGCATGTACAATGTTGGGCTCGCCGGGTTGACGTTTTGGAGTCCCAACGTGAACGTGTTCCGGGATCCCAGGTGGGGCCGTGGCCAGGAGACTCCCGGCGAGGACCCCTTGGTGGTGAGTAGGTACGCCGTCAGGTATGTCCGTGGCCTGCAACAAGTCGGTGACGGCGACGATGACAACTACGAGAGAGGTGGGAGGCTTAAGGTTTCAAGCTGTTGTAAGCATTATACTGCTTATGATCTTGACAACTGGAAAGGCATTAATCGCTTTTACTTTGATGCTAAGGTACAAAAACAGAGTTCCTATTTCCTGAATATAATATTCATTTAAACGGAGAAAGAGCGAAATAGATCTTATATTTAAAATCAGGGAGTATTTTATTGAATTCATTGATGCATGATATTGCCATAAATAAGTATTAACATGAGTTTAATCTAGGTGACAAAGCAAGATTTGGAGGATACATATCAGCCTCCGTTTAAGAGCTGTGTGGAAGATGGACACGCCAGCAGCGTGATGTGCTCTTATAACAGAGTCAACGGTATTCCCACTTGTGCTGACCCTGACCTTCTCCAAGGGGTCATTAGAGGCCAATGGGATCTAGACGGGTTTGTTTCAAACTTTAAAGTCAGTATTAATTAATTAATTAATTAATTAAACAATCAGGTTAATCTTTCTTTGCCTTCAAATGTAGATATATTGTTTCAGACTGTGACTCAGTTCTAGTTTTTTACGAGGGAATCATGTACACACCAACACCAGAAGATGCGGTCGCTCTTGCACTCAAAGCAGGTACACACAATTGGCTCCACTAATTTTTTCTTTTCACTTTTTATTTTATGTTTGAATGAAAAAATACATGGGAGGTAGATATTAAAGAGAAAATGGTAAAAAAAAAAAAGGGTTTGTGGTGGTTTTGACTACGCTCAAAGAAAGCTATTAGATGAGCATGGTAAGGAGTGCATACAGTAGATCAAGCAGTTGGAGTTCCATAAAAAGGGACAGAGGAAAACCTAACATAACACTGAATAAAGTTAGATAACAAGAATATATTCAATAAAATTAAAACAAAGAGACAGAAAGAATTTGATGTATTATCTTAGAACAAATCTAGCAGCAAAGCAGAAGAGCGTAGATCTTGGTTATGACTCGATGAGAGCTTCAAATAGCGCTATCTGGATATGAAGAGCGTAGATTTGGACTCGACGAGCATAGATCTAGAAGCCAACAAGCATGGAGAAGGAAACTAGTGTCAAGGAAGCTGACGAATGAAGCTGGAGAAATTGCTGGGGAAAATATCACTATTGTGGTCTCATGAGAGACTAGGAAAGAGAGAGCTTCAGAAATGGAGGACGAAGATGAAAAGATGCAAAAATTTTGAAATTAATTGGTTTCAAAGAGGTGGCCAAGTGAAGTCTATATAATTTTTCCAGGGTTTTAATTACTTAATGGGCAGGATTTAACAAAATTAGCTATAAAAGCTTGTAAATACTATTTTTTTTAAATAAAAAATTGAAGTTTTTTAATCGGTTTGTACAAACATCAGGTTTCAAAAATATATTTTAAATAAAATATATGCAAAACAGGTCTAAAAAGTATAAATATTACCTTTATGAAAAAAAATTCATGCCCAATATATTTACAAAAATGTCAACGATCATAATTTTTAAACGTACTCCACCTCTATGAGGTCTAAATGTGGTGGTTCTAAAGGCTTTGTTCTTGTAGTGCCAACTAATTGGATATAACTTGTTATTTTATGCCAAGAAAATAATATATAGCCCTTGAGTAACCTATCATTTTGATAATTGTCATGCAGGTTTAAACATGAACTGTGGAACCTATCTTGGAAAATACACCGTAAAAGCAGTGAACTCATGGAAGGTAGAAGAATCCATTGTGGACCAAGCCTTAGTGTACAACTACATAGTCCTAATGAGACTTGGCTTCTTTGATGATCCCAAGTCACTTCCGTTTGCAAACCTAGGTCCCTCTGACGTGTGCACACAAAGCAACCAGCAATTAGCCCTAGAAGCTGCAAAACAAGGAATAGTTTTACTGGAAAATAAAGGCTCTCTTCCTTTATCCAAAGCCAACACCCAAAAACTTGCCTTAATTGGACCCAATGCAAATGCCACGACTGTTATGATTGGCACCTACGCTGGTATACCATGTAAGTACACTAGCCCTCTACAAGGGCTAAAGAAATACGTGTCAGGACTAAGTTATGCAGCTGGTTGTAGAGATGTGAAATGTGAGGATCAGAGTCTTATTGCAGGAGCTGTGAAAGTGGCAGCTAGTTCTGATGTGGTTGTATTGGTTGTGGGGTTGGACAAGTCTGTTGAAGCAGAAGGGCTTGATAGAGAGAACCTGTTATTGCCAGGGTTTCAAGAGAAGCTTGTGAAAGATGTGGCTGGTGCTACTAATGGGATAGTGATCTTGGTGATTATGGCTGCTAGTCCTATTGACATTTCTTTCACTCAAAGTATCAGTAACATTGGAGGGATTCTTTGGGTAGGGTATCCTGGTCAAGACGGAGGAGATGCAATTGCCCAAGTGATATTTGGAGATTACAACCCAGGTATTTGTCATAGTGACTTTCTTTTTCATCTCTTTCAAAACTTAATATATTATAGGAGTAATAGGTTAAGAAGAATACTAATATTCTAGGTGCTAGATTTACACAAAATCCATATATTTGTATTGAACATAAAGGCTTTCTTTTTCTCTTTCAAAATGACATTAATTACTATGAGTAATGTCATTTGTAAATATAATATAGAGTTGGTTTTTAAAGCTGGTTTTAACAATAGGCTGAATCCACCCGATCCAAAAAATGATCGGATTGGGTTTTGAAAAAAATAGGACTATTTTGACGTGGGTTTTTTTGGCCTAAACCCATACGAGCCCAACCCGCGATAGATTGGCTCATTTTGTCTTTTTTTTTTATTTGAAGAATTTGCAAATGTTTAAGGCCTTAAAAAGTAAATGTAATGTGTGGACTTATTGTATATGCTCATTTTATAGTTTGTAATACTTGAACTTTAAAATCTTGTGTATTTTTTAGTGTTTTATGTTTAAACTTTAAAACTTTGAATTTGATGTTTTAAAGGTTTATAATCACTTTATGATTTAGCATTGCATTTTATTTTTTTAAAAAAATGGTTTAAGGCTTTAGATTTGCAAAAAAAAAAATTGATATATTATTCTTAAAAAAAGTTTTTTTAAAAAAAAAACATAAACAGGTTGGATAGGCCAACTCGTCAACTCAAAGGTTATGAGTTGAATTGGCTAAATATCAATCTATATAGATATGAGTTTTTTTAGCCCGAATCCATATGGGCCCAACTCATGGCGGGCTAACCTGAACACAATGATCCGACCCATATTACCACTTCTATTGGCTTTCTTAGAAAAATTTAAAAGGCTAATTTAAAAACTTAAAAGTATTTGTATTACTCGTTTTTTCTCCAAACTATTTTACATAACTTATAAACTAATATATAATTTAATAATACATAACATAAGATATAATTAAATAATTTATTTAGCTTCATTAATCTCTTAAGAAAAACTTGACATTGTCTTATATATATACTCTTTCTAGTTCTATTTATAAGATCCAATTAACTTTTTATAGAAAATTATAAGAAAGCTAATTACATTACTCAATCATATTATATGTTTTTATTATATTATATATTAATTTATAAATCAAATAACATAAATTTAAAAAAACGATAACTTTTAATATCTTAAAATAATATAATTAGCTTTCTTAAAATTTGTTAAAAAAAAGTTAATTGGACCTATAATTAGGATTGGAGTAGTATTTAGCAACTGAAGAAGAACTAACTGAAGTCTGAAACCTTTCAGGTGGGAGGTCTCCATTTACATGGTACCCACAATCATATGTGGATCAGGTGCTGATGACAGACATGAACATGAGAGCCGGTAGTTGGAGGAACTACCCAGGAAGAACCTACAGATTCTACACTGGAAACACACTCTATCCATTTGGCCATGGCTTGAGCTACTCCTCTTTCTCCACTTTCATAGCCTCCGCTCCTTCAACCATTTTCGTTCAAACCAACTCCACATCATCACTTGCCTTCATTAATCATCACGAACTTGATGACCAGTCTCTCTATGAAGGCCAAGCACTGGACGTGTCAACTCTAAATTGCTCGGGCTTAACATTCTTGCTTGTCGTTGGTGTGAAGAACAATGGGCCAAAGTATGATGGGTCCCATGTGGTGCTTGTGTTTTGGGACCTGGCGGGGTTGGAGAAAATCGTCGGCGGAGCTCCGGTGAGTCAGTTGGTGGCATTTGAGAGAGTGGAAGTGAAGGTTGGGAAGATAGAGTACGTGACTATGAAGATAAATGTGTGCAAGGAACTGAGTGTGGTGGATGGTGAAGGGAAGAGGAAGGTGGTGATTGGAAAGCATACCGTTTTGGTGGGATCTTCAAGTGAAGCTCAGGTGAAACACCAGATTGATGTTAAAGTCGTCTCAGGAAGTGGAAATGGAAAAGGATTCATGTCTATCTGGTAGCTATATACAATAAAGTTGAGTCTGGACTACGGTTTGATTCTAACCATGATTATGGTTTGTAATGAAAAAATAAAGTTAACGTCTCGTTTGGAATGAACAAGTTTTTGAAAAATTACGCTAGAAGAAGGGCTTGAACCTTCGACCTTGTGGTTAACAGCCACACGCTCTAACCAACTGAGCTACTCCAGCTTGGTCCATATGGATGTCGTAAAACAAAAATATAAACTGTTGACATTCTATCAACAAATCAATTTATTAGCTGTATCAGTCTGTACATGGCACATTTTAGTTTCGACTTTCAAGTTTCAAGTATGCGGATAATACATTCAAATTTTTACACAGTTGGAAAACTAATACTGTATTAATTATTTATTAAAAACATATAATTCATTAAGTCTATTTTTGCTACATTATATAAGTTTATTTTAATAATATAAATTAATTTTTTTTTGGCTCCAATAAAATTTATCGTCTTATATTTTTTAAAAGAAAATGTTACATGATCATTATACTGTGTATGTATAAATTATAATGATAGAATGGTAGTAGTATATATTATACACAGACGTAAAAAAAAAATTTAAGTTTGCCGGACCGATGGAGAAAAGTCAAAATAATTTGGATATTCATGAATCAGTCCATGTCCTGGGTCAAATAATTGATTTTACAATACTAAATATATAATAATGCCGCATAGCTTGGCTTTTGGGATTGTGGTCGCCGTTACGCGTGACTATACCGTTAGGGTTCACAAAAAGAAATAGTAGTAGAAAAGTCAAAATAATTTGGATATACACATTACCAATACTAATATAACTTTATCCAAAAAGCAAAATATGGGTCAAAGTCAAGGATCTTTGGATACGAATTCTAGACATTTCAAGTGAAAATTTCATTAAAGCGCCAAATTAATATCCGTAGTCAAAATATTCTGAAATTAAAAAGAATAAAAATAAAAATAAGCTTTGTATGTTAGAAGATAATAATATCTCTTGTTTTATGAAAAAATGAAACCCTCCTACAAATAAATATGTAACTTTTTATAAATAAATGAAATCATTTTATGAATCAATACATTAATTTCTGATAAATAATTATTTATGAAAGCTATTCATAGAAAGATTCTACTTATTTTATGAAGAGTACAAATTTATTCATAAAATAAAAGATATTATCCTTTTTTCTTCTATAAAATTTATTTTTATTTTAAGATAAAATTTAAAAGCTTTTGACTGATATTAATTTGATCCTTTCACCCTTTAATAAAATTTTCCCAAATTTCTATTCCAACCCACCAACTCATCAAATCAAACAATGTGTTTTGATTGCTTTTATAGTACTCCTTCCGTTTCTATTTATAAGACTCAATTGACTTTTTTGGTGAATCTTAAAAAAATCTTAAGAAAACTAATTACATTACTTAATCATATCATATATCATATTTTATTACATTATATATTAGTTCATAAGTCAAACAACATAATTTGAAGAAAAACGATAAATTTTAATGTCTTAAAGTAATGTAATTAGCTTGCTTAGTATTTTTCTAGGATTCTCTAAAAAAGTCAACTGGGTGTTATAAATAAGAACGGAAGCAGTAATATATATATATATATATATATAGACAAAGCCGCCTCTGGAAAATCATTCAATTCAATTCAATTCAATTCACAGGTCGACGCAGTTTACCATAATAATATAATGCATATCAAACAACATCATTACAATTATATAAACGCGTCAAACTTGCTTCATATCTACATCACTTCTTCTCATATTTATCAGATTTTCTCTGATGAGTTGTCCCCCACTTTATCATTTTTCTTTCTTCCACCAAATCTCTGCGTGCTAGCTAGCTAGCTCCTCTGACTATCTATCTATATATATATATATATATATATATAAGCACACAGACATACTCAAATCTCATCCATCCTCTTGTACCAAAGAAGAACTTCTTCATAGGCGATACAGAACCAGACAAGTTTCTTTGTTCATATTTTTCTCAAGGGAGATTAACATGGAAGGTTTAATTCCATATCTTATTGATGTCATCAAGAAGCAACAGCACAACAAGTCTCCCACGACCAGAACCTATCGCCGGAGCTTCTCTCACTCCGACAGCTCCAACAACGGCCGAAGCTACCATTTGCTTCTTGGTTCATCCGATTCCTTTGGCCGCGGCGGCGGCTCCTCCCACCGCAGGACCCGCTCCGACCTCCCACCGTCTGTGGCCGCCGGTGCCGGCTTCCCGGAGAACCTATACGGTAAGGACGGCTTCCTGGTCAGCCCCAGAGACCCTCCTCCGTTCCTCTCTTCTGCAAAATCTGCAGCTTCCTCACGTGCCTCACCGGTTTCTCGTAATTCCAACAACATTCGGAATCGAAAGTACTGAGGTTTCATCCTATCATCGTGTCCATACAAACACAAGCAAGTTTGAAAATCTTTCACATATGTTTTAAGAATTATTCTGCATATTACAGGCAATTGTATTTCTTAGGTTGGATTTGTTCAATTTGTTTAGTTATGGTTTATTCATCATCTTCAATCATGTTGATTGGGTGATAACCACTTCATTAATTCATTTGTAATGAGAATTGTATATCTGATCATCTATCTTTCTCTTTCTTTTACTTTTATCTTATTATATTGTAATAAACACAAAAAGCTAATTTACATAATTAACAATATAACCTGAGTGCGCTTTAATTCATGTTATAGCCACGTTATTGTTATTATTATTATTTTTTTTATAATTCATGTTATAGGCTTATAGCCACGTTATTAAAAAAATATGATTTACAAGAACGTGTCTGTTATTGCATCTTCAGTCAAAAGTTTGCTTCTAACCAGCGCTCGATAGGGAAGCTTCGTCTAAAGCTTGATGATTTACTTTCATAATATTGCTCGTTTCACATTAATTACTTTGATATTATATATAATATATTTATATAGATATATATGGGAGGGGGTTGAATTCACGAAGACTGTATTTTATCCTTATAAAAAACATATAAAAAGATTTATTATTCTTACTATATACACACCTCTCTGCCAAATAGTCTACTCCTTAATTATATTACGATATCATCCGCAATAAAAATTACGTTACGAAACTAATATCTTGTTTTAAAGACGGAAGGTAATGTATTTTTAAAGAAGATCACCATTTCATAGAATAAGAAGCAAGTAATGATTTACAACGTTGGGGAAATTTCACCGAAAAAGAGTGTCTACCCACATGCGTACATTTTTATACTTCCGTTCTTATTTATAAGATTTTTTTGAAGAATTCTAAAAAATTTAATTAAATTACTTAATAATATCATATATTATGTTATATTACATTATATAGTAGTTTATAAGTCAAACAACATATTTAAAAAAAACGATAAACTTTAATATTTTAAAGCATTGTAATTAATTTTTTTAAGATTTTCTTAAAATTCTCTAGAAATGTTTTATAAATATGAATATATTTAGGTGGCAGTGTGCACATTAATAAACATTGCATTACCCTGTCTTCAATATTAAGGATACAAGGTTCTACACTACTTCTACACCAATCATTAATATAAAGAGTTGTTGACTCTTTTAAAAAAAAATAAAATAAATTAGTTGATTATAATATATGTTTTGTGTCATTTAATTATACTACCTCTAATACTAAATATAATGCCCAGTTTTTTTTTTTAAAAAAAGAATCTTAAGAAATTAGTTAATTACATTACTTAAAATGATTTAAATTTTAAACTATTTTATCTAACTTCTAAACTAATATAGAAGTACAATATAATGAAAAATACACTGCACATGTGATATTATTAATTTATTTTCCTTTCTTAATCTCTCTAAAAAAAATTAGTTAAATCTTATATTTAGAAATGGAGGGAGTATATATTAATTTATTAGTCAAATAAATCAATTTGGTATAAAAAAATAAAAGTATTCTAAAATAATTTATTTTGTTTGTTTAATTATCTAAAAAAAGCAGTTACGTCTTATATTAAAATTAGGAGGGATTAGTACATTATGATTTTTTTTCCTCATTCTGAAATTTAAATGACTAATCCATTATTGGAATTCAAGATCATGTAATTATATATATATATATATATAAATATATATATACTATATATGCATAATTAGCCAGCATCTCCCTTCTCTTGTTATCTTGACATTCTTCACAGTTCACACCACTCCACGCCTTTACGACATTCATTTACATTAAGATATGAACTAATATAACTTCTCCCTTATTTTAATTTCCTTTTCAATAAGCTAGCCTATTTCATAGAATATCTATTAATCTATATTTATTTATGCTTTTAATTCTTTTTTTTAATTTTTTTTAAAAATAATTTATGCTTTTAATTCTGTAGCTAAAAATTCACTTGGATCTAGTTTCAAGCGGGAACGATTTTCCTTGATTCGGGTTTTCACTACAAATCTGGTCAGGCACCAACCATAATCGGGTTTGGGCGTTCCCGCTCTTGTGACGGCGAAGGAGGCGAAGGATGCCTACGCGATCGGTGTTCGACGCCGGCGACATCAAAAGGGAGTTCGAAAACGCAGGACTTGACTCGAAGTTTATTCCGATTATATGGAAGCATGTGATTCAGAATCAGAAGCAAAACGGTGAGTGTGAGGATTTCGGCTGGGAGAAGCAAGTTCCGTCGTTGCCCGCAGCAGCATACTCCTTGCTTCGTTCCAGGTTCAAAAAGCCCCTCTCTTCCTCTGTTCACTCTGTGTTCCACTCTGCTGATAACCTCACCACCAAGCTCCTCATCAAGCTCCATGTACTGCTCGTTTCTCTCCTTCTCTCCTGTCTCAATGGAACGTTCTTCCTTTATTTATTGCATCCAGCATTATGATTCCTCTGATCACTGTGCAATCCAGTGGATTTCCATTTCGGGTTCGTTTGGTTTTGATGCATCTTGCTCTGGGTGAGTCAGTGCGTATTCTCTTTGGGGGCAAAAGGGGTAACGTTAGGTACTCTGGATTGAACGGTAGAAGGTTGTTGAACCATAGTTTCTGGTTAGGGAGACAGTGTGGCCATTTCTTGTGAGGTTTAATTAAGTCTAATTAGAAAGATCTTGATGAGGACCTGGTGTATCTGTTGTGTGAGAACGTTAAGCTTTCGGGGGGTTAGAAACCCAACTGTTTGTTTTCCACTTTTCCCTATTTATTATGTCTTCAATACAAAAATAAGTTTTCAAGTTCTTGGAAGATTAAAATATCCGCATGTCCTTCCCCGCCTAAGTCTTCATGTTAAGTTTTCCTGCCTCTGTTTTGACACTGGCATGGTAATTATAAACTGGATGTTAACTGAGCTTTTGAGCTTGCTATTTTTTATTTTTATTTTTGCTTAAGTCACCATTTTCTATATATTTTTCTTATTATTTCCTTGACTTACCCGGTTCTTTGAAGTTTTGAAGCATGTTGGTCAATTATCCTTGCTAACATCAATCATTTCAATTTAAATTATAATTAAACTGTAATTGGTGTTCTCTGGTTAGAATGGAGCTTTTGTGGAGACCGTGGTAATGAGGTATGATACGCGTTTGGGAAAATATGGTGGCAAACCTCGTCCTGGCGGTCTAAGATCAACTTTGTGTATATCATCGCAGGTTTCCTCCCACATCTCTCTCCATCCCATTGATTTTAGTGTTGATATGAATCTGTTTCTTTCTGAATGAAGCATATTCCTTTTTATCTGTGGTTGGTGCAATAAAAGCCATTGCCTCCTGTTCTCTACAGGTAGGTTGCAAAATGGGTTGCAAGTTCTGTGCAACTGGAAGTATGGGGTTCAAAAGTAATCTATCATCTGGAGAGATTGTGGAACAGTTGGTTCATGCTGCTTGTTTATCAGAAATCCGCAATGTTGTCTTCATGGTAATTATTTTCCCCCACAATTGCTGATATGAATAGGCTCTAGTTTCGTATTTGCAGCTGAAGGGAAATATTAAATTTTAATGTTCTTGTATGTCATCTCCTCTGCTCTACGAAAAATATGGCATTCCTGTGATGGCAAAGTTGTATGACTTGGAAACA
>JBAGKO010000001.1:19416131-19427909 GCA_037177275.1 Acacia concinna | reverse complement strand
AAGACCAACTTGTTTGGCGAATGCTAAATGCTTGTTTGAAATAACTTATTTAGGGGTAATAAGATCTTATTTGCGGAGTACGAAATAAGTATGTGAAAGGGGTCTTTCTCGTACTTTGTGTATAAGATCTTATTTAGCCCAAATAAGTCATACCAAACAAGCCCGGCACTGATCTTATATAATCACTTGCAAAGAGGTGGAAAAGAATGGGATAAAAAAAGATCATGTCTGATTAGCACATGACCATCATGTTTACATGTTATTTTCCTACTCTCTTTACCCAAATCACAAGTTTACTCTCTTTTGCAGCATTGTTATAAATTGCCAGTGCATACAAGTATCACCACATTAGCAGACTAGCAGTTAATGCCCAGTGTGAAGTCTAATTATATATTTTATTACAGGGAATGGGAGAGCCTCTGAATAACTATTCTGCATTGGTAGAATCTGTTCGTGTCATGACTGGATTGCCATTTCAATTGTCGCCAAAGAGGATAACTATCTCAACGGTATATATGTTCTCTGTAGACATCCATTGTTTCTCTTCCTTCCTTTCCTTCCCAAGCCCTGGGTTTGTCACTGACAGAAATGGTGTTCACAAAAATTTCATTTTTGTTCCATTATATAGATGCTATATTTTTCGGACTTTGTGTTGAATTAAGCTCTGCTATCTAACAAACACCACTTAGCTAATGCTTTGTGTACCTTTTAGTGAATCATGTTGATTGCACGTTCTTCAAGTCTAATTGACCAGTGAATTACAATTTTATTGGGCCACTGTCCTTGCTATGACTTTTTGGCTATATTTTAAGGAGTATCATACTTTTCAGATGGAGTAAATACTAAATAGCTAGCTTACTTTGCAAGGTGCTAACAAAAAATTTTACCAAAAATGTTAGGTTGAAGAAAACAGATTTTCCGCTGAGGTGGATTGATCACAAAAAATGATCCCTCTACCTAAGGATGTTATGAATGTATTTTACATTGAGTCGCGCTGTTATTTATAGTCAAGCCTCTTGTGCTACATCTTCCTTTGTTTTTGGTGATTCTATAGTATTGTAAGCCGTTTTCTCATTCCACTACTAAAGGTGTTATTGAATTCTGCTTCATTAATACTTTTTAAGTCATATACAAATGATCTCCTTGACCAGAAACTCTTGAATGTAGAGACATCTGACTGTAGCATTTCCTTTCATTTCCATCGGTAATAGGTAGGCATCATTCATGCAATTAACAAACTTCATAATGACCTGCCTGGTTTAAATTTGGCTATCTCACTCCATGCTCCGGTCCAAGACATCCGTTGCCAGATAATGCCTGCAGCCCGTGCTTTCCCATTGGAAAAACTTATGGATGCATTGAGAGAATATCAAAGGAGCAGGTGAGTATACGCTTTCATATTTAGGCTATCTGTTGCTTCATATTCTCTAGGATTGTACATATTTCATTCATGAGTGCAAAATATGAAAGTATTTCATCCTTAATTACAGTCAGCAAAAAATCTTAGTTGAGTACATAATGCTTGATGGGGTGAACGATGAAGAGCAACATGCCCACCAACTGGGGAAACTGATGGAGACATTTCAAGTGGTAAAAACTTTGACTGTACTTTGAACTATATGGGAAACTTCTGAATTTTGATTGTTTCATTTAACGCCATTTAATAATTTGAAGAGTTCTTGTACTTTCATCGCTGGTTCATCATTTTTACAAATTTATTCTCTTCTAATATAAATCATTTGACCTATTTATTCTTCTTTCCTTATATTGCCGGAGAAGAGTGGCGTTTCTCAGCAGTCCAATGAAATTGAATGACCAAATTGATATTTGGTCTCAATTTTTCTACTGAATGGCGTTGGCATTTTGGAAAATATAACTAGATCATTAAATAAAGGATATACAACTAATTTGAAGTTAGTTCTGGGGAGTTCTCCGCTGTTTGTTTGAACAATTGCACTTGTTTCCCACAGTTTTGTGGTGGGTTCTAGCATATTTGTTATACATATCTTATTGATACCTAGTTTAATGTCTCCAAACACAATTGTAAAATATTTTCTACAAATTTTCATTCCCAGATACGTGATGCATTATTTTTTAACATTTTTCCTCATGACCTTGATCCTTTTGAGGCAGGTAGTGAACTTAATTCCTTTCAATCCTATTGGTACATTGAGTCAATTCAGAACTAGTGATGAGCGGAAAGTATCAAGGTTTCAGAAAATTCTTCGGGGCGATTATGGAATTCGAACAACAATTCGGAAGCAGATGGGTCAGGACATAAGTGGTGCTTGTGGGCAGCTGGTGGTCAACCAACCTGATAAAAAGTCTCATGGAAATGCAAGTGTCATAACTGACATAGAAGATCTTGTTATTTGATGACAATGTTGTCCTTCAACTGGTAGTGCAGGTTTAATTCCAAAAAAATAAAAAAGTGAGTTAACATGGTTGTTCTTGAAAATGGAAAGTTTGTTACTAGTTTATCGAGTGCTGTAACCAACCAATTTTTTTAGGGATCAACACTGAATAGGCCTAATGATGATATGTTATAAAAGAAATTAGAGGTTTATTTAGGGTGGTTATAGGACAAATATTATGTGACTAAATTGATGGTTTATTCTTAATATAGCTTTGTTTTCGTTGCTGGCTGAATTTTGAATTGATTTTCCTGGTTTGTTTATTGTTATCAAGTTTAAACCTGTGGAAGAGTCCATCACTTACACTGATGGCCTTTCATCGGACGAGGGTGCAATGGGAGTGTTTGATCAAAGACGATCTTTGGTTCTTGAAAATTGAAATTTTGTGGAGTAATGCAACATGCACCACTTAAAATCACAGATGGACACAAATATGAAAATGACTCCAGCAATTTTAATTCTTTAAAGTTGTACATTTCAAATGCCTTACAATTTATTGATACGCCCAAAAAAAAAACAAATAGACCTAATGTTGCACTACTTTGAGACGTGATTGAAGTGATGATAAAAGTGAGAAATGGTATTCCTTAATTCTCATCAAGCTTTGTAGGTTTACACTAATTCCCCTTTATGCAACACTAAAATATTAGCCGCATGCAGAACTTCATGATGGAAAGAAATTTGTTGGTCTTTATAGTTCTTAATTGAATTATAACTTAATCTCTATATTTTGACTCGGTGCAACTCAATCCCTATAGTTTTGGTTTCATTGTAACTCAATTAAATTTGACTCATGACTCAGTTCTTATAATTTTTACCATTTTATAATTTAGTCCTTATGTTCTAAAATAAAGGTTAGGGAATAAATTATAAAATAGTCAAAACTATAAGGACTAAGTCAAAATTCGGAGATTGAATTACAACCGCGTCAAAAGTATAGAGACTAAATTGCACCAAGTCAAAGTATAGGAATTGTGTTACAATTTGGTCAAAATTATAAGAACCAAAAGATTAATTTTCCCAATAACTTAAAAAACATATTAATTAGCAAGAGTGTTATATATATTGAAGATGTGTACTCCAATGGATTAAGTTTGTGGTGTTATATTTTGAAGATTCCAACATTACAATTTGCTTCTCCTCACTTGAATCGTTGGGGGGATTGAATTCTCTCAACCTCAAGAAACCACAAGTTCCAGCACTTAACAAGGACGTTAACTTTGCTGTCTCTTACAACTTGATATCATAATGAGCAGAATCACCAGTTCAATCAAGTGCTGTACATAACAAGCACACAGACGTAAATCTAGAGACAAAACCTGATCCAAGTACATATACGTAACTCATCCATGGAACCTGGCCTGGACATGCCAAACGTTGGAACGCTGATAACTGAAGCATAGGTAAAAACACAAGACACGTTGGCTGCAATATGATCTTATGAAGCCAAGAGTGCTTCCAGCTTTGAAATTTGGTCATCCTCATTTTTTGGGATGGGATCTTTGTCAACCTCTTGATACAGATCATGCTTCCACTTCTCAATTCGAGGCTTGCTAGGGTGATAAGCTTGTCTTCCACTGAAACTGTCTCTTCCCCTATAATTGCTGCCGCCGCCCTGATACCTTCCTCTCAATGAGAAGTCATCCCTCCTAGCTTCAACCCTGCTTTCTATCGCATATTGCTTCTCAGTTCTATCTAAATGGCGCAAGTTGCTACTTCTGTCATCCCTCCTTTCTGAAGAGTGATATGTTTGGCTTGACTTTGCAGCCTCAATTGTAGCTGAATTAGCACCTCCTAGATCTGCTGGAATCTTCTTCTCCCTAAATGCAGGTCTTTTCTTAGTAGTTGGAAGAGGGTCATCTTTCCTCTCAGAAAGGCCATCCTTTCTTTGTAAAGTATTATCATCTGGTTTAGCTCCTGATTTTTCATTTCTTTGATCTCTACTTCGTCCATGAGCTTTCTCTGCCCTCTCATTATGGTGATCCCTTGAGTCCTTCCACCATCCATGCTCTAGAATGGAAAAGCACACAGTATTAATTTTCATAGACAACTAATATATCACCAACTTGGTGGAAAGAAAAGAAAAAATGAATTAAGATGAAACTAGATCTCAACTTCTGTAACTCTAGAGGGAGATACTGCAATTTAGCTCCCAGAACCTCATTTTGTTTTCTAACCACGTTTTATACCAAAGTAGCTAAAGCATATTACAACTGAAAAACCATAGGTCATAACAGAACCATGACTCTGAGAAACCACTATGGAATTATCCAAAGAGAAGATTCAATAAGGCTATGTTGACAATTTCCCATTCATATAATATGCATGAAAGTCAACGGGAAATAGACATCATAGCATTTGATTAATAATAGCAGCTTAACTAATCTGAAGCATGTACTAGAAGCTATCACATCATAGACCCTAGAGATATATGTTTGCTATGCAGTAAGGAAAAAAAGATGCA
This sequence comes from Acacia concinna, assembly GCA_037177275.1. Taxonomy (NCBI): domain Eukaryota; kingdom Viridiplantae; phylum Streptophyta; class Magnoliopsida; order Fabales; family Fabaceae; genus Acacia; species Acacia concinna. Next base: position 19,423,031 of record JBAGKO010000001.1, on the reverse strand, counting down.
GGATTTTTATATACCCAATTCACATTCTACGTGACATGTGCAGCACTTTAGACAAAAGGAAGAGAAATCAGAAACAAGGTTGGTGGAGTCAATGTGGACAAATAATTTTCATACAAACTAAAATGCAATCTATTCCAATAATTATAAAAGTGGGCACCCAAATTCTAGCATGAAACGTTGGAATTTAAAATTGAATAGTCAAGTCTTACTGCAGGCAAGAAGAAATTATATGATTGTGTAAGTAGAGCCAATTTTACAATGATAGGCACATATAACTCGTGACACAACTAAGATACAAGGAAACTCACCACCAGCTGCTCTTCGACCAACCTGCCTGGCACTACCTCGCTCATCACGCTGTTATAAATATGCACAGGCAAGCCTAAGATAATCATAAATGGAAGTACTTGAAGGCAAGGAACTGAACAAGAATGCTGCTACTTGGCCCCAGAAAAATAGTGTGCATACACTGAATAATAATCAAGTAATTAAAAAAAATACATACACATAAATCATTAATTATTAATCATAAGATATACACTCTGATTGTATGCAATCCATAGACATATAATACCAATACAATAAGGGTGCTCTGGAAGTATTGCCCCAGAGGCACTTTTGCCCCAGAAGTTTGATAAGAGGCAATTTTGCCCCGGAAGTTTCAAAAGTGGGGCAATTTTGCCCCTGCCGTTAGTTGACAAAATATGTTGAGCTGACAGTCCAGAGATCATCCACTGTATTTTTGCTAAAATGAAAATTGGTACTGCAACTTTTAAAAAAGATAAATTAGATGATAGATAAACTTCTAAGACAAATTTTCAGCTTAAAAACAAATAAACTGGATGACATGTGAACTGCCAGTTCAACATATTTGATCAACTAACGGTCAAAATTAACAGATTTAAAAACCTTCAGGACAAATTTTCACTTTAACAACAAAAAAATGGGTGACATGTGAACTGTCGACTCAACATATTTGGTCAAATAACAGTCAACTAACGGCAGGGGCAAAATTGCCCTTAGGGTCAGAAGTTTCCCTCATCTTCAAGAATATGAAAGACCATGGATCTTAAAACAAAGAAGGCAACTGCCATCTTTTTTTTTTATGCAATCTTTTAGTTGAATCACTAATATGAAGCAATATGCAGAATCTAAGGCTTCATTTAATTACTTGAAAAAATGGAAAAAAAAATCCATTTCAGGAAGTTCAAACCATGTGATATCTATTACGTCTCTATTACCATTACTCAACAATAACTATATAATTTTTTATCATGTTTTATTCAGGGATGCCAGAGACATTTCTCATTTCCAATCTATTTTGTATACCAAATGGGTCTACAATGGCTGCGGCTAGAAACTAGTTCATATTTCATAGGTCTACAAATACTCCTGATGCAACTAATTATCCAATGCTAGTAAACATGTAAAGAAGCAGAAAGTTACAGAAGCATCTAGCAAAGAGAAGAGTTTCAAGGGATAAAAATAGTCAAACAATTATTTTGCATAAAACTCCCGCAACACCTGAAAATAAGAGCGAGATCTTGGTAAATTAGTAGGATCAGATAAATGTTTGGACCCTTCATAATGTTCATTTGGTTTCTTGTCTGAATCCTTTTTCTCAGCCTCAGTTTCTTTCTTAGAATCATGAGTTAAAGAGGCCTCATGGGGCACCACATCATGCAGCCGGCGCTGGTGTTTGTGATCCTTGCCATTGTGATCTCCATTGTCTAAATCAACAGTACTGGTTACTCTGCTTCTTTCTCTTTCTTGTAATCCATCCCTTCTAAACCTCTTCGGACTAGAAGCAACTCCAACAAAATAATTAAGTCACGACCTTAGGATAAAAAATGAAACAAAGAAATCTACCAAATGTATTCAAACAAAAAATGCATCCAGCAACACACCTTCGACTGTTCAAATTCATGTTAGAGTACAGAACATACAAATGCGTTTTGGAATAAACAAGTCATTACAAAATTGAAAGTGCGGCCTGGGGGGCTGGCGGGCTTAAGCTAGTAATATAGGACACCGCAAGGAACCGCATGTTGTAGCTAGCCAGTGAAAAGAAATAAGCTTTTAGATATTCACCATCGTCACGGATAGAACCAGTTCGATTATAAACAAGGCATCTCAACTAGAAAAGAGTGAAACACGGTAACTTGAAATCGATTCAACATTGGAACTGCACACGAGTGGTTAGCTAGCAGGAGCAAATTCCCGAGCTCGAATTCCAATTGTTAGTCATCGATTCAATAGACAAAATGAGGTATCGCAAGTCCTTGAAATCATCGGAAAACAGCCATAGTATGGGGAAAACCTGATATACGAAAATGAGGGTGTCGTGCTCTTCCGAATTTCACATACTATTTCAGGAAGGGGAAAAAATCAAATTTTGGCGGGGAACAGGCAAGAAATCGACCAAGCTCAGATGGAACTGTTAAAGAGAAAAGGCGAGAAACAAGTACCTTGGTTCTCGATCAAATCTAGAACTGCGACGGGCAGAATCGCGACCATCTCGACGAGACATTGGCTCCCGCTAATTCCACAGACCACAGCTAAAACAGACGAGACTGATGTCTGGGTTTTCTGCCCCTCGGACCTTCTCCACTTATACAAGGCAGAATATCCGTTCGCCACTTTTTAGCTTTTTTTTTTTTTCTTTTATAAGAAATGGCATTGAGCCATTAGGTCAAGGACAAGAGAAATGGACAAAAAAATCTTATTAAAAATTTTCTTATCAAAGAGGTCCCAAAGAACGATATTAATATTAAGTTTAATTGTAAAATGACCTCTATGCTTTCATAAGTTATGACGTGAAAAAGTAAGTATATGGCCATTTGAAACCTAAATGTCAAAATTGGCCTCCCTCTCTACTCGTTTGTCTCCTCTCACAGAAGTAAAGTTGAGCAATCATCTCCTTTATTTGTGTTATGTCGTCTCTACTCCTATGTCTCTTCTCACGATAGGGAAGAGGTCGAAGGTAGTGATCCTCTCCTCTCTCTCTCTCTCTCTCTCTACTCCTCCTTCTCCTCTGACAGTGATGAAGCTCAGCGATCATCTGCTTTGTATCATCTGCTCCTTTAATACTCCTATGTCTCTTCTCATGGCAGGAAAGAGCCCAAAGTCAGTGATCCTCTCCTCCTTCTCCTCTTACTGCAAGGAAAGCGTAGAGCGACCCAAAGCGTTGAAGAGACCTTGATGAATTATGATGAGTTTCGTATTTCAAAAAATAATCTACGGCATTGTCAAGCACAATATTTGTTGATTGTGCTTTGTGAGTCTGTTTTTGCCACTTGGTCGTTTTCAAGCACCATTCCTTTTAAAGCAGTGCATTTTCAGCCTTGGGTCATCGTTTTTCTAAGCTACATCGTTTTTATTTTAGAGCAATTTCGAATTGGATCGTGAAATCGAACAGCATTGGGTTGATAGGAATGCCCCTTATTTTAGCCTTGCTTTATCGGTGCATTTTCAAATGCTAGACTTAGATGAAGTTGTACATTTTGTTTTTAGAGAAAAAACTTGAGTTGTTTGTGACTAATTGTGAAATTTTTTTCCTATATAAAATCTTTGTTTGGCATATTCTATAATTTGAAATTTGCTTTGTAAATAGTGAGCAATGAGGGCCAGTCACCAAGGATATTGTGTTTTACTTTCTTGTGGCCAAGTTGATGGCTGATACTTCATATTAGAATAATAGAACCATATTCAATTTCTCTATAATTATCTTGTATTGATTATATTTTGACTGAGTCATACTTTGATATGGAAAGACATATGTATAGGAGAGCATGTATTAGTTAAATATATATCAATTTCCTGGAAGTAGAATGCTAGATGTTGTTGCTATGCTTTTTGTTAATAGATGCATGAGTGCTATTTTGGCGATGTTAGGGTGTTCTTGTTGCTGAAATTTTGAACTTCGTTAAACAGATGAGGAGTACATGCACTTTTTTTGACTGTTGCTTGCATTTGGTCTAGTTGCATTATAATTGCTCTAAGAATGAGGCAATCGATTCTTTCTTTTTATATTTAAGAGAGGAAAGGATGGCAATAAGAGTTCAGTGTTAGGACATATTTTTTTAACAAGTTTTTCCCTAAAAAGCACATAGAGATAATTCATTGTTCACTTTTCATACAAATTGTTTGCCCACTTAAATTTCTCATTGAGGTAGTTTTCAACATGTGCATGCGCATACAATTATCTATACTTTTGATCATTCTCATATTATTTTAATCAAGAAGTACTACTAATAACATCACAAGTTATATTATAACGTCATACTTTTTCTAGGCTCTTTAAATACTTTCATGAACTAATATGCATAGGCCTAAGCTCTTGATGAGGTTCATTAATAAGACTTGTTTCCTGGATATTCCTTGCATTTTGATTTGAGGATAATTAGTATTGATGTTGCTGACATTACAAATAATTTTATCGGGTATATTGCAGGATGGGACAATGAAACCCAAGACAAAGATGGGTATATAATGCCAAGTTTTCACATGATCATATTCAAAAGATAAAGGTTGGATGCTTATAGTGGATGATCACACATGAGAAAAACATACATGCTTAGAAGGTGTTGTCTATGGTAAGAGGCAACTGACAAAGGAAGAGGAAGAAAGATAACTTGGAGTAATCATATTATGTATCTAAGAAATTAACTTGAACATGTATTAAGGAATACAATAGACTTTAATGATATTGTGGCTTTTGGTTAGGTTACTTAGGCTAGGCTGTTGTGACAAGTCTAAGACTTCATTTTGACAAGCTATTATGACTATCATGACAAGTGTATAACTTCATTTTGACAAGATAGACTGACTATCATGACAAATGTATATTGTCAAGTTGTTAACAAGATGGTTGTGTGTGCTGTTATTTTGCATAGTGTATGCTGTTCTTTTAGCAAGCCCATGTGCATGTTTTGACAGTGTGGCATGCCTATTTTGACCATCGTAATCAAATGGACATTTTGACAATTCCATCAGGTTGTTGGGACAAGCCCAGGTGTATGTCTTAACAATGTGTTTTCCTTTAAATGGGTACATGCCCCTCTTGGTGAAACAAACCCACCTGGAGATTTTGACAACTCCATAAGGCTATGTTGATAAACCCATGTGCATATTTTGACAACTCTATATTCCCGTTTTGACCATGTGTTTATAATTAAACAAGTACATGCCCCTCTTGATGAAACAAACCCACTTGGAGATTTTGACAACTCCATAAGGTTGTGTTGACAAGCCCAGGTGCATGTTTTGACAACTATGACTATTTTGACAATATGTTTATAATTAAATGAGTATATACCCCTTTTGGTGAAACAAACCCATCTAGAGATTTTAAAAACTCCATAAGGCTGTGTTGACAAGTCCATGTGCATACTTAGACAACTTTGTATGCTCATTTTAACAATGTGTTTGTAATTAAATGTGTATATTCCACTCTTGGTGAAGCAAGTCCACTTGGAGATTTTTAAAACTCCATAAGGCCATGTTGACAAGCCCTTGTGCATGTTTTCACAATCATGTATGCCCGTTTTGACAATGTATTTTCATTTAAACAAGTTCATATTTCTTTTTCCAAAAGTTAATAATTGTTTGTTCTTGTATTGACAATTTATACATTAACAACTACATGTGCCTAGTTTTGACAAGTATATGAGCCTACATTGACAATGTATAAAGTATAGCCTGATCATATAACTTAATATCATAAAACATCCACATATGAAATAGAGCTAGTTGTTAATGTCTATGTAGTAATTATACAAAATTCTCAACCCACCAAAAAAAACCATAGGAGTTATAAGAACTCACTACTTGTACGTATATATAAACATATTCATAAAAAATCATTATCTAAAGCATGTACAAGAACTAAGGTTTTCATATGGGAATTGAATTTTTGCATGTTCTCACTATGTGTCTAACCTCAAGGCATATCCCACAATGATAAATATTTTCATTTTGAAACTAAGATTCCCTTCTTTTTCTTTTTGGCCCCCATGGATGTACTAGTCATCTCTAATGACAATATGCAACATCCAATATTATCAACAACTGTAATAGCTTTATTAACAACTACAGCTATTGGTTTTAACAATAAATTTTTAACACCGTATTAACAATTTAAAGTAAACATACATTCATCACATTCATACGTTGCCACTTAAAAACACAGTATTCCATTTGTTACCATACCAAAAACATAGCACAAATTGTCATATAACGCAACCCAAATATATATTAATAACTGTGACAACCTTATTAACAACTACAACTATTGATTTTAACAACACGTTTTTCACATTATATCAGCAATTTAAAGTAAACATACATTCATCACATTTATTCCTTACCACTTAAAAACAAAGCCTTCCCTTTGTTACCATACAAAAAAACAAAGAATATTTTATTACAGCCTTACTTAAAAAATACAATGAAATTCCAAGTTCATTACTCAAGATAATGCCTTTCACAAAATATTTGCTTTACTTACTTGGGTTAGAGTACATAATCTACAAATGGGCCCAAGCTCCAACCTTTGTCAAACCCTTCATCTTAATGCACAAATAAGTGTAACATCCTAATTTTTATATTATGATTTAATTATAATTAAGATATAATTTTTATAATAAATGATTTATTTAAAATATAATACATGAAGGTACAATAAATTTGAGAAACAAAAATATATATAATAGTTATATATATAAAAAAAGATCAAGTGAAGTTTATTAATATTTGTGTATGTATATATATGTGTGTGTGTATGGTGAAAAAGTGTGTTAGGTAAAAAAAATGAAAATGAATGATGAATGATGAGAGAGCATGTGCGTGAGGGAGTAGGTATATTATTATATATATATATATATATATATATATAAAGAA
>JBAGKO010000001.1:19366953-19404369 GCA_037177275.1 Acacia concinna | reverse complement strand
TACTAAGCATGTAATTTGATATTTAGGATGTTTAACATCCTTGCTGGTTATATTAAATATACTATTGTGTGGATTTTGCTATGAAAATTAAGGCGTTACACCATAAGCTGCCTGAGGTCCTCCTTGTACCATACCTCGAGTTGATATCCAACTTAGTTCGGTCTGATCCATGTTCATCCTTACTTTTAAGAGAATATGAACTCCTCGTATTCATAATTCCTAAGTGATCAAAGAGTCTTTGACTCTCACGTTTCTAGAGAGTTAAATTTGTGTCCTCCTCCTTTTAAGGGTGACGCCATAAACACCATCTCAATCACATTTTTATTTACACATCAATTATTTTTTTTTAAAAAAATTTTATGAAAAATATATCAAGAATCTTACTCCCAAGCTCTCTAGTAGCTATTTAGGGTCTGTTTGCTAGAATTTGTATGGAGAATTTTTATGAGCTGAATTTAAAAAAAAAAAATTGGAGAAGTGATGTAACAAAATTTTAATAAAAAATGTAAGATAAAAGAGTAAATGAAATCAATTATGTTATAAATATTATTTATATAGATGTCCACTAACTTATATTTTAGTTAACATCTTATACTCTCTTATACTCCCTCCTCATATTTAACTATCAAGATTGACTCCATAAAAGTCACCATTCTTGGCCACAAATTTCAATCTTATTGGCCATTAAAATTGACTAAGTGAGGTTGATTTTCAAGAATAAATTTGGCTATAAATAGAGACATACAAAAGCATTGTAAGCACACTTGTGAATGAGAAATATACTCTACTAATTTTCCTCTCTTCTATAATTTATTGCTTTTTATCTCTCGTATACTTTATTTTTATAACAAATTAAACTTTTAACACCATTTCTTAATTTTTTTTAAAATCGTACGCAAAAAAAAGTTTCCTCCCCTTATTAAAATAAGCGTTAGGTAGAACCTGTCAAACATTGAAGCCCAATGAACCCAAATGCCAAACTGGGTGTTACCCAAAAAAACTGCGTAACTAGCACTGGCCACTCAGTGGGTCGTCAAATGACGATCTTCGAAGGCAAAACCCTAAACTGGATAATCGTGGTCCATGTAAAAGACTGAAGACACCTTTAAAACCTAGGGCTAGAAGGGAGGGCGCTAGTCGACGAGAGCTTCATCGTTTTTGAGCATTGGAGTTGCTTCTCGTTCCCCCCCTGTGATTCAGTCATGGCAACTGCCAGAACCGTGAAGGACGTTTCACCGCATGAGTTCGTCAAGGCTTACTCCGCTCACCTCAAGCGCTCTGGCAAGGTACAATCAATATCGTGCTCATCCCATTTTTTATGCGTTTCTTTCAGATGGAGGAGAAATTTTCACTGTTGCTGCAGTTTATGCTCCTTGTCTATGTGCATGTTTTGGGGGGGGGGGGATACTTTCTCTATTTTAATATTATTTATAGCTGCTGTATTTTATAATCTCACTAAATTTCTTGGTCGTTCATATCTGATCTCCCATTGATTATTGCCACCGGCTCCTCTATCTTTAGCATTTTGATTTCGCATGAAAGTCGTTATTTGTGAAGCTTATATTTTGTAAGATATCTGTGTTATACCTTATTCTTTCGTACTATAGTAAAAAGCGATTTTAGAAAGTAGTCGAGATAGATAACTGCAGTTTCCCAGTATGAATTGCATGCCCATGAAGCAATAAAAGAGTGGAATTTTCGTTTTATGTATTCCGCTTCTTTGTAATGACATGCATGCCTTCTTCTAATTGCCCTTCCACACAAAATTACGTTTTTTTTTAGAGTGCTGACTGCTGACAGATGCATCTTCTGTTTTTTTTTTAAGCTTACTAATCGCATAGCTCTAAATTTTCTGTTTCCGTCCTCAATTAAGTGAGATGTGGTTCACTTTCACAGATGGAGCTTCCTGAGTGGACGGATTTAGTAAAAACTGCAAGATTTAAAGAGCTTGCCCCATATGATCCTGACTGGTACTATGTTAGAGCTGGTGAGTTTGTTATAGGTGCACATTTGATCTCGCGCTACGATAATTTTTTCTTCATTGGAGAATAAATATTGAGTGAATTGGTTGACTTATGAGGGTTTCATAGGTTAAGGTCGGGCCTTATATATCTCAGAGTTTAGTTATTGCTAATATCTGGTTGTCAGCTTTTAGTTTGATTTAGGGTTTAATTTTTTGTTACAGCCTCCATGGCAAGAAAGATCTACTTGAGAGGTGGTCTTGGTGTTGGTGCCTTCCAAAGAATTTATGGTGGAAGCAAGAGGAATGGAAGCCGCCCCCGGCATTTCTGCAAGAGCAGTGGAGCCATTGCCAGACACATTCTTCAGCAGTTGCAAAACATGAACATTATTGAGCTTGATACAAAAGGGTGAGTCATGCTCCACTCAAATGCCAAAAATGATATTGGAACTTTTACTTTCTTGTGTTCCATCTTCCAGTTGCAATTGTATTCCCTCTCACACTAAGACTCAAACGCTTAAAATGGTCTTCATTCCCCAGGGTGTCATATATTCTGTTAATTGGTTCATCTTTTATTTTTTATTTTTGCCTCGAGATCTACAGTATGAGACCTAGTAGTAATTGTTTTCATATTGTAGCTGCCTACTGTTTTTTTGGTCACGCTTTTATCAATATGCGCCAATGGTTGTATCTTATATATACTTTGTGTTGCAGTGGTAGGAAAATTACTTCAAGTGGTCAAAGGGATCTTGACCAAGTTGCTGGGCGAATTGCGGTTGCTCCATGAATCAACAATCCATTAGTATTGTCCTTTTTCTCTTTTTAATTTTGCCTGGTTCATTGAGATTTATGGATAATGTCAAGACATAGTTTAACAAATTAAGAATTGCAGTAATGCAGTCTACTATGCTTTTCTTTTCTTTCCATTTTTTTTTAAAAAGAGTTCTCATGGAACATTCGTTTATGTTGTGATCATGGAAATCCAAATTAATGCTTGTTGCAACAAAATTTCCTGTTTTTGTCTCATTGAAGGGATTTCTGAATTGACATAGGCCGTTCTTGCTGGTAGGTAACGATTTATTGTACATATTTTGCTGCAAGATGAAACTAGCCGAGCAATAAACACTTCTAGTTTAGAAAACTTCAGTCTTCTCACTCTTAATGAATTTTTGGGTGAGGATCATCCCTAAGGATCTGGCTTTCTGAATGGCAGAAATTCATATTTACAGAAAAACTAGGATTGTTTCTGAGCCTGGGGCGTGAAATGCATGGAACACAACAGTGAACGCCACGACCCGGAAAAAGGTTAAAAATTGAGCAGAGCAAAATTGCTCTAACCATAAATTAGTTAATGACGGAAGAAAACTTTTAAAAATAATAAATTTTATCATTTAAGAAGGTTTTCAAATATAGTATTCATTGTTCTCTCTTTTTTTCTCACTTTTTTCCCCATTTAAATATAACATTAGCCTTTTTACGGCTCCAGGTAAAATATTTTTCTATCAAAAAACAATTTCCTGATACCCAGATCTACTTTTGGGCAAATTTTCAGCTTAAACTTGATTTTAAAAACAATATAACCAAGTGGCCATATGAATGGGGTAAAAGCAATGTAACAAGGAATCAACATGTGTAGGAGTTCATGGATTGGATTCTGGGCCATAGCATCGAATTGTTTAAGATAAAAAATTAATGAAATTATTATATACACAATACACATTAGATTTTATAATTCTCATATCAATTGTATTTTATATAAATTAATTTTTGAAAACGTAGAACATACGTGTGTATATGTGTTCCTAAATAATTTTGGTGAGAGCACTTGTTGAGTGTTGAGCTCTTCTTGTGATAACTTGTAGGAAAAGGTCAATAATGCTTTAGATGCATAGCATAAGTACGTACGATGCGCACACAGATTAAGCCAAGGGTGAAACATTAGTACAAATTTCAGATAAATATATGAAGAGGCCAATTTATTGAAGTTCACAAATGGGAGGGATAGTTTATGCTAGATGATAAGTGCAACCAATATAGTCTTCATCTAATTTTAATACTACCATCACAATTTACCAGAACTTCCAAATACATTCACAAGCAACTTTCTCCAAACGAATGCATTTTATGTTTGCAGCTTTATTAGCGATCAAATTTGTGAATAGAAGGATTTATAAACACTTAATAATCACTTTATGAAACTAATTGTGAGAAAGAACTGTACTAGCCTTCAAGTGAAGCTTGAAGGCGGAGCCGCCCTTTCTCATCTTAAAGTAACCATTACACTGTTATAGACACCAAAGACAAAAAAAAATAAAATCTGCAACTACATCAATGGCTTGTATACAAGAAAACCATCAAAACTCTTCGTAAGGACAAAAAAATGAAAGAGGCTTATTCACTTTTACATTTTATGTGTATAATAATAGCCCTTCTGATTATGAAATGCTGGGATTGTCATTCCACATCTGCTGATCTTTCTTGTGTTGATTCTGAGGAGACTGAAACTTCGGTTCTCTGGGGATGGTTGGAGGTTTTCTTGACCTATAGCACACAAAACAGAGTCAGAGGCAGATTTGTTAAAACAGAACAAAATTGAAGGAAATATGAGCAACAAAAATATTCAATTATGAGTAATCCAACAATTACCCCTTGGGGATAAAGGGCCTGTCAAAATAAGGCATTGGTTGTGCTTTAGGGACGAGTTCCTTTCTTAATCTTCTGATTTCTTCTTCTTCTTCTAACTATAAGACAAAAGAAAAGAAAAATATTGAACATCTACATAGTAAGAAGAAAATAATGTAGACATTGGTGGTTGAGAAATCTATCACTGTTACTGTAACCTTCTGTTGCCTCTCCCTTTCTATCTTGAATTGCTCAATAAAGCTAAACTTTTCTGCCACCTGCGTTAAACACTCATCAATTTTTTTCCCCCCTAATTTGCAATTTTCACCAGTTGAAATAGTTTCCATGATAAAAGCACCTGATGGTCAAACTCAGCACGATCCATCGCCCGCAGGTCAGTACGAAGCTTCAAGTCCATAGGCCTTGTGATTTCTTTAGTTACAGGTTTTACAAGGTTCTGAAAGAGTGGCGCCGATTTAAGTGGTAAACGCTTCAAATATTTATTTGACAGAAACTTGAAGAAGGAAGCCAAGTACTTCAATGATGGAAAACTTTTACTGGACGCTCAAATTATAAATTACCTCTGGTTCATCCGTGGTCCAGGGAAGACCCTGAGCAATGGGTATTCTCTGTTTCTCTTCTTCAATCATCTCCTCTTGTAACTTCTTCATAAATTCTTCCTCTTTCAACTTTCCCCTTTTCTACAGTTTCAAGATATAGTTACCGAGTGTCACTATCCAAGCTCAAAACATTGAAGTAAAATTCATGAGATCAATTCGGGGTCCTAAACTACCTCTGTTTTCAGCTTGAATGGTTTCTGGCTTGTGGCTTTTATGTGCTTCTTCTTCCGCCTCCTTCCCCCAGAAGTGCATGACGATTCCAAGCTCTGAAAATTTAAAGTTCAAAGCAAACTCAATCACTTCATTTGTCGATTTTCAATCTGCTTCAGTACTTGTAGCAGTAATTAACTAATTATATTTCGTAATCTTACATTCCGTCTACTCCTAGAAGTCCTGCTCGATGATATACTGCAGCTTCAACGAAAATAACAAACATTAGAGAAAACTCAAAAAAAATATGCATTTGTATATATGTGACATCGAATTAGTTTTCTTTTCATTTTCACGAACCTTTCACAGATGCTATTATCATCACAAGAAGAAGATGAGGAAATAGGTCGATCCAAACCAAGGCTTTCGGATGTGAGAAACAAATCCGAAGGGCATAATAATGAAGATGAAACCTCAGTTTCAGGTGCTTTTGGTGGAGGTTGCAACCCTGGTAATGCCCATTTTGAAGCTTTCTTCTGATCAACGTCTACTAAATTATCTTCCTCCTCCTCCTCATCACAGACCTTCGAAGTCGGAATAGTCAGAAGCTTCTCGAATGCCTTCACCAGATGCATTACTTTCCCAGAACCTCCTTCTGGAATACTCCTCCTTGCCTCTTCCATCAACTTGTCCCTGCGTCGTTTCATTGTTGAGCCGCCTACATGATCCGGTGACTCTGTCTTGTTGATAGTCAAGACATCTTCATCAATTGGACGGTCTTGTACTGTCGTCGAAATCTCTGATTCGTCACATATCTTAAATTGATTTTCCTCATCTGCCTGGTTTTTCAAAAATTCTTCCTGGGACGCCCTCAAATTTTCGTGGGCCACACAAAGACACTTCTTTTTATATCTGTATTTGCACTTGCAAGTCGCTGCCGAATTGGAATCAACGTCGTCTTCCTTCTTCAGATTGTTCTTTGCTGTCACGAACTTCCTCTGACGGATCTTGTTCTGAGGTGGGCAGACACCTGAACTCTTCGACGCCGATTTCAAGGACTTCGCAGACTTGGTAGTAACAGGGGAGGAATTTAAGGTTTTCGAACCAGGGCTACGACGAGACACATTGGGATTGAAATTCTCCCGCAGTTTTGAGCATTCCTGATTATTTGATCGGTGCCCATATGATTCTTTAATCGGAATCATAACGCCGGCGTTCTTGCAAGCTAACTCCATCGGAAAATCAAGAACGTGCAGCCACTATTATGTAGCCAGAAAGGATTCTGAGAATCAAGGAAGAGATGGAGAGCGAGAAAGAGTATGTTGAAGGAAGACTGTGTGACTGTGATATTTTGATGACTTTCTGAGTTTTGGGCGTCTATGATGATTTTCGGATTCGCGCAGGAGAAAAAATAGTAACGTTGCGCCGGGGACGCTATTTGTAACGGCTATTTTTCGTGGGTCAGAATCTGAGATGCTAAGCCGTTGGATTTCTTATTTGAGATTTCGTTTAGGTTTTTTGGGCCGTTGGATTCGGTTTTCAGGTAAATACGGCGGTGATCCATTTCTTGCTCAGCGACCGTTATAATCACTATCGGCACAAGACCTTAAAGAGGGCCTTTTGGGCCAAAATTGATGGGCTTCGTTTGTTGAGGCAAACTTCGCGGCGCAATCTGCAATTCCACAAATCAATCCTCTTGCATTTAATTTTTCTTAATTCTAGAAAAAAAAAATCTTTAAAATGAATTGAAATAATTTATAATTTTTGGACATATGACTAGGGATGACTGGCGTAAACCCCCGCCGGGGGGGGGGGGGGTATGAAAAAAATATTCAAACTCAATGCCTACTAGCAAAATTTATACAAAAATTATATATAAGGTATAAAAATAATTCCTGGCCAATCACCTTGAGGGAAAAAGCTACCTGTTCATAAAGTATTAAAAAAATTTCAGCTTAACGCTATTTTGGAGAGTCAGCAATTTCGTATGTAAGAAAAATAGAAACTGATCAGTATATATAAGTTTGATAGTCTCTTGAAAAATATGTTTGTCTTGGTAATTATTTTTTTCCTGATATTTATTTATAAATTCAAATATTGAGACTATGATACTTAAACTTTTTCCCTCTTCTTTTTAATCTGTGATCATTGATAACCTCTGCATGTGAAGAACCGCGTTGATCCATCATTATTGCTACGGAATGAAACAGTATTTTTCCCCCTTGGTTTAAAAAATAATTCTTAGAATTATGAGCTGCTTGATCTTTTGATAACTTCAAATGCACTCTAACAATTTCTAACCTCTCAAGCAAAGTCCATCCTTAGTTTACAAGCTTGAGAAGACTGAGGGTGGTCTGTACAAATAAATGATGGTGCCTACGTCTTCACCTAAAAGCACATCTAAATCATGTTTCTATAAAATCATTCTCAATCACATTTTGATTTCGATTGTCTGTATTCAATTTCTCTGTTACCAAAATGTAGAGTTCTAAATTTCAGATCTACTCAGATCATTTTTTTTTTACTGAGATCCATTTTTTCTTTTTCTTTTTTTGGATAATTAATGAGCTATAACCTTGTCTCCTTAATTTACCAGACCACGGTGATTATTCAACCATTTTTAAGGGTTCTTTTTCCTTTTAAGAGTAAAATCCATAGCTGTAGAAACAGGTCATGTTATTAAAAAAAAAAATACTCCCTCTGACCCTAATTATATGGGCCTTTTAGAAAATCATAAGAAAATTCTAAGAAAGCTAATTACATTATTTATTCATATTATATATATATATATTATGCTTTATTACATTATATATTAGTTTATAAATCAAATAACATAATTTAAAGAAAAACGAAAAATTTTAATATCTTAAAGTAATGTAATTATTTTTCTTAAAATTTTCTTACGATTCTTTAAAAAACACTTATAATTAGGACCGGAGGGAGTAACAACAAAACACATGCACACACACCACAAGGAAATAAAAACGTGCAGACAAATAACTTGCAAGTATATAAAGAATCCACTGCATTTCATTGCTAAACAATGATTATTATTAGTTAAGTTATTTGTCATTATAAAAAGAGTTTGGATCTACTATTTTTTTTTCAATCACACACCATCTTCCTGAATTAAAAGCTTTGTCTAAGCACAAAGCCCTTTTTTTATATAATTATGAATATGAATATAGATTCTAACCACTAATGTACATAATCCCATCCCATTAAGTAACTAGAACACTCATCACAAACAAGCACACATTTATTTATATATTTAGTTGCCACAGCAAACGAGAGCTGTATTTTCTTTAATTTACTCTTAAAATAAAATGAAATTTGCATATCTAAGCTTTACCAGCATAAGAAAAGGACATATATTGACAATTTAATGAGACACTTAAAAAAAAAGAGACAATTAAAAAAACCCACCAACGAGGCATTATTTGATCTGACCATCTGGCAAACGTATTCTTTTTTTTCCCTTTCCAACAAAAGTATTATTTTAATTTAAAATATCATAGAGATTTTTTTTAGTGTCGCGTGAATAATTTAATACGATAGAAAGTAATAATTTAAATAAAATCTTTATCTGTAACATTATCTTGTTATTGCAGAATTAATAAAAACTAGCAAACAATCAACATAGAAGAAAACAGTAGTGATAAGAGACGATAACCTATAAAAAAAGACTTATACGTCAACAGATTAGACTAACACTACAATATCGTTGATAATATTGCAAATACATGAAGAATTGAAATAATACTTCCACCTTTTTTGGGTGCAAATCCAGTTTCTTAAATACTAACAACCATTTGTAAATAAGTATAATTTGAATCCTTTTAACACGTCATCTCCCATTCAATATGTTCACAAAGTTAATAGGTTAAACTCGTAGCACTCTCCAAAATATTAAAATATAATCATTCAGGAAACTTTTACAAAATACGGAATCAAGGCAAGTTTCTGGCACAAGGTTGATTGATTTAATTAATTAGGCAAATAAAATTTCAGGAAAGGGTATAACTTATCGGGACGTACTTTATGACAACCAGAATTATTCGCATTATATTCTCATATTATTATTACATGAGGAGGGAATAAAGACAAAGGAATTGAAGTTGACACACCGATTCCCAGAGGAAGAAGCGGTTTCTCGTCCTTGTGCGGCAAACGCGTGCGAAGCTGGAAATCCCCCTTTGCCAGTCTTGCTCCTTGACTTTGACTTTTATTCTGTGAATTTGAACTAACTAACTACTAATGCCGATAATCTAGTGGCATTTTAGTCTATTCACCTTACTTCTCGACTCGGCCCCGTCGTTCTCCTGCCAATTGCCCAATGTTAACATCCCCCACCAACCGGAGCAGGGTTTTCACATGCCTCTGTCCTTTTTGGTAATTACGTGTCCACTGCCTTCGAGTCTGCATTGCTATATATTGCCTCTGTCCCGCTCTTCTTCTACAGGCCTCGTTATCTCTCTCTCTCCCCCAGCCTCCGTAAGCTCTTGCTTCTCTCCATTCCAAAGTGATTCACCTGGACAGGTAAAATTCTGCCAGATTTCATTCTTTTTTCTCCTGATTTGCTTCTTCTTGTGCGAGGTTTTGGTCAATTTTTTGAACCACTGTAGACTCCTATCTTGAACCTACCATTGTTGTTAAGTTTCTTTCGCACGGTTTACGTGATGAAAGTGGAATGTCTAGTCCTCAGTAGTTGATGGTTGTGTTTCTGATTTGTTTAATAGCCTGCGGATCCGTGGCCTCTTTTAAGCGTTTTTAGTTATTTCAGTCTTCCAATCCCATGCTTAATTCTATGCTGTTTGATGTCATCTTTTGTTGTTTGGTTATTCTTTTGTGAAGCTCGTTGGTTACGGATCTACTTAAATATATGTTTGATTTATAGAGATCGCCAGCAATTCGTTTGTGATCCTCCAATTTGAGCTAGATCTACTAATATTGCGACTGTGAGATTGATCGCCAGTGGTCAACCTATAGTCATCCTGAAAGCTAATAATCAAAGTATCAGCTCCTGCATTTATGTATTAGATCTGGCTTCTGCTAATATCTTTTTATGGATACGGGAAGAAAATAAGTTGAATTCCTTTTACTTGCTGGAGTTATTTTCATTAGGTATAGATCTTGCACCGACCTTTGAGTGATGACATGCAATGATTCTCTATACCGATTCTAATACGTTTGGATACGCCGTCTTAGTTTCCACTCACACTTGGTTCTGCTCACCAGTCTTTTAGTAGTGAGACAGTGTAAATCATGTTTGAACTATTCTTGAATCTTCAATACAAACAAATCGCATGGAGACTGCTTGAAATTGTGCATCAACGTATATTTTTCTACTGCAATTGCTTACTGTTAGACAGTGCAAGATACGGAGTTTGCAGCTTGGTTCTGTTTGGGAGGAGAATGCATGTTTACGGAAATTTTGTACATATTTGTATTGTTCAATGATATATTTAATATTTATAAAGTTTTTAAATATAGGAATTATTGAGACTTGCTGCCTCTTTCATCATAATGAAAATAGTTGTAAATTGCAATATAGTCTAAATAGTACGGAGTGTTAGTTCTTCAAAGCAAGCACTTTTTATGAGAATTGTTATTCCTGTATCATTGTGTTTTTACGCATAGATCTGAACCTGTTTTATATAGGTTATAAAAGAGGGAAAATGGTGAAGATTTGCTGCATTGGTGCTGGATATGTCGGTGGACCTACCATGGCTGTCATTGCACTTAAGTGCTCCTCCATTGAAGTGGCTGTTGTTGATATCTCTGTATCCCGTATTGCAGCCTGGAACAGCGACCAGCTTCCTATCTATGAGCCAGGCCTCGATGATGTTGTAAAACAGTGCCGGGGAAAGAACCTCTTCTTCAGCACAGATGTGGAAAAACACGTCTTTGAAGCTGATATTGTGTTTGTCTCAGTTAACACACCAACCAAAACTAGGGGTCTTGGAGCCGGAAAAGCAGCAGACTTGACATACTGGGAGAGTGCTGCTCGCATGATTGCTGATGTCTCAAAATCCAACAAAATTGTAGTTGAGAAATCTACAGTCCCAGTCAAAACTGCTGAGGCCATTGAGAAAATTCTGACCCACAACGGCAAGGGGATTAAATTCCAGATCCTATCTAACCCAGAATTCCTTGCTGAGGGAACTGCGATCCAAGATCTCTTCAATCCAGACCGTGTGCTCATTGGTGGTCGGGAGACTCCTGAAGGGCAAAAGGCCATTCAAGCATTGAAGGATGTTTATGCTCAATGGGTTCCTGAGGATCGAATTCTCACCACAAATCTTTGGTCTGCAGAGCTGTCTAAGCTTGCAGCTAATGCCTTCTTGGCCCAAAGAATTTCATCTGTCAATGCCATGTCAGCACTCTGTGAGGCCACTGGGGCAAATGTCAAACAGGTGTCCTTTGCTGTTGGTACAGACTCAAGGATTGGACCCAAGTTCCTCAACGCCAGTGTTGGCTTTGGTGGATCCTGCTTCCAGAAGGACATCTTGAACCTTGTTTACATCTGTGAGTGTAATGGCCTTCCAGAGGTAGCAGAGTACTGGAAACAAGTCATTAAGATCAACGATTATCAGAAGAGCCGTTTTGTGAACCGTGTTGTAGCGTCAATGTTCAACACAGTTGCTAACAAGAAGGTTGCCATTCTGGGATTTGCCTTCAAGAAAGACACTGGTGACACTCGTGAGACCCCAGCAATTGATGTTTGCAAGGGACTGCTGGGTGACAAAGCTCGCCTGAGCATATATGATCCACAAGTCACTGAAGAGCAAATCCAGAGGGATCTCACGATGAACAAATTTGACTGGGACCATCCTATCCACTTGCAGCCCATGAGCCCCTCAACAGTGAAGCAAGTTAGTGTGGTTTGGGATGCCTATGCAGCAACAAAGGATGCACATGCTCTTTGCATTCTGACTGAGTGGGATGAGTTCAAGACTCTTGATTATCAGAAGATTTATGACAACATGCAGAAGCCAGCCTTTGTGTTTGATGGCAGAAACATTGTGGATGTGGACAAGTTGCGCGAGATTGGCTTCATCGTTTACTCTATCGGTAAGCCACTGGACCCATGGCTTAAGGACATGCCAGCAGTGGCTTAAAACACATCATATAAGGGGACTGCCTATTCCCCCCCAGTTTAATTCTTTATTATTTTCACAAGAGTTTTTCTTTTGGCCTTTTTTTTTCCTTTCCCTTTATAGTCGGCACAGAATTGGTACAAGTTCAGGGAAAGTAAAAAGACTGTTTTGCCTTGCTTTTTGTAACCCATTTCATTATCAGCTGGATGTTATGAATCAAATAGGGAAACTTGTTCTTGTTTGGTAAATCTGCTATTATCATCTCATTGTTGTAATCTTGAAAGCCACGCTTTTACCCCACCTATGACTTAAAATAATGCGGATTTGAAAAACCTTGGCCAGATTATTCGAGACTGACACTTTGTAGTATGAGTATTCTGTCTCTAACGGTTTAAATGTTGAAAGATTTGTTTAAAAGAAAAAACCGAAACTGACCCCCTATGCAATAATATGCAAGTGTTTTGGATTTTTTTTGGATGATAAAATGGATTAGAAAAGAAAGAATACCAAGAAAGAAATCCAACATGCAAAGAAGAATTATAGAGTTCTTCCCAAAAAAGATAAAGAAAAGGTAGAATTAGAGTGTGTGCATGTGTTGATTTGTTTAACCATTCAAACTCTGTAGTTTGTACGAGAAAAGAGGGAATAACAAATTAATCAGAAAAAGGAAATCCTAGTTGTATAAAGTAAAATTACAAATGTAGTTATATATATTTTGAAATGAACGAGAGAGCAGAGAATAACAAATTAATCCCGTTAGTCCTCAAGATAATGAGGATAAGAGATAAACTCCTCCCAACTTATCATTCTTATTTATGTGGCATGCTTTAAATTTATTGAGTGATCGAAATTTTGTTAGATGATAAATTATTTTAACTGATTATAATTCAAAACAATTTTCTTCAGACAGTATCAACTTAAAATAAAAGTAACATTTCAAACGTCAAATCGTTATATAACTTCTATGTATTTTATTAGATTTCCTTGCATTAGTCTCATACTTTCAGTGAGACATTGGCGGGTAGGATTAAAAGAAAGGATGCTTAGTTGAATGGCGGGACGTCTAAACGTTCGTTCTAGTCCTTTTTGTTATGACTTGTGAGACAACGCTGTCTCAATTCTTCCTTAGACTCAAATTCTTACATTGGGCTCAAACTCAAGACTCAATAAGATATAATAAGAGTCATACATTGTTAAACAAACTTTATGTTTATGGTGATTGTTTTGAAGAATTTTAGAAAAAATTTAAGAAAACTAATTACATTACTTAATCACATCATATATTGTGTTGTATTATATTATATATTAATTTATAAGTCAAACAACATAATTTAAAGAAAAACAATAAATTTTAAGGGTGTGTTTGGAATAACGGTGGGATATCGGATTTATTTATAATTGAACTTATAGATAAGTCAGATTGTGTGTGTTTGATTGATATGTTAAAAAGTAACTTATTGTGGTAAATGAATAAAAGGGACATGAATATTAGTGAATATTATATATATATTTTGTAAAATTTAAAAATTATATCAGAAAAACAGAAAAATTAATTTTAACAAAACTTCAGAATAAAAGCTAAAAATATAAGACTTAGTTGACTTTTTTCACTTCCTTAATCTCTCCAAGAAAAAAACAAACTGGGTCTTATAATTAGGACTGGAAGGAATCTTATTATAAGTAAATATATTTTCATATTTATACTACATCCGGTCTTAATTATAAGACTTAGTTGATTTTTTTTTACTTCCTTAATCTCTCCAAAAAAACCAACTAGGTCTTATAACTAAGATTGGAGAGAATCTAATTACATGTAAATATATTATAATAAATTTCAACGCTTTCAAGTGATGTTATTAGCTTTCTTAGGATTCTCTAAAAAAGTTAACTAGCCCTTATAATTAGGACCAGAGGGAGTATATTAGTTCATAAATCAAACAAAATAGTTCATAAGAAAAATGATAAATTTTAATGTTTTAAAATAATATAATTATATTTTTTAGGATTCTCTAAAAAAGTTAACTGGGTATTATAATTAAGATTGAATAAAGTAAATTGTAAAAGGAAAAAAAATCCCTACTTTCCATACAAATCAAACGTCGCATTAAGCATCAAATTGTTGCTTAAAAGATATTGGATGTTTTGCATCAATAAGACGTTTTACCAATTGGATAAACAAACATGCACCGTTTTTCCCAATAGGAATCATACGTTATGCTAATTATTAAACGTTTATTGGCAGCAAACGTGATACCAAACATACACATAATAAGTACTAAATAAAGTATTTAATAAGGTTATAAAAAATGTAGTTTAAATTTTGAGACCATAAAAAAATTACCTATATTAAAAACCAAACAAAAAAATGTTGTTTATAAAAACAATATCAGAGGGAATAATTTATCATATACAAAGTAAATATGCACCAACTGCCTCTAGGCCGTGTAGTATGGTTAATGTCCTATGTGGAATCCAATCCGAGTTCGATCTCAGCCGTATGTAATTAAAAAAAAGTAAATATGTGAAAAAAGTATTTTCCGAGAATCTACAGCAGACTTAAGCAAGAACACCTGTAAGCTATTCTACAAATTTTCCCATTAGTGAGGCACGGCTATAGGCCTAGAGCCGGTAACATGGGCCAGACCACCGGGTTCGGGTTAGCCAGTCACGAGTTGGGACTATATGGGTTGGGTTGGCCAAATGTGAGCCCATATGGATACGGGTCTTTTTATTTAAACTTCATTTTTTTTAAAAAAAACATGTTAATTTTTTTTCCTATAGAATCAAACCATAAAAAAAAAAAAAGCAAATAGCAATTAATAAATAATAAGCCCACTTCTTAGAAGTCTAGATTGAGTCAATTTCTACTTACAATTTACAAGATATAAATTAAGTTTTAAAGTTTAGAGTTCAAACCTATAAATAAATTTAAAGCATGCATAAAAATTAGGATTTTGAACTTATTTTTGAGCTCTTAGTAGGTCTTGGCATTTTACAAATATTTTTCAAGAAAAAAAAGGTTATATAGGCTAACTTGTGAACCTATCGGGTCAATCCTCCACAAGTTGAGACTATATAGATTTGAGCGCATTAAAACCGTTCCACTTTTTTTAAACTTAAACTGACTCATTTATCGAGTTAAATAGGTTCAACTTACGGGTAAAATCTGTATTACGGGCTTTATCTAAGCCTCTAGTGGATAACCACACAATGACACAGCACCCATGCCATTATAGGATTTCTTATCTTCTGGCTTGATTAAATCCCGACCAAATATGATCCGCATCGAGCGGGATATTCATATTTTAGTATTCTTTCGATGATCAGATCCTCGTCTTCTTCGTCCCCACTTGTGATTTCAATTTCACAGTAAATCATTTGCTTCCACTTCCTGTCCCTACCTTCATGGTTTAAAAGCAACGACGTCGCTCTCTAGCTGTCACATTACAACCCACCGAGGCACCAACAACCGCCACACTTTCTCTCCTGGCTACCTCATTTTATCATAATTAACCCGTGGTTCTCGCTGTTCTTCAGAAAGCAACGTTCTGATTGAAGCATTCAGCTTATAATCTGAATCCCTCAGGATCTTCACCCATCCTTCTAATTCCCATTTCCATAACCACCTTTCGTTTTCTTTCAAATATACTCCAGTCCCTTGCATCCCCTAAATTTTCTCTTTATTCTCTGCCTTTTTATATAAATTTTCCTCAGCCTTTTCATTTTCCCTTTTTTTCGGTATCATCGTGGATTCTTTCGACGGTAGACATGATGGGTGTTTCGACCGTGGGAAGACCACACCTGAGAAGTTGTTCGCCGGGACTGGCGATCCGCTTTGAAACGTCGCCGCTGCCTCAGCCACCGAAGCTAGGGTTTTTGGGCTTGAAAAATGCTGATTCTGTGGTCACGTTGAGATCGAGGGACTTGTTGCAAATGAAGGCCGTAGAGGGGTCGAAGAGCGCAAGCGTTAATGGGATGAGTGTCGATGGTGATGACAAGAACCCGGCGGATTTGAACGAAATTATGGGCAATGAGAATGCCGGGAAAAAGGGTAATTTTCAATCTGACTTTGGTTTCTCTATGGGGATTATGTATTTTTGCTATTGTATACATGTATATTGAAGAATTGACTTGTGGTGGAGGACACACGCGGGGTGGCTTGAAGAGTTAAAATAATTTGTATTCTTACATTTGTTTACTGTTTAGCTATGGCGTGAAAATTTTGGTTAAGTTGGCAAGACTTTAGCTCAAAGAAAGCAGTTTTCTTGGTAATTTCATCACTAGTTAGCCGTCGGCTTGCGGGTTTGAGTAGAAAGTCAAAAGGAAATCAATTCAGGGGCTGACTTCTGTATATTTGTTGTTGACTTGACAAAGTCATGCCCTAAGGATTCTGGCACGTGTGACCAAATAGGGCATGTGGAAGTGATTCTGACCGTTTAAGTTCGCTATCTGTACCTTTCTAATCCGTTTTTCAATATCAGGGAGACATTTCGGACAATTACCTACAATTGGAAACTCAACAAATATTCTCTGGCATAAATGCGCAGTTGAAAAAGTTGATAGACAGAAGTTACTTGATCAAAAGGGATGCGTAATATGGATCACAGGTCTCAGTGGTTCTGGTCAGTAGTCTGTTGACTCTGTTATTCTTAATTTTTCTCATTACTAGTTCACTTTCGTTTGAAATTATTCTAAATTAGCCTCATTCTGTCTGAGAAACGTGACTAGTGTTCTTTATTGACCTATTAAGAGTGCTTAAGTTATTGTTTTGTCCCAAAAGATCACTAAACAAGTACTTCCCAATTGTATGCTTCAAAGGGACAAGAATAGATTAGGGAAAAACCATTGCTGAACTAAATTGATAGATATACACTACGGAGAACCAAATTGAAAAGTTAGTGATGTTTTTAAGATGAAAACAATAATTTACACCAATTTAGTTAACTTAAGCCTAGTTATTCAAACTCTTATTTGCAACATTTTAGTTGGTGTTATCAACAGGCAATTTATCATCCTCCAGATTTGATAGATTTCCCTCCTTTCCTCTGCATCCTTGATGGCCTGAATTCTTTCGATGTTGTGTAAATTGTTTTGTTATGCCTGCATATTCATTGGCGCTGTGTTGTTGAAGGTAAGGAAGGAGGTAGTTTTCTGGCTGAAAGAAACAAACAAGGAATAGTTAACAAGCTCAGCACTGTGAAGAATTATACAGCTATTGATTGATTTGTACTTTGCAGTGTATACTTTTCCCTGGTTGATTATGCTTCTTAACTCCTATGCAACTGCTAATATATTCTTCTGTAATTCAGTCTCAAAGTTATGTTCTTTATTGGCTCTGACCTTTACTTGTTTCAAAATTGACAGGGAAGAGCACTGTGGCTTGTGCTCTTGGTCAAATTTTGCATAAAATGGGAAAGTTATCTTACATTCTTGACGGGGACAATCTTAGGCATGGCTTGAATAAGGACCTTAGTTTTAAAGCTGAAGACCGTGCAGAAAATATAAGGAGAGTTGGTGAGTCGCATCTATTTAATGATTAGTTTCTTGTGATGAGGCCCCAGAATCACTATATTTATAAGTTGCAACAATTGAGAAGTTGCCTGATAGTTTTGTGACTGCACATGTGTGCATATGTGTGTATGTTACAATTAATTATCGGCTTAAAGAAAGATTTCTTGTTCCATCAAGGTGAGGTGGCGAAGCTGTTTGCAGATGCTGGAGTCATTTGCATCGCAAGCTTGATTTCGCCATTTAAAAGAGATCGGGATGCCTGCCGAGCACTTTTGCCTGATGGAGACTTTATTGAGGTCACTATTTGACTTGTTATTAATATGGTTATATGCCTTATGAACTCAAAGAAAATTGGCCTGTGATTTGTTACCTTACTTGCACAACATAGATATGACAGGTCTTCATGGATGTGCCACTACAAATATGTGAAGAAAGAGATCCCAAGGGCCTTTATAAGCTTGCACGTGCTGGAAAGATCAAAGGTAGTCAATCAGCCATTCTTTTCAAGGTATTATCTTTCTAACCTTTCCAGCGATTTTTAGTCTAATGGCATTTTGCTTTGGCTGCTTCTGTGTTCAGGCTTTACAGGGATTGATGATCCTTATGAGGCCCCATTGAATTCTGAGGTACGTATGCTGTTTCATTTACCCAGCACCATTAATGGACTTGTGGGACATAGATGGACACACATAAACAACATATTCATTACAGACAAATACAAGTCCCCTTGGGTTGGAATGGCTTTCTAAAGCACCTTTTGATTATATCAATACATAAAAACCTATTTCGGAACTAAATCCTGCTCAATGCACTTCCCAAGAGGTATACAGTGCTTCTAAGGAAATGAGAAGGTCAATAAGGCTATTTTTGCTGGATAATCTTTGATTAAGGAAATAACAGACATCACAGAGAGAGAAGAAAAGTGAACCTCTGTGTTACCCTTGCAGTTTAAACAAATCACTGTGGTATCTCTAGTGAATCTCTTTCTTGAAAAGGTTTCGCACATTGACATCTTTAATAGCATTGCTAGTATGAAAAATATCCTTGTTGAGAAGATATTCTTTGCTTGTTTCTATTCATCAGATAGTGCTGAAGTATGGAGATCCGTGTTCTTCCCCTGGTGAGATGGCTGAAAATGTAGTCCTTTATTTGGAAGAGAAAGGTTATCTTCAAGCCTAATAATGGCGGCTTTATTCTCTGCTACCAAAGTTTTGTCACTGTACTCTGCTTCGTAGCTTGCTTGAGCGCCATATTCTACGTCTTCTACCTCCCTGATGAAGCGATGAATTTACAAGCAAATTACGCTAATTTGTCCCAAGGTTTGGCTAAATTACAGCCGGTACCTCTGGTTTCAAAAACTTGCTCTATCCTCAGATGTGTAGATATATTTTTGCAAAAACTTCCCTCCATTTTTTAATCAATAATTATTATTATTTTTGTGCCGTTAGAAGAATGATACTGATTAAGTGGTATCGATTCTTGTAATTTATTTGGAAATGAGCCTTCTGTTCTGGCTGTGTATATAAAATATAAGTAACTGTGATTGTAGTCTGTTGCTGCATCTCATATTACGAGATTTGGTAAGGTCGGGATGCCTTTTTGGAAGCCAAGTCCTTTTACGTGAATGTCTCTGACATGTTTCCGTTATAAAAATAAAATGTCTCTATTTATTGAGTTTGTATAATGAATTCTGAATTTGCAAAATGTATTGTGAATTTTTCTTTTCTTTAAAGTGTGCTTGGTTCAAATAGAGTTAGATTAAGTGAGATTTATTAAAGTTAAGGGAAAGGACGTTATAAGCTTGGTTGATTCAGGAAAATAGGAGGTTAGGTTTGATTTAATTAATTGAATCTGTTGCTATTAGCTGAATATTGCAATATATTTAAATTGACCAGAAAGGGGGGAAAAAACTGTATAGTGTGATTTACATGGGGTGTAATGCTTTCTTTGTATGCATGTTGATACATGGGTTGTTTTTATTTATACCATTTCTGATTTTTACTTATAAGTAAATCAAATTTCGAATATTTTACTTAAAATCTTGATCAAATAAATATGGGTTAAAAAAAATTATGAGGTGGTTATTAATATACACGTCTCCCTCCCAGATGAAGTTCTATATCTTAATTTGGGTTGAAGAAAATGATCAGAATAAAGATTCAAAATGTGATTATATATATATATATTAATGCTCAAGAATTCATTCCTAAATCCTAACACGTACGAGAGGCTGTGACATACAGTTTATAAATTACCGTCCAATTCATGAGAAAAAACTTATGAACTTATATTATCATTGGAGTATTTAGCAGTAAATCTATGTAATGAATAATATTGTTGTGCAAAGATTAGAAGTAAGCTGAATAACCCAAAAAAATAAAAATAAAAATGACGATCATTCCTGAGAATATAAATGTAAAATCAAGAATTTAACGGCTACATTGGATAGGTGCCTCAGATTTCACATCTATATATATATCCACACAAGTCATCTTGCATGAATGTTGAATTCTTCCCCCAAGTCCTAATTCAATTCCCAGCGAAGAATAACAGAAGGAGTCGGAAAAATGAGGTTGTTTGGTCCGATGTCGGAGGGTATAACATGAGAAACTAAGGAAAAAAAAGGGAAACAGAACGAATCAGAATAGCTAAAACTCATCTGGCACTGGCTATGTTGTTCGTCTTCCTCTTCTTCTGATTCTGCAGAGTGCTAAAAAGCAAGACACGAGAGATGAGATGACAGTGACGACCATGTTCTTCAAGCTTTGCAAGATTCTGGAGAATCTCATTTCTTGAAGCTCCCATAACGTTGAAACGCTGAACCAGAATCCATCTTTAACCACTTCAAATGGATCCATAAGCCAAGCTTAGAAATTAAGATCCTAATTGCCGAAGAAGAAGAAGATTCCTGGAAACAGTAAGATATTTTTCCTTCATTTGACAGGTGGAAGTGGGGGGACCTTTGGCTACCTAGAAGGAAGGAATAACACCACATAGTAATTACTTTGTAGGATTTATTTAATGAGTTGATATATATATACACACACATATATTTATGTTTGTCAATATGTTTCTAATTTATACTTGTACTAACAATAATTAAGTAGGAGAGGGAGAGGTAAAAGGGGAATTAAGGAAGATGATTGGAGTGTTTTTAAAAAGAAAAATACTTAGGTCAACTTTTATGGATCCATTTCGTTAGGTTCTCCAATCACATGTGGTCATGTGTCTTATGTTTGAGTTATTATCATTTAATTACAAAATCAAATATAATAAATAAGACACATGTGTATATATAATTGGAGAACTTGACGATATGGATATAAGGAACTTGACGTTAGTATGGTCCTTTTAAAAATAAATGTCGGATTAATTAATTTAACTAATATAGTTGAATATATCTTTTATATTAAAGATTCGGGGATGAAATAATATATTGAGTTAATTCATTTGCAAAAGCACTGTAAGAACAAGTTTTTTTTTTGTTTTGTTTCAGAGGGTCTGAACAATTGGCAAAAAATAAAACAAATTATTCTCAATGATTTTGTTCTCAAATCTCAATCAACATCTACAGCTACATCAACACCAACCATATTTTATTATCATTTGGGTTCGCCGTGTGTATTACAAGGAGCTGTGTGTGGCTGAGGAATAATTAGTAGTGAATGATCCACTCGGTGAGGGATTTAAATTCCTAGATACTTTTAAGTGTTAGCGGATATGTTTTTTTTTTCTTTGGAAAAAGACACAAAAATAGAATTGAAATAGGTAAAAGATAAATAAATGTTGAGTGTTGTTATTAATTAAAATACTTAAGGTGTTAATAAGTTTTGTAGTCGTTGATTAAGACATCAAAGGTGTGAAGTAGATATATTAACATATTGAATATCTTAATTAATAATAACTGTAAAACTTAGTTATCTTTTATCTAATTTAATTGTATTTTTGTGTCTTTCCCCTTTTTTCAATCTTAAATGTAAAAACTTATTCTACTTTATTTTCAAGATTTATAATTTTTTTATTAAATATTTTTTTATTAATTTCACATATTAAGAGGTGTTTTTATCTGGGGGAATAATATCTAAGACAAATAACTAAAAATTATTTTTGTAAAAAAATAAATAACGCACACTTTTTATAAATACAGAGGAGTTTTCATCTAGAGAGTTTATATTTTCATAGCAAGAAGAAACAGAATTTGTGACCAAGAGTTGGTATAAGGATGGGAGAGGAGCATTGCTTTATTTTATAGAAAATTAGAATTTTTAGAGAGGATAATAAATTATTATTTTTTTTGAAATGTTACAATTATCCTTCTAACATTTACATCTTGTTTAAATATGAAAATATTTAAGGAAAACAAACAATGTTACGCTCAATAATTTGTGTGAAGAAATTAAAAGGCTACAAAAAAAAAATTGAAATGATCTATTAATAGGACAGAGCAAGCTCTCTTCTCTTTTTATATTCTATTTATTTATTTTTAAAATTTTTTTAGAGTTGATATTGATATATGAACGTATTGGTTTGTTCACCTTCAATATATCTAATCTATGAATGTTTTTGAGCTCTTAACTGTTTAACTGTTTTGAAATTTGTATTAAAGTAACATTTTATTATTGTAGAAGATTTTTAATTTAAATATGAACATATGCAAGATTATGTGTATAGTGTGCACTCCATTAGCAAAACGATTTATTTCATTAAAAGAAAAAAATAATAAAGAATAATATTTACTAATTGGATTCCTTAGCTGTCTCTATGGAGGTGAGGTGGGTCCTATGACTATATATTTTGGCAGCAATCATGTTAATCAATAATTCAATCTCTATATATAATAAGTGCAATAAAACCTGATTTGTCAACAACTTAATTTTTTATATTTGCTTTTAAAAATTGTGCACACCTCAACCTTCTTCTTCTTCTTCTTTTTTAAAATTTTAAAGAGTACCATACGTTGAATTTGCCAGCCCTCCATCTCTATCAGTGCAGGATCCACATCATGAATTTCAAGTAAATTCCAAAAGCTTAATACATAATTTTTGATGAAAAATTTCCATATTGAATAGGAGGGATCTAATTGGAGCACCAACACTTTCCAAATATTAAAATATATAGTGTTCTTTTGACGAATAAAAATTTTAAATAGGGAATTTTACTTTAAGAATTGTTCTCCAAAACAGTTTTGTAAAACAGTTTTTAGAACTAAATTTTAAAAATAGTAATAAAAAAATCTGTTTAGATAGTTGTTTTTTAAAAAAACATATTTTTTGAATTGATGTAACGGCAAGGCTGTCGGTGGTGACGTGGCGGTGGTCATTATTAGTAATGTAGAGTTAATAGTGAGTAAGTGATATCTTAAAAAAAACAAAAAAAAAGAAAAGAAAACAACTTAAAACTATTTTTTTTAATTTTTTTAAATTTTTTTTTGTTTTCTTGTTTTTAAAAATAATTTAGTAAAAACAGCTTTTCAAACAAATTTTTTGTTTTTTTGTTTTTTTTAAAAAAAGTATTTCCAAAATAAGTTATCGTCTTCACCTGGTGTTTTATAGGTGCAGCTCACATGGTATAACAGTCAAATACTTTAGAGTTTAGATCATAATTGATAGCTGAATACATTGATTCTTAAATACATAAAATGATTAATAAATTTGGAAATATTTGATTACCACAAATTGAAGTATGATGCACAGTGTGATGTTGTTCTCTGATAGAGTTCCTGAAGTGAACCTAGCCAAAGATTTGGGACCAATTCAATAAACTGCTTCACCAATATGTGGATTTGGCTTCGTTTGAATTGAGTTTTTAAGAATAGCTTATAAAATATAATATATTTTTTAAAATAACTTTTTAAAAATAGCTTATTACAAAAATCTAAATTTTGATAAAATGATAGTGCTTTAGTAAATATTGCCATAATAGCTTTTTTAAATGGTCAAATAACTAAAAAATAATATTAGCTTTTGTGATAATTGTATAGAGAAAAAAAGAAGGAGAAAGAGAGAGAAAAAAAAGAGGAAAGAGAAAAGAATTTTTTTTGAAAGAAGTAGTTTTTTTTTTAAAACTTAGGTTTTAACCCCTTAAAATTCTGGTCTGTAACAATTGTTGAGTGTTTGTCTAACTTTTTTTTTTTTTAAAAAAATTAGGTTTTGCACCTAGGTTTCAATGCCAAAACCTAGATTTTGAAATTTTATCCAAACACCGATTTGTGACCAATAAAATCAATTGCTTCACCAATATGTGGATTTGGTTTGCTCCTAAGTTTTGATATATAAATTTGTTATAAAGCCAAATGATTTACGTGTGAAGAGTACCTATTTGTGATGCTGACATACATAAAAAGCCAGTTAGTATCATACTATTTTCAATATTATCCATAGTACTTGTTATATCCTATCCTATCTAATTGTAAGAGTTAAATAGGATTCATTTTGGTCACAAATGTAAGACTTAATTTTACTTTATCTCTCAAATATATACTTCTTTTCCCTCAAATTATTTCTATTAAATTAAGAAGGTTTCTATCAAGAAGTAGTAGTTCTAATACAAATAATTAAATATGGTATTTTAGAAAAACTCACACTCTTTTTTTACAGATAACCAACTTAACTAATTTCTTTCATTTTTAGAAGTTAATTATTTAATTCTCACGTGAAAGAGCAGAAGGAGTATTGAGTATGAAACAAGATGATGACCAAACTACGCCTAAACTTGAAATCTCTTAAAAAGTCAAAAAATCCCTTAGATGCAATCTCATTTCTTAATTCAGGTGAGGAGATGAAGTACATTGTTTAATAGAACTAATATGAACCAAAAAAGGGAGTACAGCTGATATGTCTCTCCAATCAATTATCAGTAAGACCATTCTAAGCCTAACATTCATGTTTTTGTTAGATAACAAATTCAAATTCCAATTATTGCCAATTTCTCGGTCCCACTCAAAACATACAGGCTAGTTAGGCAGATTGCTTATCAAAGCCCCAAATTTTAACCATGTCCAAATCTATTGCAGGATCAAAGTTACATATGCAAGGTTCCTTAGAAAAATAAGGTAGAACATTGAGCAAGTCCCTTGTTAAAAGCATATCTTGTCTTCTTTTAGGGTGTGTTTGGATGGGGAGAAAGGGGGAAAAAATGAATATTAGATTTAAAAACTTATATAAATGGTAAAAAAATTTACTATTTTTAGAAGTTTTCTCTCATAATTTTCTCTCCATCCAATCATGAGGTTAAACTGGACATGTACATTAACATGATGAACAAACATACCTATTTAGCTATGGTCGACTAAAACCATTATCTTTCTGACAGAAATCTACAAGCAAGAGCCCACTGATCTTTGTGAAACAAAGAAATTCTAGTGCTTCAATTTCTTCCATGATATTGTGAACAAACATTACTGCCTAGAATTATATCAACTGAGTTTTTTTTCTTCTTGGTCTAAAAGTGGGGAAAAAAAATACAGAAGCTAAGTGAGAAATCTGATCCTGCATGGAATCCCAGTTTGCTGGACTCACTGCAATTTGCAACAAACACATTCACTTCAAGGTCACTTGTTCTGGATTGGATTTGAATTGCTTAGAGGTGCCTTCTTTAAACTTGTATCCACAGACCTCCATGAAGCTTCATGGCCTGTTTCTAAACTATATTTAGACGGCGAGAATGAAGAGGAAAAGGCTAACAACTTTCTTGGCGAATGCCGGTTCATCAGCTGGCTACTTTCAGCCTCACACCTTGCTGGAACTTTAGAACACCTAATGATATGTACGAGAATCAGTATAAAGAAAGCCATTCGTTGAGTGGAATTCATGGCAGATTGGCTTAAACTAAAAAAAGGAACAGATAGTTATAGTTAGAGACTGGTAGTGCGAAAGATTCAGATTTAGGGAAAGGAAGAAAGGACCTGTACCTGCCACAGATGGATTATTATTCCACAGGGGCACATTTTCTTTGTTGTTTTGTTGGATTGAACATGGAACGGACATTGTCATGTGATACTCGGATTTGAATCTTATACTTTTTGTTATGACAGTCACATGATAGAAATTTGGTTTTTTCATTTTCTCAAGTTTGTGATTAGACTAATGTGATTGTACCTATTGGTTTAGGACAGGTGTGGCAGAAACAGCTAAACTTGGCTGGGTAGGATTGTTATTCAAAAGCTTGAAGTTACTTTTCCCAAGCAGCCATCACTATGTTCATCTCATATAATCCAAGCAAATGCTCCGGGAGTTAAAAATATAGAAGCTAAATAATTAATTTGTTGATATTAAGAAAATTGGTTAAATTAGTTCTTTAAAAAAAGTGTGTTGGTTTCCCTAAAGTACCCTTTAGTCATTTGCATTTAAAAGCTAATTTTTTAGGAAAACTCCTATAATATGTATAATCAATAGGGAAATTGTGAAAGAAAAAATTATAAATTTAGAAGATCAAGCGGATAGATGACTTAAAGCATCAACACTTGCTCCACTAAACATGTGGCCTCTCTGATGCGGTTGGTTTTGGTATAGTTCTATGAAGCATATGATAGTTAATTAGTTAATTGAGGGCAGAGTCAAGTTGAGGCTTCATTTTCAAAGATAGAGGTTGTTCTTGGAAGGGTACCACTAACCTTAGAAATAAATTCAAACCAGATCTACAGGTGGCGACTGGGAATTGGATATTGTGTCTTCTTCTGGAAAAAAAAAAAAAACCATTGTCTTTGTCCACTAGACAAAAAAAAAAAAAAGATTCTAATACTCCTTCGAGGAATCTTCCAAGTTCCAACCCTTTTTATATTTTCGAGGAGTAAGACTAACATTAGACATGTTTTCTTCAGCTTGATGGACTTGGATCTGAAATTCCATTTAGCAAAAAATGAAACATGAAAAAGAGAGACATATTGTCCTTGTAAATCTTACTACCTCATGTACTTGACATAAGAACTTATAACTTGTTTACAAATATTACGAAAATTAATTTATTTAGTTATTTGTAATAAATGTATATTGACCTCTCTAAACTGCTTAGTGCCTACCATAGCACTAGAACTACCATTCACTGGGAATTTCCTTGAGATCAATAGGGATATTTTGAGCTAAACAATATAAATTTGAGGGCAAAGTAGATTGATGTCTTATACTTAATATCTAAGTAGTATTGAAGGTATATTTTATACAGACAGGTCACATCTCTTTCCCTGTGTGTGTTTGGTTCATTCATTATATGCAGAATAATCTCTCAAACTAACAGGTGTCTGTGTAAGTATATTGCAAAGTAGGCAATGAGCCAATGACTAGAATTAATGACAGACAGAATTATAAGTTATACAACCATCAATTCACAAAATAACCACATCTCATTTTATATCATCTTTGTCAGAAAATACTGGAGTATTCTCCTTCCAGTTAAGACTACTATAACCAAAATTCCTTGCAAAACAAGAAACCAGTTGCTCTTGAATTATCTCTTCAGCAGGAAGAACAAGACCTGTCTCTCTTCTTAAAGAAGTGACCTCTTTATCTGTAATTCCACAGGGAACTATGTGCCCAAAGTAGGACAGATCAGGATCAATATTAAATGCCAAACCGTGAGAAGTTATTCCATTTGAAATCCGTACACCAATTGCACCTATCTTCCTTTGCTCAACCCATACCCCTGTCTCACCAGCTTGCCCAGGACAAGCTTTCACACCATACTTAGCAGCCAGTTCAATCATGGTTAACTCGAGTTTCTCCACGAAGCTTCGAGCACCGAGTCCAATCTCGCGAAGTGATATAATTGGATATAGAACGGCTTGGTGTGGACCATGAAATGTTATGTCTCCTCCCCTTTGCGTGTAATGAAGCTCAGCCCCTACTCGTTCAAGTTCAGACTGAGGAATCAGTAAATTGTGATCAGTTCGTCTTCTGCCGACAGTATACGTAGGTGGATGTTGCAAGGACAGAAGAGTGTCACATATCGTATGAGATTTACGATCCAAGACCAGCTTTTCCTGCAGTTTTAATGCATCCATATAGTTGACAATTCCCAGTTTCCAGACCTCAAGGCTTCGCAAAACTCTCATCCCCTGTTGATAATGACATAACTAATTTGGAGAATTGAGAAGAGTTTATATATCAGAGTCACTCAGCAAGCCAAACACTCATTCAATAACATCAATGGTGCATAATCATCAAGCCTACTCATAACAATGGCCACAAAAACCTTTTTATACAAAGTATCTTGGGCTATGATATTGTCTATCTTTATCTTCCTCTATAACTAAGCAGAATAAGCTTCAAAGAGATAAAAAAAGCAAACTCTTCTGATATTAGCTCTATGGTAGGGTGAATAAACTTTTGGCCATACTAGTGTACAATCCAAACTAGCATCCATTACATTACATTTGGGAAAAATTGATGAAGCATTTTCTAGCCATTACTACACGCCTGGCTTGCCCTTTTGAAAATCGTATTCTACTTGCACTATGGCTTCAGATACAAATGTCGCCACTGCAATGGAATCGGATACAGGATCAATCTCAGGTCAAATGAACTTAGTTTTCATTCAACAATCACAACCTTACCTTCGTATACTCAATTTGGTGTAAAAATAATTTATCCTCTAAACAAGAACTTCACAGAAAAAGCATCTTGAGATTCTAGCAAGGACTGAAGGGAACCACTTTGATACTCACAAGTAAAATGTAATAAATAGGAAGAATGTCCTGTGAATCAAAACCAAGTAAAAGCTACAATTATAATGTACTGGATATGGACTTCAACTATAAGTCTCTCCTTTAAGCAATTTATTAAGCACTTGGTGTGTGTGTGTGTGTGTGTGTGTGTGTATTAGACAATACCATACAATGAGACTAGCCTTTAAGCCATACCATATTCATGCTTAGAATTAAATCCTAGTTTACATTTAACAAACCCTCTTTTCTTTGCCACTCTACCTTCCTAACAAGCTGGATGAGTGATGAACACACAAGAGGGAGGAAGAGATACAGACTCGAGAAAGAAAGCACGTGACTGTGGTTGATTGAAGGAATGAAAGAAAAAAAGCAGAATGAGAATGACTACTGAATTTCTAGCAGAAGAAATAGATAAAATCAAAGCAAGGAGGGGTGATGAGAAAAACAGTACGAAGATGCATAGGATGAAGAACTTACGGGAAAGAGAAGCGTGCAGGGGCGAAGCTAAACAATGAAAAAGAAAGTTATAAATGTGGAGAAAGCGGCACTAACCAAAGAAAGAATCGGAAGTTGGCGGCGCTACCCAGGGAAGAGCTGGGAATGTAATTGGATAGATTCTCAATTGAACAGTGTGATTTTTCTCCTCTGATTCGAGATTTGGAAAAAGTATAGTTCTTTACAATGTTGATGTTTGAAACTAAAATTTGATTCCAGTCCAGATTTTGTTCCTTTGCTGTATTGAAGGTATCAATTTCAGAGCCCGGTTCGCAATAGGTAAAAGGGGAAAGGAACAATCAAAAGAAGTTATAAATAGTGAAAGCCACACTTACCAATGAAAGAGTGGAAGCTGTTGAATGCGAGTGTTGAAGAGAGAAAGCAGCAGAAATCTGAGAAAGAAAAAAAAATCTCAGCTGAGATACAAATCGTATTCTATAAATAGATCCGGATACAAATTTTTTATCGGGTAGCCTCCACATGATAGATGCGACATTGAAGAAATAATTAAAAAATACATGAAGCGCCTAAAATTGTATGATTTATTTATCATTTACAGCTTTTAAAAAGAGGAGAATGAATAGAAATTGCTTGAAAATAGACAGAAAGATTCGCTAATTAATCAACTTACGATTAGCGACGTATTAAAAAGTAAATATCTTGAAACTCATCCGGAAATCACTGGCCACCCTCTAATAATTTTCTATTTCGCCGTTTCTTCTCTCGTTCTCTGGTTTTTCCGCCTATATTAATCTGATGGAGTCGCCGTTCCCATTGACAAGAAAAGGGGGAAGGAAAAGAAAGAGAGAGAAGAGACAGAAATCAATTTCAAAATCTGTCTGTCTCTGTCTCTTTCTGCGTTGAACTAGTGGCCGAGGCTTCTGAGTCAGGATCAGGAAGCCATGGCCAGTTTCGTAGGAACCACACAGAAATGCACGCTCTGCGACAAAACCGCCTACCCCGTTGATCGGTTAGCCGCCGACGGCCGTGTTTACCATAAGGCTTGCTTCCGATGCCACCATTGCCGGAATACCCTCAAGGTATAGTAAATAACAATTTCTCTATCTTACTTATGTTTATTAATATTAATTCATAAAAATTAAATTATTTTTAACAATGATTTTTTTTACCAAAAACATTAATTAAAAGTTTTACAAAAGAGCCAAAACCAAAAAGAACAAACATAATTATAAAATAATCTAGAAAAATATTCTAAAAAATAACTTTACAGTAGAAAAAGAAAATCAGGCAATAAATATAAAATTTCATGAAAAGTAGTGTAGTTTCTTTTTTTTTTCAACAACAAGTCCACTTCATTCACATAAAGCTAGGTTTAATTTTCTTTATATAATTATTTAAAATAATAATATATTTAATGGAGTACTTAATTCCTAATTGCCCACATTTCACTTCATTATTATCATTTCAGCTAGCCTTATCTGGTAGCATATATAATTCATTTTAAGCATTATTTCATGCAAGAACATACAGCTTGCATTACTTTTAGTGATATAAAAGAGAATTTGTATAATTTACTTGTATTTGCTTACCTTCAATTCAATTTTGTTAAAAGAGCAAAATTAAATGATTTAATAAGAAAAGAAAAGGTAATTACATTTATTTAAAAAATTGAAATGACTGATGGTGTGTTTGGGAATTGGTAATGCAGCTGAGCTACTACTGTTCATTTGAGGGGGTACTATATTGTAGACCCCATTATGATCAACTCTTCAAGCGAACCGGCAGCCTTGACAAGAGCTTTGAAGGTCTCATCTTTTTTTTTTTCTTTTTTTTTTTTTCATTTTATATATTTCTCTTATTTAAATTACATATTACTTCTTACTTATGCATAATAAATAAATGGAAAAATATTATTTATAGGTCCCGGTCAAAACTAAATAAATAAATTGGATACTGAAGGTATGTACCGTTAATTAATGAATTCAACTCACTAGTTTTACTTGTAACTATGCAAGTTCTACTTGTTAATGTGGTGTAAATATGGGTTTTTGGGATCTTTCTGTATTTATTATTTAGTTGTCTGGATCAATTGTTGTTGATGTTCCTTGATAATTTTGTATCTATTAATCTCAGGAACACCCAAGATTCAAAAACCTGAAAAAGTACCAACGGATAATGAGGTTAGGGTTGAAGTCAAAGAATTATTATTCCTTCCTTCATTTAACTCGAATTGCATTAATTCATTATTATTTTTTTTTTGGTTTTCTAATTAATGAATTGAATTGGTTTAATTTGTTGATGACATGTAACAGAATGCAAAGATTATCTCAAGTGTGTTCTTGGGCACCAAAGACAAATGTGCTGGTTGCCAGAAGACAGTTTATCCTACTGAGAGGGTACATATCTATTCTATACACTTAAAACATTTATGTGTGTGTGTGTGACTTTAACCATCACTTATTCTCTCTGCATTTTGAGCTTGAAACCCAAAACTCACATTGGTCATAAGCAGAGTTACTAATATAAGATTATAAAAAATGAATCGGTTGTTTTCCCGCCAAATCTGGCCCCAAATAAGACAATGACAAAAAATAGTGTATCAAGAGATGTTGGCTCTAATGGAAGGGGATTTGGCCGTTTAAACGTCAATTATTAAATTCTAATTTATGTGAATACAAAAAACGGCCTTTAAGAAAACTACTTTTAATTAGGTATGATAATATTTGAATATGACCCATATAATCAGATAATTATATCATAGTACTACAAAAATCGTACCACCAAACACTCGGCTTAATTGGTAAGGGGTTATAGTCTCTAAACTAGATTATCTTGAGTTTGAGCTCTAGGAATGAATTAGTATTAAATACTTGGTGGTAGTGTGGTCCTACCTGGCTCAATCCCATTAGTCTATAGCCACCAGAAGCTCCATGCCAAAAACCAAAAAAAGAAAAGAAAAGAAAGAAAACAGAACAAAAAGAGAGAGAGAAAGAAAACAGACACTGATATGAGAGTGACATGCATGCAAGACAAGAGTTGGCCTCACTTCCTCTCTTTCTCTGACGTCTCACAATGACACTGTCATATAAATGCAACGACTTCATTTTTTGTGAAGCTAATTTAATTTTCCAATAGAACAAGTGAGTACAGTTAATTACAGTGACTATATATGAATTAAACGATGGATTTGAATGATTTGCAGGTAACAGTGAATGGGACTGCGTATCACAAAGGGTGCTTCAAGTGCAGCCGAGGAGGGTGTACAATAACCTCAGCCAACTTCATCACTCACGAGGGAAAGCTATTCTGCAAGCACCATCACATTCAACTCTTCAAAGAAAAAGGCAATTACAGCCAGCTTGACGGCGACCGTGCCGGCAGTCCCTCTCCTTCTCTCAAAGTTGGTTCTTAATCCCTAATCAATCGGAATATATATATATATATATATATATATCTTGGCAAAATATATATATAGCTCACACATGGCTGCATTTGAGGGCTTTAGGATGTAGAGTTTTATGATCATCTCCCCTTCCTCCCTTTTCTCACTCTCTACCTCTTGTATTTCCTTTGTACTAAAATAACAAGAAAGACAATAATAATAATATATTACATTTGGTCTTTAATATAAAATCTCGTTCAGAGTGTAATTTGCATAATGAATGAGATCTTATATTAAAGATAAGAGATAATACTATATATTTTATACTTTAATAAAGGAAGAGATCATGCAACATATAGATACACATGCAGGTTGTGCTAATTAAGTTTCTCAATACAAAAAAACCTAGCACAAGTTCATTTTTGAAACTAGGTCAAGATTTCTAGCCATAATCTGAAGGTCTGTATATAAATTGAATCACAACCCAATATGTGTGTGTGTGTGTGTGAAGGAATAAACAACCCTAAATGGGAGTTTGAGAGAGTGTGTTCTGATAAGTGAAGCCAAGGCTTGCTTCACCAACTGCTATACAAAACAGTACGCACACCCTTGTCTAAGTTGATGTTCTTAGAACTCAAAAAAGAGTTTGATGAAGATTTCTTGTGTTGTAACATTGAAATGCTCAGAAAAAGTTTGCTCATTATATTATTGAACAGGAAATGGAGGATGCTGTACAAGGAGAGGTACAAGGTTTTGGAGATGGAGAGCAAGGTGGCAACGATGACTGTAACTCATTATGTGAAACAGAGAGTTCGATGGTTTCAAGCACTGCTTCTCCAACTTGTCATGATGAATATACTCCATGTTCATCATCTCATCGCGAGCTTGTTTCTGAAACTGATATGGATCAGCTTGCAGCAGGGGATGTTACTCCGATGAAGAATGGAGACCCAAAGAGGGTGCTTGAAAAGCTGAACTTGCAGCTGTTAGATAAAAATGGAAGGGAGGTGCCAATACAGGTGAAATATGGGGCTTTTGAGAAGAAGAAGAAGAAAGCTAGAAAGGAGTCTGTCATGGGAAGAAATATTGGCAAGTCTTTCAATTCATGAGAATCCTTGCTCCTTAGTTCAATATGAATTAATGTATGTGGTTTCAGTTAAATATTCCATCTTTGTCTAGTCTTGGTCTTGGAAGACATCAAAGAGTGAGGGCCTATATCCTTTTTACATTTATTCTTAGTTTAACACGTACAGCATTTTTTTTTTGAGGGGAAGGATTTATATTGGTTTAGATCAACTTTGCTTCTCTCCTTATCCCTTCTCCTCCTTAACCTTCCTTAGCCATTTGATCAAATATCCAATGGTCTAGATTTATAACATATAAATCTGGACTTGATCCAATAGCTAAAAAGAGCTAAAGAAAGTCAAAAATAAGGAGAGGAGCTAAAGGCGATTTATATACTAAACTTTAAACTAATGACATTATAGCCTAGTAGTATAAATGCGCCCATTAAGTGAGACTCCATTGATACGATGCCTGCTTTTGTAATTGAGAAAAGAAAAATACTAAATTTTGGATTGCTGCCACTCAACATCCAAGAAACCGAGGTAATCCATTTTTCTCTAAGGTTGTCTCTCCATTTTTGAGTTTGAAAGGAAGTATAGTATAGACATGGCCAAGAAAAAAAAAAACCAATTAAAAAAAGAGGGAAAATGTGTTTAATGTGGGGTCATTGAAAAAGTTGTAATGTCCTGCTTGTGGATTTCAGCTAATAATAGGGTTTTTAGGTGATTCTATATAAATAAAAGGGAATTGTTAAGTTCTTCTGAACCGAAGGTTGTATAATTTTATTTTGTCAAATATTTTTGCTATTAAAGATAGACGGGTATACATAGTACCATATCTTCCAACATAGGAAGATGGGGAAAAATTCACAAAAGAAAATATTTAAGAGAAATTAATGAAAAACAAACCCGAATGTCAAAACTATACAAAGGAAATGGGCATCAATTTCTCATAACTGATTTAGTCTGAGTTTTTACTTCCAGCACACTAATTAATGAAGAATAAAAACCGAAATTGACTCACAAGGAAAAGACGCATAGCAGAAATGCCCCATCAAACTCCAGAATTACTTTTTATAAAAACATCTGCTGAAAATACCAGTCTTAAAAGTACACATCAATGATCAACCTTGGGATTTTGAGCTAAAATGATAGCTGACCCCTTCAAATCAGCCAATCTGTACATTGAATGTACAATGAAAAACCCACATAATAATTACATAAATAAATTTGTACAAGCATGAAACAATTGCATCGTGCCTGTCCAGC
Organism: Acacia concinna; assembly: GCA_037177275.1. Taxonomy (NCBI): domain Eukaryota; kingdom Viridiplantae; phylum Streptophyta; class Magnoliopsida; order Fabales; family Fabaceae; genus Acacia; species Acacia concinna. The sequence goes on along the minus strand of JBAGKO010000001.1, from coordinate 19,369,578 downwards.
ACAACTTTTAATTTTCTCCCTCTGGAAACAAATTACCCAAAACTCTTGTCCTCCTGCCTATCAATTCTACATCATTCACCCTTTCTCAGTCTATACTGTCGAAACAACAATTACACAGAGCAGTGTGTTCATACAGCTTCTATGTCAGGAACCACATTGGAATTCATTCCAGTATCTTTTAACATTTGAGCTACAAATATCACAAGTTCCATCATCTCAAACCCAGCAGCTGACACAGTATCTACCTTCTCAACACTGCTGTCCCGGTTTATTTCCCCCGAGTCACTGCCAGCACTATCTCCACTTACACCAACTTCCTCCCCGGCTGACCAGCTAACGGGTAGGGAGCTGCCAAGAGCAGTCCTTAAAAGTTTTGCCTCATTGATCACGTTGTCAAGGACTTCATAAACAGCAGACTTTGTACCTTCTGAAGTCACAGAATCTTTGGCCTGGAAACCATATCAAGGCAACCTATATTAATGCATCAGCTATCAAGTTTGAGAAATAAAGATAAATTTTTTTATGGTAGTAGACAAGTTCGATACTAAGTTTAGTTGTTGCTACATGAATAAGAAGGAAACATCAAGCATTCACAAAAGGCAATGTTTCCTCTAAGAGATAAACGTTATTACTCTAGCAATAAGCACTAGGCCATCATGAGGCCGGAAAAAAAATTGTTGCTTTTACTCATGTGATGTGATACCTTTAAAAGAGAAAGACGAAGTCTATGAAACGAAGAAGTCAGATGATCCAAGCTTTCCAAGCTTTCCTTAAGAGTAGCGACATCAATCTTCATTCTAAGGGGAGAAACAAAAGAAGAATGAGAAAAGCAGAACTATGCAAGTAAAAAGAAGAATGAGTCATTTGCCAAGGTGCGCCTTCTTCAAATGAGTCAAATTGACATGACATCTGCACAGATTTCCCATTCAATATCATCTAATGGTGCAATAAAGGAAAGCACTAAAGACTAATAATTAGCACATGCCTTGCAAGGTCCATGCTGCTAGAACTCCATTCACTATTAGGATCACTGTCGACTTCATTTCTGCCCGCATCTAGTGGATTCATCCATCGTTTCAAATATGTTTTCTTCAGTAAGTTTCTTAATCTTCCATCTTGTTGATGAATAACTAACTTTCTTTCTCCACTATCAACCACAGATTTTTCTTCTTTGGTCAGGGGGCCAAATTTTCTGCACGTAATTAGTTTTAAATCATTAAAACAAAATAACAATATGGATGAACGAATATTTCAGCTAGCAGTACAAACAAATAACAAGAGAGTTTTAAAAGAGTTTGCAGCTGGTAAATGATTAAGAATCTAATTGTTAGAAACGAATGAATCATTCCCAAGTATTTACTACAGGAAAAGAAATTAATCCTGTCCTACAGCCTTACTCACTAAAGGTCTTATATATTGACACTTGCCTAAGCAGAAGAAATAGGGATTTTTTTTTTCTCTGGGAGAATTGCATTTTAAGTCCCAAGTAAGAAAAATAATCCATTGACAAGTCCCATGGTAGTTCTCAACTTGTCAAGGGAAACTCTTCACTTGTCAATAGGGATTTTTCTGATATTATTTCTCTTATTTGGGACCTACATGCAATTCTCCCTTTTTTTCCTAAATGCAATAGAAGAAAACAGACCTCCCCATGAGATTCTACCAACTTGAAAAAGAAATGCTAGTAGAGTTAAGGGGTGTTTAATATTCCAGTGGTCTTGTCAAGAAAATCAAGACCCGTTATCATTACACACAGGGATATTCATTCTTCAAATGATGTTTCCTCCTTGGTTAAAAACAATAGACGCTATATTCATGACAATATTAATAGAAAGTCATATAATGACTCAAGTATAGTTTAAAAAAAGCCGAGGCAAAAAAATAATAGGAATAAGTAGTCATACTCCCTGAGTAAGTGATTCTCCCGCTTTAGTTGTGCCAATTCCATGAGAGCTTTCACCTTTTCATTGGTAACCTGGAAAAAATATATATATATAACTCAAGCAAGGAAAAACGTATATTTGCTGTCAATAAATAACTTAACTCTCTGGATCCATGTACAAGTGATTTTTAAAAAATGGATTGCAGAAAACCACAAATTAGAGACAGCATTATTATTTGTGTTTTTTATTTCATAGATAAAGTAAATGACAAAGAAAAACAAAATGACAGAATTGGATATATAGAAAACATGCTGTTTAACTTTCTGTTCACAACAAAAAAATTTGCCCAGCTGCACCATAACCTATTTTCTAAATTCTACCAACACCATGCTACAAGTGTGTCATTGGTTAGGTGTCTGAAGCAATGATGCTTAGAAATTTACCCGCAACAAGTTCCTCTGAAGTTCTACAACTTTCTTTTGAAGCGCTGAATGCACATTTCTCTCTAGTAAGTGTCTCTCCTCCTGCTGTGATAAAAGTAATAATGCAGACACCTGAAAAATATTGCATGGTTATGATATCTCTTTTGTAAACTGAATGTAGGAATTTAGGGATTTCTAGGGAATTAGGATAGAAGAGAAGATAGAAATCAGATAGAGGATTAGAGAAGAAGAATAAGAGGAAAGGAGAGAAGAGAGGAAACAAGAAATGCTCGTAGTCTATTACTCAATGATCAATCTCA
>JBAGKO010000001.1:19342827-19359001 GCA_037177275.1 Acacia concinna | reverse complement strand
GATCCATTGGATTATCTACCCCTATCACTGTCGGCATTAATGCATGTGTAGTTATCTCCTTAGAAGTTTGTTGAGAATGTTCCTCCGAAACACTTTGCATGGCTAATTGTAATTCACCATTCACTTCAGCGTCAGTATCCATAATTATACATTCCTTTTTTGTTAAGCCTAATCTCTCCCTTGCTCTCATTAAAACCTCCATGTCACTCTCTATCGCATGCTCTTTATGACTTGGCCCATTTTAATATGTGCAGTCCAGTTCTTCAACTTTAGAGGCTCATCCCTCCCAATATTATTCTCCTTTAAAGTCTCTTTATTATTTCCTAATATATCATATCTTAAATCCCTACTATTATGCTTCATCAGATGATTTTTCTCCTTTAAAGTCTCTTTATTATTTCCTAATATATCAGATCTTGAATCCCTACTATTATGCTTCATCAGCTAATTTTTTGGATTACCCATATCTTCCTCCAATAACGTTGCATATTGTGATCCTCTCCCCCTTTCCTAAAATTCGATTGTTGTGATTGCCCAGCTTTACTCCCTTTCCCGTTATAGGTCCCTGGCCGGAAATTACGTCAGTGCTACTGCACCACCATCATTGGTTCGTAATGAATCTATTGTTCATTAGACAACACCGTCCCTTCCTTATTCACCCTATCCTGAACCATATCCAAATCACGACCTTCACACTGCTGAAGTCCATCATCACCATTAGCACCAGTCATATCCATCTTCTTATTAGAACAGTGAACGGAATCGTGACCGTAGTGGCCACAACTCAAACAACTCAGATGCATGCTTTCATATTGAATCTTGACTTCCCTTCCATTAACGAGTACTAAGGGACAGAGAGGAGCATGAAGGTCAAGTTGCACGCATATCCGTGTGAAATGTCCCTTCTTTCGGTTCATGGTGTTTGTGTCAACTTTAAGCATTCGACCTACTTGAGAGCCAATCACAAAAAGCACTCATTTATCATAATAATCCAAAGACAAACCAGCAACACGAATCCATACAAAAATCGTCGACACTATCTCTATCTCTGGATAAAAATCATGTTTCCATGGTTGTACCGATATGTAATGATAAAATAATAACCACAGACCTCTCGTTAAAGCAAGCTCATAATCATGCAAATCTATAAACAATACAACAAAGAACCTCGACCCCATATCAATTACTTCTACATCCCCCCACCTAGACCACATATGTTGAAGCTTCCTTTCTAAATATTCTGGGTTCACCATTCTCCCCAAAAGCTTCACAATCAGTGCATTCTTCCAACGTTGAGATAAACAATCCTTTTCCTTATTTGAAAAAATCACGTTAGGCCCTTTATTCGTCATCTCGACCTGGATTCTGTCTTTCCAATGTCCCCTACTCCACCAATCCTCTTCTTCATCCTCATTCTCTTTGTTTCTAGTGACAGCCTCTTTGAACATTTTCCATTTATTTTCCTTGACCTTTGCCGAAGAGTTGATAAGAACCTCATCATGCATCTATTCTTCATCTCTCACAACCATGGAGCATTCAGCAGAATAAACTCCCTCACCTGCTTGCACTTTCTTTCTACTTCTGGCCAAGGCATCAGATTCTTCCGTTGACAACGTTGGAGCAGCACTTATCGATTCTACCTCCACCTCAAAATATTCTCTGGCCAAACTCTCTCTCTCTCTCCCCCCGCTATGTCTAATACTTTTGAATTTTCTTAGGACTCTAAAAAAGTCAATGAGGTCTTTTTAAATAGGAATGGAGGGAATATCATATATTGTTCATAAGTCAAACAATATAATTTGAAGAAAAACGACAAATTTTAATGCCTTAAAGTAATATAATTAGTATTTTTAGGATTTCCTTATAATTCTCTAAAAAAGTCAACGTACCCTTATAATTAAGTCCGGAGGGAGTATAATAGAAGATGGTCCCTTCAATATAACACAATTACACCTACAAATAATGATGCCTTCTTTTGCCTAAAAGTTGTGAAGATAAATTAATTCTGGAGGCGGAGTATTCTTGAAACTATATTTATAATTTAGTTCAATTATCATCTATGCTCCTTAAACCAGTAGTATTGGTGTAGATAAATGTTTATATTCATTTATATTTCCTATATGCAATCGCTTTATTGCTTTTACATACTAAAAAATATTATAGGCTAAACTATACTTTTAGTTCTTTAAATTTAATCGATATTCTATTTTTGTCCCTTAACTTTAAAAAGTGTATTTTTAATCCTTTTAAGTTAACAACGTAACTTTAATGATGACAAATACTTAGTAAAGTTAAAATAATGATATGCTCTTATATTTAAATTATGTATAAATAGGAAAATAATTAAAACTCTAATGAATCTTCAAGTTGCTATCAAAATTAAAATCTCCATCTAAATTATGTCAGCATTTTAATTTTACTGAGTTAGCATTTTCTGTTAGTGAAGTTAACAGCATTAACTTAAAAAGATTAAAAACACACTTTTTAAAATTAAGGGACTAAAAAAATACTTCGACTAAATTTAAATAACCCAAAGTATACTTTACCTACAAAGTTTTTACGCCCAAGAAAATGAGTTATGCGACTTCTGATAAATGCTTTATTATTATTGTGTGTGTGTGTGTGTGTATATATATATATATAGATTGATATCAATATAGATTCAGTAACAATAATGAGATAGTTATGTGGGCAAAAAATAAAGAGATAGTTTTGAAGAATTAAAAAAATTGGGTAGTAATAACATACAATCAAGACTTTTATCAAAGGAAAAACAAACTTACGATCAAGACTCCATCAATATAATATATATAAAAAATATAAATGTTGTTTTTCTTTTGTGACGAAATTTTAAGAAAAGGGTTGGCTCACCCATAATCCAAAATCATGACTCTTGACTCATGATTTATTGGGCTATTATCTTTTTTGCCGGCGCGGAAGCATGACAAGTATATCATTTTTTCTTATCTAAGGTAGTCCACTCAGCTTCACTAAGCTATGGAGATGTATCCTTCAGTGTTGTGATAGCGTAAAGATCTAACCCACTCTATTTGTGAGAGTGTTTGATACTCTTGCCTACTAAACCCACCACGTGAGAGGGATATATGAATGTTGTTTTATTGAATTATTAATATGTAAATGTTGGAAAGCTACCCTAGTTTTGCTGTGGTGAATTAATTAATGTCGTCAGCATAATTCAAAACTAAATTCGGACCTAAAAAAAACAGTCTGCAAGATAGTGAGCCTTCTTTTTTTTGGTAATAACAGGCAGGTAAGGTCTTTATCCCCAAACCCGGATTCCCCCCAATATCCAACACCTTTTCCTAAGTCCCCGACCTTCTAACACTGGACTAGGTAACCCACGTAAGAGGGATATAGAAATGTTGTTTTATTGGATTATTAATATGTAAATGTTGGAAAGCTACCCTAGTTTTGCTGTGGGGAATTAATTAACGTCGTCAAGCATAATTCAAAACTAAATTCGGACCTAAAAAAAACAGTCTGCAAGGTAGTGAGCATTCTTCTTCTTTTTTTTTTTTTGTAACAACAGGCAGGTAGGGTCTTTGATCCCCAAACCCGGATTCCCCCCACTATTCGGCGCCTTATCCTAAGTGCTCGACCTCCTAACATTGGACCAGGTAACCAGGGCAACCGACTAATATAGAGCGGGAGGGTATATTTGTTGGGCACACTCTTGTAAGGCGCTTTGCACCAAGAGTGGGCACCCCCTCCTAACAAGTGCTTCTCCCATATTCGAACTCTCATCCGCTTGGGGAGTGCTAGCCGCCCTACCGCTCTACCCCGACACTTGTTGGTGCTGTGGGCCTTTTAATAGCAATGCCAATGGGCCATACATTCATAATAATTAATAAAATTAATGAATATTAGAAAACAAGAAAAAAAAATATTGGTGTTCACTGTTGAAAACACGATCGAACAAAAAAATTGCACAAAAGTAATTCATCACTTCTTCGAACTTAGAAGCAAGCATCCAGCATACAGCAGCAACAAAGAGCAGCACAACTGCACCAAATTGGCAAATGTAATCATGGTATGGTGAATACTATGTGCACTAAACTGTAACTTTCATGATAAAGAAAATATAATTTTATAATATTTAGTAGTATTATTATTATTTAATATTTAAGTTCTTAGTACATATTTTTAATATTTAATATCCAACGTACAGACTGTTCAACAAAAATATATCCTACGTACAAAAATATTAAGCTCCATGGGACCAATTAGGGAGACAACTAACTAAGATGTCATTATTTCATCATTTAATCCTTGTACTCAAATTACCTATACTACACCTAACTTTTGTTTTTTTTTTGGGAATTCGTGTACTATAATTGCATTTTAATATTTGAAAAGGTAAGAAGTAAATTATGACAACAATCTTTGTCATCGTTTAATTGATGATATTTTTGTCTGAATTGATTTTATATAAGTTCAAAAGTACTAGTAATAAATAGGGAAGGCTTATAATATAATAACATCATAAATGTTATTAAGAAATTAACATTGTTTGTGGGAGTATTTAAATTATTTTAAAACTTTAAGATTCTGAACATATGTAAAATTAAATTAAAATTAAAGTAAAAATACAAAAAGGAGTAGATTTTTTTTTAAAAAAAATAATGTCAACAAAATTTATGAAACTGAAACTCTGAAAGTGGCGAAATGACTAACTAATCTCCCGAAAAGAGAGGGAAAATAAAATATTTCGCGGCAAAATACAGCCAGAAAATTGCGAAGAGCACGGCTAACAGCTCGCGAACCCCGCGCGAGGCCGGCCGGGGAATAAACGGCTGCCACCGGACCGCGCTGAATCACCAAGAATACACAGATCGACATAGTAGTGAATAAGAAGAAGGACTTACCATCCTGTCAAACAATCACTGGTGGAATCGTTTTTCGCTGGCGGCGGTTGCTGAGCGTATTGAGGTCCATAATACGGCGGTGGATATCCTTGGGCACCAGGATACGGCGGGGGAGGATATCCTTGCGGTGGATATCCCTGATGCGGATACCCCTGCTGAGGATATGGCTGCTGTGGATATCCCGGTGGCGGGTAGCCCGACGAAGGATAACCGTCCTTCGGAGTTGATGTCTCCGGCGGTGGATACCCTGCAAATTCAGACAATGCAAAATCACAATGAGACTATAAATTCCTATAATGTTAACACCGTCGTTGAGAATTACGATCCTATAAAGATGATGACCAAATGCACAATCAAAGTGAAGTATGAGAAGTACCTTGCGGTGGGGGAACTCCGACGGGATGCTGCTGGGGCTGGTTGTGATCGGTCATTGTGGATTGCTGAGAAGAGGAAGATGAAGGAAATCAGGTGGATATAGCTATGGCTTTTTTCTGTTTTTATGAAAGCTCCGTGATCTGATCTCTCGCAAGAAATTATGACAGTTTTCTCGCCCCGTTTGTGAACGATGCTTTACTTTCGTAACTGATTTCCTTGCATTCTTCATTGCAACACACTCAGCGATATTCTGACTTAATGAAATTTTGTAGGCTAAAATAAGAAAATGTTTTTTTTAAAAAAAAATTATTTATTGTTTTCAAAATGGGATGAAAAGTTTTTCAGGTTAGTGTTGAGAATTAAAGAATAAAATTTGGTAATAATTAAGGATCGGCTCTCATTCTTCTGAAATGAGAAGCACTCATTGACTTGTTCTTGCTCCTTATTAATAATAATAATTAACAAACGCCGTGGGGATTTAACAAAAAAAAAGTTATGAGATGATAGAGATTATATTCAAATTTTCTAATTATTTTGACCACATTAGCATTTATTGGTTTAGCTGTATAATTTGTTTATAAAAATTATTGTATATTTTTATCAAATTTTTCATTTTCATTAAACATATTTTATTCCAAGATTTATAGCTTTATAAGTCCCACATTGTATGGCATAAGTTATTTTAAGGGTTAAGGGGTAAAATTGATTAGGAAGTTTTCACTAAGGGGCAATTTTGGCTTACATTGTTATCTCAACTAATTTTAACTGTCACTTAACTAATCTGCTAAATGTCAAAACCCTATGTCTCTTGAGTTTGCTCTTGCTACATGTGATTCAAGAAGGCTATAACCCTAAGGGCTTGTTTGGTCCAGGGGATTTGGGAGGAGGGGATGAGAGAGAAAATTTTTGTAAGTTTAATTTTAAAAAATTAAAGAAGTGCTTAAAAGTTTTAAATTATTTTTTCATACTCTTTTATGTGACATTTTCTCTTTTATAACCCGCTTCTTTAATTTCTTTAAATTTAACTTCTAAAATTTTTATTTTCCCTTCCTTTCTCTCTCCTCCCCTTCATACCAAACAGTCTCTTAAAGGAGAGTGGAAGCCAAGAATCAAGAAGGAAAAGGAATATTCAAACTCATATTGTTTTGGAACCACTTATCTCTTCTTCCTCTTCTCTCTATTTCTCTAGTCTTCTCTCTCTCTCCTCCTTGTGATTTGGCCAAAAATGAGGTTGTTCTTAGCCTCTTCAATTGGCTTTCAACATGTTAGTCACATGTGCACAATTTAAATAACTAATCAAGTTTAATTATTGGCCAAGTATTTTACTTTTTCTTTTCATCATATTTTATTTTGTAAGACAAGATCTTGACCCTCCATTTTAGCATTCCCTTTTTATCCTTCCATGCCTTGCTCTAAAGTTGCGTTTTAAGCACAAGTATCCAACAAGACGTACAATGTCGTTTAGTCCAACACTGATTGAATACTCTATACTAAGGAAACAATTTAGGGTTTCCACTTCGTCCTGGTACATCGTATCTTGTGCCACAAGGGAAATTATCAATCAAGTTCCACCTTAAATTCCCCCAAAGGGCTTCCATATCTCCTATATAGTTCAGGATTTGTATCAATACTACCAAGTACTAAAAACCTAAGACCATATTAGTACACTATACGCCTCGGTATAACCATTATACTACTATTGTCAGAACTGCTTGCTCTGATACCAGTTAAAAGACCAGACCTTTATCTATCCTAACTTATCTTAGTACCTCAACTAAAAGGTCCTCGATCACTACCACAACTGATACTTCTAGTTAGAGGGTCCTCAACTACTATTACAAATAGATACAATATGTGGTGTCAATCAACTTAGTACCTTGATCAAAGTGTCCTCTGTAACATCCTAATTTTTATATAGTAATTAAGTGCTCTTAAAATGTGATTTTTGTACTTCAAGGTTTAGGGAGTATGAAATTAAGAGAAAAGTGAAAATAGAACTTAAAGATTTTATTGGATCTTTTAAAAGTGATTGAGATTAAGTGAAAGGTTATAAAAAATTTAAAAGTTGTGAAATTCATGTGTGAGAATTGAATGATTTACTTAAGTGGAAATAAAAAGTAATGATGGGTTTGAACATTTGATAAGAATTTGGGAAAATTATAGTTTAAGTCAAACCTTTGTAAATTAGTTAATGACTTTAATGAATATAATAAAGCGAGGAATAAGGAGAATATCATTAGAATGATAAATATATCAAATGGTGGAGATATTAGGAAATATTTTTTAGGAATTAGTAAGTGAAGGATGAGAGTTTAGTTACTAATTGTTAATTAGTTGTGTTGTTTACAATTTTATTAATGAATATTCACGTATATTATGTAGAGTTATCTTAGTTTTTGAACAGAGCTTCACAAAAGTGTTAATACTTTTATTAGTTGTGTAAGAGGTAACCACCTTCCAATTTACCTTGTATGCTTGTTGATGTGATTATAATTATATGTTTATATTTAAAATTGCTATAAATATATGTTATATTATTTTATATGTGCAAAATGTACATTGACAGTATAAATTATATTTTCATTAAACTTGTTAGTTAAGTGGGTTTGAATGAATTTTATAAATGATGATAATGCATGATATTGAGTATTGATTATGAGAATAATCTGATGATATCGAATGTTGTAATGTTGAACTGTTGTATTGCATATTGAATTGTGTTGGATTATGCGGAGTTGTGGCTGTGAGAGATTTGATGCTATTATACCAAATGATATAGCCGCCAACTAACGCTCAGTGGTTGGCTTTTACATTCTCAAGGCCCTTGGTATTACCCTACCTTGATCAGGTTAAGGGTCAGTTCAAGAGATATGTGACCCCTTTCCATATTCTAAGAGAATGGGAACCCATGGTCTTATGTGAGTTATATAGCTTTTGTCCAAGCTAAACCTCACTATCAGAGAGCTTGGAGTACTCTTGTCATAGAGACGAATCCTGTTATGTATTGTAGCCCATAGGTTTTGTCAACGATTATAAGGAGGCTATAAGGGTGGTTGTGAGAATCAAATGCTTGTCAGAGGCTATAAGGGTGGTTGAGGGAGTCATATTCATACTTAATTACTTATAGAATTGCTATTATTTATGAGAAAAATGTTTATACTCTATGTTATATATATATTTACTTAGTATGCTTAACTATCGTGTAACCATTCCCTACATACTTGTTAAATTGGAATGGTGGTTACTGGGTCCATATAACTCACCCTGTTGTTGATTATTATTTTTCAGGCAAGGTTCCTAATAGGGTAAATTCAGGGAAGGCACTTTGAAGTTTAGATTTGCATTGTGCAATTGTAAATATCCTCTTTTGGTAATTATGTGTTGATTTTATATATTGCCACCTATAGTCCATTCATACTTTGATATAACTTGATAACCTATTTTAAGAATTGCACGACTAGTTTATTTTCTATACTAAGTTGGAGAGCCTTGAGTTATAAATTATGAATTTTGACTTGATAACCTATTTTAAGAATTGCACGACTAGTTTATTTTCTATATTAAGTTGGAGAGCCTTGAGTTATAAATTATGAATTTTGACTGTGGATCCACTTCTGTGAAGATTTTGAGAAAATTACGATTCTATATGAAAATCATTTAGAAAATTCTTGAAGTATGATTAATGAGATTATAATTACAAGAAATGATATAAGGCTTGTTGGTAAATTATGTTAATGGGCTTCGAGTGCCTAGGGTCTAATTATCATGTCGTTGATTTGCATATGATTTTGAATAATATATTTAATACTTTTAACGATGATAGGCCAACGTCTTTCTTTTTTCTACTATTGTTATTTATAGTGTTTTTCTACTATAACTGACATTTGTAATGATTTTCTTCTTTTACTGCCACAATAATAGTTAATGTTTTAATAAATTGTTTAAAATACTTAATTATATGGTAATTAAGGAGGATATCATATCCTCAACCACTACCACAACCAAATACTGCTCATTAAAAGAAGGCCATAAATATTACACAAAAATCTATCATTTTATTTCTTCTATCTTGCTATATACTTGGAGAATTTTTGTGAATAAAAATTTAGATGTTACATTAAGCTGGCAATCCACATATCGTCAACTTTATTTTTGTTAAGATAAAAATTTGCTCTAAAAGTTTTAAATCTAACTTTTAAAAAAATGAATTGGATGACAGATAGACATTCGAGGTAAATTTTCACTTCAACAAAAATAAAATGGATAACATGTGATATATTTAGCTAATTAATGGTCAAAATTAACGAAGAAAACGACCAAAGGCAAAATGACCCTTTTTTAAACTTCTAGGACAAAATTGTCCACTGAAAAACTTTTAGAACAAAATTGTCTCTTCGTGAAAACTTTCATAACAATTTTGCCCTTTAACCATTATTTTAATAACAACATGTTTATCTTCTTACCATTTATCTCATTGTTTTTAGTGAAAATTGGGAGAAAAAGTCCCCCTTTATCCATGAGGATTATATGAAAAATCTTTATATAAAAAACCATTGTTATTCTACAAATGTTGCATACACAAAATAAGTTCTCACTTAAGTCCTTGACACCAATAAATATGGAACTTTTTTTTTTCCAGTTTCCACTTGGTATTATGTCAAATATATTTTATTCCAAAATTTGTTATTATATTCATGCAGCAAATGTATGATAAATATTTTGAAGAACTATTTGTCATTTTTACAACTTGTTATTATTGTCGTAGATACTAAAAATTCAGGAATATATTCTATCGTCTACTGTTCCCTTCTCTGCCACTCATGGCGTCCTCTATTCTTTCTTTACTTTTATCAGTCGAAATTTAATATTTTATAAAATTATTATTATAATTTTAATTTAAACTTCAAAAGTTTAATCTGAATTATATGTTGTTGTTATAAGATACATTTTCCTACTTTTTACCGTGAAAATTCTTGGAATTAAAATTTCGCAATTTCAATGTATTTAAATATTTTTTTTTATAAATGGTTAAATGTGAACTATTAAAACTTTAATTTAAAAATAATGATGAAGGAAAAAGCATGACAGTGGTAAAACCGTAAAAGGTAGAGGAGAGATTCATCCATACTTGAATTTTTTTTAAAAAAATATCCTTCAATTTTGGCACAACAAGAAACAAGCATAGTATGACTTATAATTCTAAATATAAGATCTAATAGATATTTTAAAAATTTTTATAAAAAGTTAATTAGATTACTTTCAAACATTTAAAATTATTGTTTTTTAAAACTATTTTATCTAACTTATAAATTTATATATAATATAATAATACACTTTTTTTTTGCTTTTGCAAGGTATTTCCTAGCCTGGTAGGCCAAGGACTAATCCTCCGCTTATTGTGGGTTCCTCTATAGGAAGGACAGCTGGTCAGAAGTTTTAACGCTGCTCCATACCCAAGACCAATGATCGAACCACTGACCAAGGTTAAGGGTGAAAGAGCCCCTACCGCTCTACCACATGCCCCTGGTTTAGTTATAAAAATAAAGGGCATGTTTGTGTAATAATACACTATATGAGATGTGATTAAATAATTTATTTATCTTCTTCAATCTCTTTAAAAAAATCAATTAAATCTTATAAGGGAAATTTACACTGAGGTCCCAAGTAAAGAAATATACGACAAAGAGGTCTCGAGATAGAAATTAATTACTATCAGGTCCCAGGGTTGTTAATAGGGACTTGACAGTAATACATTTCTTAACTTGGGATTTGAAAGGAGTATTTTTTTTTTCACGGGACCTATTTAACGTATATTTTTTTATTTGGGACCTCAATATAATTTTTCCATCTTATAATTAAGATCGAAGTAATATACCGTAACTCATGCACCCTCAATAAAGTAATGACCGATAAGAAAAGCAGAAGAAAAATAATAAAGGGGCCAGAAAACTGATGAGCCTTAATTATGACGCCTTACTATATGGTTTCCTAAATTTTAGACATAAAATTGAATGACTTGATGACTATTATTTTATTAGAAAAATGGCATTGAAGTCCCGACAAAAAAATCCTATAACAAATTTCTCTATCAAAGAGGTCTCAAAGGATTTTATTGATATCAAGTCTAAGTGTGAAATTACCTCCCTACCTCCATTCATTGAAAAATAGAGAGCCAAATTATTCCCCCTAACCAACACTTCGTTTTGTTAATTCTAATTCTGGAAAAAAGAGGGAAATTGAGGAAGAAATATAAGGTCTTTCTATGTCCAACCATTAAGGTAAATATATCTTCTTCTAATTCTATGTGGAAAGTTTATATTTTGCTACTTTCATCTACTTTTTAATAGCTACATACTGATTTAGTTTTTTTATTGGGTGTAGATGTTTTGTGCATTAAGAATTAAGGGTTTGACAGAAGTTTGGAGCTTAGACTCATTTGTGACTATCTACTTTAACCCAAGTGAGGAATATAAATATTTTGTGAAATGCATCATCTTGAGTAATGAACTTGGGTTTCATTGTATTTGGTAGGATTGTGATAATCTGTGCTCTGTTTTTTGGGTATGGTAACACTGGGAATGCTCTATTTTTAAGTGGCAATGAATGAATGTGATAAATGTATGTTTACTTTAAATTGCTGATGCGATATGAAAAATATGTTGTTGAAACCAGCAGTTGTAGTTGTTAACCAAGCTGCTATCGTTGTTAATATATATTGGATGTTGCAAATTGTCATTAAAGATGATTAGTATATCAGGGAATAATTTATTTTATTCTTCTACGTAGGATGAAAGTTTTTTAATGGTGAAAAAGGTGAAAGTCGATATGTTGGTGGTTTGATAAGAACAAGATACATAAAGAAAGGCACAAGATATAAGGAGTTTTATAGAATTATATAATCTATAATCGGGAAAGAAAGTAATGAAATTTGTGTGAAATTCATAGTGACAGACTTGTCAAAATTTCTTGACGAATTTGTTTAACCGAGAGGGATATGAACTCATTTAAATACAGTAAGTCATTAAAATAGGTATAACACATTGTCAAAGAAGGCACATGAGCTTGTCACAATAACCTGAATGACTTGTCAAAATTTTCAGATAGACTTGTTTCACTAAAAGGGATATAAAGTCGTTTAAATAAAACCTATTGTCAAAATAGGTATAACACATTGTCAAAGAAGGCTATGAGCTTACCAAAACAGCTTAACAAAATTGTCAAAATTTTTAGATGGATTTATTTCACTAAAAGAGAAAGAACTCGTTTAAATAACAAATTTTCAAAATAGGCATAACACATTGTTAAAGAAGGCACATAGGCTTATCACAACAGCCTTATACACTTGTCATGATAATCATACTAACTTGTAAAAATGAAGTCATATGTTTGTCATGATAGTCATACTAACTTATCAAAATGAAGTCATACACTTATCATAATAGACACAATAACCTAACAAAATACAAAATATGATTGAAGTTTATTGTCTTCCTTCATACATATTAAAGTTAATTTCTTATATACATAATATAATTACTCCAAGTTATCTTTCTTTCTCTTCCTAGACAACACGTTCACCTTATCTTCATCCTAATATGCCATCATATCCTCAGCTGTAGATGCTTCTAGTTGTCCCAGTGGGAAATGTTGCAGACAAAAAATCTGCATAATAAGTCAATAACAACTTATCAGCAGCAAGTGACGACATCCAGTGTACTAATTTACAACTTATTACAATGCAGTCACAATTTAACAAACATAAATGAAATTAAATAACAACCACACTAACCATTAGAAAATATATACAATTTCATATATTCATTCTTCTAGAAACTTTGCATTCTTTTATGTATTTTGTTCTCACCAAACCACCAATATATCAACTTTCATTTTCTCTTCAATTGAAAAACTTTCCGCCCACATGGAAGAAACAAAACAAATTCTTCCCTGATATATTGTCATATTTAATGACAGTATGCACCATCTAATAGGGGTGTGTTCGGGACGAGACGAGATTGGGAAATCTCATTCCTGATCCTGATCTCGATCCCGAAAAGGGTTCGGAATTGAAAATCAAACTCGATCTTGAATATTTTCCGTCCTGACGGGACGGGAAATTCCCAGGTCGAGATCAGGAATTTCCCGAAATATATTAGGCCTTTTTTTACTTAATGAATTTTGGCCCATTTTTTACAACCAATTGGCCTACTTTTTTTTTTGGAACCAATCTATTTGCTTCATTTTAATGAGCATATATAATTAATCTAGTAGGAAAGTAGTCTAATACAAGTGCAAATAACTCCTAATACAAAAATTTAAAATAAGTTTAAGTTACAAAATCTAAAATCATCAAAAAAATATGTTCTTAATCTAGAAGAATTTTTCTAGCAGTTTCATACTTTCATCCATCCATTGCTTTGTCATGTTGCCATCTTGAATGTATCATCATGGAAGTGATATCTAGTCTGATCATCACTGTAAAAAAAATCTACATATGATTCTCAGATATTCATCTAGTATTATGTCTACCAAACAACCAAAGTACCAAGTGTGCTATAAAAGGAACAACAATTATATGCACATATTAGTACTGTATCAAAAAGGCATATCCTTGAAGGCGCAAAAAAAAAAAAGAGATTACCTTATCAATTATTCGATTATGCCATTTGGAAGCAAATAATTAAAAAGTCCATCATTTGACACGACTTCACTTTCAAACAAATGCATTCTTTATAGTCATATAATGAATAAACTAAAATAAAATAAATATAAATATGGTTTCAGGATCAAGAAATTTTCGGGATTGAGAGATCCCATTCCCGATCCCGATTTTTCTCATCCATAAAGATTTTAGGACAGGATTTTCCTATCCCGATTGCTTGGGATTGGGACAGGAAGGTCAGATGAGAAATGTTTGAACACCCCTACCATCTAATATATATTAACAACTGCAACAACCTGATTAACAACAAGAACTGTTGGTTTTAACATGTTTTTTATATCATATAAGCAATTTAAAGTAAACATACATTCATCATATTCATTTGTTGCCACTTGAAAATGTTAGATACATGATTTGTTTTGATAATGTCAAATATGGATGCCAACTATTAAAGAACAAAAAGTTTACACAATGCATTTATCTTATACATTGACTAACTACTATATTTAATGTAAAATGTTTTATAGATTAGTCAAGCAATAAGAGAATCCATCAAATACAATTACGGAATATGCTTATAACATCAAATGGGATTGAGGAAAGATGGTTTACTCAAGAAGAGGAAGACGATAGCAAGTTGGAGTGTGGAGTATTATCAAAATGAGTAGTAACATGTTGTACAATGAAGTCATCTAATATGGGGAGAAGAAGTCAAGCAAAGAAGGATCTTATTGAATAAGGATCATCAAAAAGAGAAAGAAGAAGAATTAATAACCTTTATCATGTTGATCAAGGAAAGGAAGAAGCTATCATTCTATCAAGATGGATTATGAGGAATGATTAAGAAGAATGAAATTGAGGATATTTGTAAAGGAAATGAAGAGTTTCAAGAGTAGTTCAGAAAAAGATAAGAGAAGAGAGACTAGATCTTGCAAGATTTAACGAGAGATCAAAATTTAAGTTCTTGGATGTGATATTGGATATTTATATGCTTAAATGGAGGTTAGAATGGGTCAAATTGAAGTCAAAAATGACTCATATGGAAGCTACACCATCTTCACTTGATGGATCACTCGAGTGACCTCACTCGAGTGATTACCACTCTGTTATACTCTATTTTCATCTAGCAAAACAAAACTTTGATATTTTGATCATAACTTTCACAACATACATCCGATTGAAGTGAACCTTGTTGCATATAAAACTAAACTACAAATGTGTCATATGGAAAGAAGAATCAATATCAGAGAGGATCATATGATATAGATATTCACTTTGAAATCTGACAGTTAAATCTCTCACGTTGCTATAAGACAGGTTCATTCTTTTGACATTTTCTCTCACAATACAGATCTAATTGATATGAAACCTATTTCATATGAAACTAGACATCAGAGGAGATATATAGAAATAAGTAGCAAGCACAAATCACATCAGATGAAATAGATGTGAATATTTGAAGATGATGTTGGAATTGTGCAAGTTATTCCAGAATAAGTGTAGAAACTATGATATATCTACAACCACCCATATCTAATTGAGATGAAATTTATTTCATATGAAAGGAAACTTCAAATAGGACAATAGAAACAAGAAGCAAGCTTAAATTGCATTGGATGAAGGAAATAGGAATATTTAAAGTTGACACTAGCATTATACATGTTGCTTTAAGATAGGTTTCATATTTTGAGGATTTCTCCCACAAACCAAATTTGATTGATCTGAAACTTAGTGCACTTGAAATTAAACTCATTGAGAGTTTCATAAAAGCAAGAATAAAACTCATAGAAAGTCATATGAAAGATATATGGATGTCAGAATTTACTGGTCAAGCATGAAACATTGTTTTCAACAATAGACACTCTTTTGATCATAACTTTCATAAGACAATGAACTTTAAGGTGCTTCTTGTTGCATTGAAAAAAAGACTTAAAGATCTTTTTATAGATAGGTCATTTGCTCAATTTGTAGGTAATTAGGTGGATAAGTTAAGTGATGTCTGACATCACTTTAGTAATCTTCCTAGTGATCAATAAGATCACTCGAGTGATATGTTAAAAAGCAAGCACTCAAGTGATCTTCCTAGTGATCAATCATTGATCACTCGAGTGATGTTCTATCACTTA
This sequence comes from Acacia concinna, assembly GCA_037177275.1. Taxonomy (NCBI): domain Eukaryota; kingdom Viridiplantae; phylum Streptophyta; class Magnoliopsida; order Fabales; family Fabaceae; genus Acacia; species Acacia concinna. Next base: position 19,342,952 of record JBAGKO010000001.1, on the reverse strand, counting down.
TAGCTCGTTTGGTTCAATTACATGGGATAGGATTACATGTAATCCTAGGTAATCAGGCTGATTACGGTGTTTGGTTGTACTTATTGTAATGTAAAGAGGATTACATATGTAATCCTGATTACATT
>JBAGKO010000001.1:19326719-19342727 GCA_037177275.1 Acacia concinna | reverse complement strand
AAGGTCTTATTTTTCAAAAATAAGATCTTATTACGCAGTACGAGAAAGACCCCTCTCACATACTTACCTCGTACTCCACAAATAAAATCTTATTATCTCAAATAAGACCTTCTCAAACAAGCCCTTAAAATTCTAAAGGCGAGAAGGTTCGCAACACATGTTTAAACCAAAAATAAATAAATAAAACCCAACTAGCACCTCGTCCTTGACCAAAATTCAGCTCCGTACCGCAGTTCCTCCTTCGTCAAGCAAAAGAAGTTGAGGATCGCTGATCAGCGGTTACAGCGTTAAGCCGCCATGGAAGGACAAGAAGGGGTTCAGCAACCACAAATTGTTCTCGCAGACAAGCTCTATCATCTCAGACACGCCGATGTCCTAGACATTGAGAAGGTCCGGCTCAAAGAGGAGGTTTTTTCTCATGTCAAGGATAACGGTAAGTGCTGGATTACAATCACATTTTTTTCCTTTCGACTTTCAATTACCTTCAACCTGCCTTACATAGTTCTTATCGGTGCAGATATGGTTACTTTGTACGAAGTCCTAGTCGCTGATTCAATATTGCCCCTAGAGCAGAGCGTTTTGGACTCGATGCGTGCTAAAATAGACGAGGAACTCAAGAAGCTTGACGAGAAGTGAGTTCATTTTTATTCATTTCCCCGGAAATTTGAGCAGGCAAAGATGAAAATTCCTATTAGGCGTTTTGTGTTATTTGATTTGTCAACAAATGGGGCGAGAGATTCAAAACACAGAACGCTTTTAGGTCCCGTGTGTCATCTTCGATTGAGTTGGGGTTGACTTCTATGCTATTTTAGGAGTTTTATGGTATTTGCCGATGTAACTCTTTTAAATGAATACAAAATTTAGAGCGTTATACATGGTTCTTATTTCAAATGGGCTGGCGTTAAATCAAGATAAAACTCGAAAGCATGTGAGCTTGTGGGATCTTTCTCTTGATTTCCACCCTCCTGCTTGGTATTCTGTGGCAGATGGTCCTAGGGTGTCATGAACATAAAACTTAATGGTGCAAGGTATTAAATTAAGAATTGATAAGTATATTTGTGTCTGTGATGCAAAACCCGGAGTCTCATCTGAAATTGCGGCAGGAAGCCACTTAGAGATTGCAAGAAGTCTTCACAAACAATTTCTTTATTTTCATGCATAGTTTATCTGATTCCAATTGATAGAAACCATGGATTTTATCTGAAATTACAGTTGATGCAATCGTGAAAGCAGAAGAAACACAAAGGTGTTCCAGCACTTAAATACAACTTCACTTCACCATAATACCCCTCAATTTTCTTCATACTTTCACTCTCCCCCAGCCCCCTTTTCTATCTCTAATTTTCTAACAAAGTCCTTTTTGACTTTCCCTATGTAGCCACATTCCTCCTACATATTTTCCTAAGCAGGCATCCAAAATCCTGTTGCCCAGATATTTCCGTAAGTTCCCCATTCAGATCCCAGAGTCTGGTTATGATTTTCCTGAGTGTTTTCCCCCATGTTCATCTATCTTTCTTATCTTAATGCTTGACGCATCTGAAGAGCACTGGTTTGTTGAGATTCTTATGCTGGCATATTTATTCCCGCGAGCACCAGCATTGAATGATTTAAGTTGATGTCATATTCTTTCTTTTATTCCACTTTTCCCCCTCCCCTTTCTCTGCTTTCATTATTAATATTAGTCCTGTGCAACTCTTGGTGCCTCATGTGAATCTTAGATTTGATCGGGCTATTCTAACTAGATGTTTGTTTTGATCAAACCTCTTTTGTTAGAATAAGGGAGTTATTGGCCAAATGAATCATAATAATTGCATTCTTGAATTTGTGATTTGAACTTTTTTTTTTTTTTGGGAAGATGGCATGTATGTACTTCTATCTGATGTGATCGCCTTGTTAGGATTGCTGATGCTGAGGAAAACTTAGGTGAGAGTGAAGTTCGTGAGGCTCACCTGGCAAAGTCGTTGTTTTTCATCCGGATTGGTGACAAGGTATATACCAACTATAATGCAATCACCTGTTTCCTGTAATCTTCCACTTGAATGTAAATGCGAGCAACATTATCTCTCATTTACCAGGAAAAAGCCTTGGAACATCTCAAGTTAACAGAAAGCAAGACGGTTGCAGTTGGCCAGAAGATGGATCTGGTGTTTCATACATTGCAGCTTGGTTTCTTTGACATGGATTTTGATCTCATTTCCAAAAGCATTGATAAAGCTAAAAAGTAATGGATAAAAATATTTTATTATTCTTCTCTTTCCCATATTTTTCAAATTAGATTCAGATTCTAATAGTTTTCTCCTTGATGGAAGCTTGTTTGAAGAAGGTGGTGATTGGGAAAGAAAGAACCGGTTGAAAGTGTATGAAGGCTTGTACTGCATGTCCACTCGAAGCTTCAAGAAGGCTGCCAATCTGTTTTTAGATTCTATCTCAACATTTACAACCTATGAACTTTTCCCCTATGATACCTTTGTATTTTACACAGTTTTGACAAGCATTATATCATTGGATAGAGTTTCAATGAAGCAGAAGGTATTATACTTTTTCTTTGATTTTTACTTTGGGTCCCTTTTCCTTTCTATTATTGTTTCTGTTTCTTTGTGAGAGCTCTGCGTAGTTGATGATGTCGACGTTAATCAATTTGCAACAGGTGGTGGATGCTCCTGAGATCTTGACAGTGATTGGCAAAATCCCATGTCTTTCAGAGTTTTTGAGCTCCCTATACGACTGTCAATACAAGTCATTTTTCTCAGCATTTGGTAGGACGTCATATTCTATATGTTGATACTCTTCTAATGGCTGCGTGAGATACTAGTTCCTTTTTTTAAGATTCTTTGTCCTAAAGCCTATAAATGATTTTTGTGCTTGACATTGAGAATTTGTGGTTAATGGCATTGTGTTGTCCATGTAGCCGACCTCACCTAATAGGATTACGCTTTGTTGTTGTTGACATTGAGAATAGGTGCAACAGTAAGGTAAAGTTGCTGCCATGTGACTTGAAGGTTACAAGTTTAAATCTTGGAAATAGCCTCTTGAATTATGGGGGTAAGGCTAGATACATCGATTCCTCCTTAAACCCCATATGGTAAAAACCTTGTGCATTAGACCACCTTTTTTTATTGATAATTTGTGGAAAACATCTGTGAAGTGCTGGATAGTTTATTTTTGCAACTATTTAAATATATACAATTTTGTTTCATTTTGAAATTTATTTTAGCTGGTTTGGCGGAGCAAATCAAGTTGGATCGCTATTTGCATCCACACTTCCGGTACTACATGAGGGAGGTCAGAACCGTTGTTTATTCACAGTTCTTGGAATCTTACAAGAGCGTCACAATTGAGGCAATGGCAAGAGCATTTGGAGTAACCGTGGATTTCATTGATCTGTAAGTGATTAATCATTTCAAACTCAGTTTTGGTTTGATTCTTTGTTGATGACAATTTTTGGATTCCCTTGTTGGGCCTATGGAATGTAATGTTTATCTAACTCATTACAATGGTTTGCTTCAGGGAGCTATCTCGTTTTATAGCAGCTGGGAAACTACATTGCAAGGTTGATAAAGTCGCCGGCGTACTAGAAAGTAACCGCCCTGATTCTAAGAATGCCCTTTACCAGGCAACTATCAAGCAAGGGGACTTTCTGTTGAACCGGATCCAGAAGTTGTCGCGTGTTATTGATCTTTGAAGTGTAATATTTCTTTGGAAAGCTTTCAAAATTTGTAGTGGGAGAATGTTCTATTGGATGCATTATTCTTTGGGGGACGTCACTGCTCTAGGATGAATTCCAGATTAATGACCATCAAGCATCTGGTTCTCAGATGGGATACCATTCAGTTTCAAAGAATATTTTATTATACATTTACTCTTAGAAACTTTATTTCCATTATTTAATGAATATGATGCTGTGTCAAGATAATTTAAATAATTAAAAAGGTGCACTTAAAAAAAATACACACACATCTATGTATATATATTTCAGCCTTTTTTTTTTTTGCTTTATGTATATGCCTTAGATATCCAAGAAGAATCAAGCTTTATGATTTGGATAATCTCAGGAGCCAATGCTACAAGCATCTCTTTGGTCCAATGCTACAAGCAGCTCTTTGGTGATAGCGTGTAACTAATATCAAAGTCCTAAATAGTCATAGCTTAGTGGTATGAAAATTCCCTTATAATTGGGAGGTGGTAGGTTTGATCCCACTTTATAATACTCTTCGTTCTTAATTATAACACTCCATTAACTTTTTTGGAGAATTTTAAAAAAAATTTTAAAAAATTAATTACATTACTTAATTATATTATATATTGTGTTTTATTACATTATATATTAGCTCATAAGTTAAATAATATAATTTGAAGAAAAATGAAAAATTTTAATATCTTAAAGTAATGTAATTAGCTTTCTTAGAATTTTCTTAAGATTCTCTAAAAAAATCAACGGTTTAAAACTGGAGGGAGTATATAAAAGGGAGTAGGTAGGAATAGGAATGGGCAGTGGTGGAGATACCTGAGAAGATCAATTAGCTAGAAGCTCATCATCAAGATAATATGTGAAGAGTAACAGTAGCAGTAGCAGTAGTTGGTAATAATAATAGTGGTCCAACGTAACTAATAATCATTTCAACTCCATAACACAACACACTCCGCCGACTCAGACAAATGTTATCATACTTTTGTCTACATTCCCATACTCTGTCCCACTCCAAAAACTCTTGTTTTAGAGTTTAGTTCTTAGCTCAAGTGATAAGAGTGAAGTTGGATATATGGGTAGAGCTCAAAAGTTCAAATTAAACTAACCTTCTTATATAAAGGGCATCCCAATACATATAAGGTTGATAACAAAGTGTAAGGGAAGGATGTGTGTGTACCTTATCTCGATAACCTGAAACATTGTTTTCAGAAAATGAATACAAGCGACTTTAATTTCATGTCAGATCTACTCATATGTAGTGCATGTTTTAGTTTAGGATAGTGGGTTTCGGGTTCTCTTTACTCATATGAACAAGCGACTTTCATTGTCATGTAAACTAAATCATTTGTTGGGAATATTGGAATGGTGAGGATATGATCAAGATCATTACAATGAATTTCAAATAATTCTAATTGGCTCTAAATAAATAGATTTACCACATGAAAACACAGGCATGCACGATTTTTTTTTTTGGGGGAGATTTTATGGATCAATAATTGAAGTGATATATATATATATATATATATATATCTTGCACGGAAATGGCTTCATGGTGAATGAAAATGGCAAAAGGACACCATTGGATTAGGTTGGGGATGTGTCTCTTGTCTTTTTGTCTCCCAATCAATTATTATTTCTCCCTCGTCCCCCCTTTTTCCATTTTTTTAATAGTGGAAGATAAAGTTTTTCTCTTTTAACTTCTCTTCTTTAGGTGAATACGTGCACTCGTGAAAATCTTCATCAAGTAACTTATATATATATATATATATATATATATATATTGGGATGTGAGTGGTTCTCACCACCCTTCTACTATTCAAGTCAAACAAGTAATTTTCTTGAGCTTAAAGTTAATTATTGATTGACTTTCCTGGCCAACTTGAGGTAACTACGCACCGACTTTTTTAGTTATATATATATTTTTGGTAACATTTCCCTTTAATAATATTTTTATAAAAAAATTTCTACACTTCAGCACTAGTAGTCTATGAGTATTGAAAGTCATGGATATGACATTACATGTGATGACTAAATTGATTGAGAAAAGTTGCTCTCAAATGGTAACTTGGAAGTTGGATCCCAGTGCACCTGTATGACTACACTCCACCCACCCCCTTTCTTTCTTTCTTTTATTCTTTTCACATTTCAATGACAAGCACGATGCTCAGAAAGTTACAAACGCTTTGCGAACAAAACATAAAAACAGATGATAAAACTAATATCCATCTAAATCAGAGGACATTAGTCTCAAACAAGAGGTTGGTGCTTAGAAAAAGGTTGAGCCCATTGTTTAACTCATGAGCTGTTTTAATGAGAAAATCAGCACATTTTAGTATTTCCCTTGAGAAATTTTCAAATTCTAATTCAAACAAATGACGGATTTGGTCTCCATAATAAGACCAAAATAGGGAGATCAAATCACCCACCCTTTTCTTTTCAACTTTATACTACATTCTTATTATTTTTAATTACATAATCAATAAATAATAGGTTAAGGGGTAAAATTGTTTTGAAAGTCTTCACTAAGGAACAATTTTGCTTTAGAAGTTTTTGGAGGGGCAATTTTGCCTTAACTGTTTTCTCCATTGATTTTGACTATTAGTTGACTAAATATGTTGACTTGACAGTCCACATGTCATCTACGTAATTTTTGTTAAGGTGCAAATTTGTGTTGAAGGTTTATTTGTTATCTAATTCTTTTTTTTTCCAAAGTTAAATTTGAAATTTTTAAGGCAAATTTGCATTTTAACAAAAAATATCGATAATATGTAGATTGTCAGTTCAACATATTTGGTTAATTAACGGTCAAAATTAATAGAGATAATGGTTAGGGCAAAATTGCCCCATTGTTAAAACTTCCAGAGTAATTTTGCCACTTAACCCACAAAAATTATGATGTTTCCAAGTTATAAATAACATAATTTATTATATATTTTATAACACACTCCTATACCAACAACATCATAATTTCTGCAATTTATGAGTATTGATATAAAATATAAATTTATATTAAATTATAAGTATACCACAATTAAATCAATTTTTTTTATAACCAATATGTCAAGTTCTTTAGTCGACAAGATAAGCATCTAAAATATTAAACATGCCTTTTCATGCATGACAGAATTTTTTTTAAAAAAAATTAAACGTATTAATTGTTTATGACTTCTTATGGGGGACTTTATATATTTTAGACACATCTTCTGTAATAAGTCATCATGCATGCATTAAAAAATTTAAAGTTTAAGTGATAATTAGATTTAGGTAGATTATAGAATGAAAACAAGAAAAGTAATAGCTAGGTAGCTAGCAACTAAATATTAATATTACAAGTAGCTTCCATTAAAATTGTTAATATAGAGTGGTATTAACTACAGAGAGGAAGGATTACTTGAAATATAGAAAGGTGCCAAGTTGAAGACTATGAAGTAGTAGCACATGATATTGAGGCCATATCAACTAGCAAGTGGGAGATTGGACTCCATTAACTATCTATATGTCATCTCAAACACATGTTCCTTTAGTCCTATTTACAAGACATTTTTAACATATTTAGTATTTAAAATGTTAAACTCCATCAATTTTATATTTTAGTAACTTTTTAAGTTTACTCCTATTTAATATGAAGAAATATTTATGAGAAGATGCCTTCGCAAATTTTGTGAGGCTTCGAGAATGAAAGTGAACACTGCGAAATCTAGAGTCTTTTTCTCTCCCAATGTTAATCATAATCGATGTAGGGAACTATGTGATGAAATGGGTTCCTCTTATACATAATAGGGTAAACAATGAGACCTTTTAAGAAGTAGTTGATAAGGTTCAAAAGCGGCTAACTAATTGGAAGATTTCTACTTTGTCTATTGTAGGGAGACATATGTTGATATCTTCAAATCTTCAATTATAATGGTTGTTCCTAATTATACAATGTAGATAGTTGTTTTACCATAAAGTACTTGTGATTCTTTAGAGCGGAAACATCAGAAGTTCTTATGGGGATCAACAGTGCAACAGAGGAAGATTCATCTTGTGGCTTGGAAAAAAATTTGTGAGAAGAAAAGCAAAGGGGGGCTTGGTATTTGTCATACAAGTACCCAAAACCAAGCGTTTCACATGAAATTGGGATGAGGACTTGTGAAACGACAAGATGCATTATGGGTACAAGTTGTGAGAAGTAAATATAGGTGTGGTAATGATTTATTACCTATAATTGATAAAAATAGGAAAGGGTCTAATATATGGAAGGGGATTAAGAAGGCATTGGAGGCAATAGAAAGAAATCTAGTTTGGAATAATGATTTGACTAATGTACGGTGGAGTGGTACGAATGATGGGAATTTCACAATTAAATTTGCTTATGAGTCTTTAGAGGTGCCAAGAAGTTCTCAAGATAATATTTGGGTGAGAATATGGAAGCTTAAAGTACACCAGAGATGCAAGATGTTCTGTGGGCTTTTGTATCACCAATGTTTGCTTAAGAATGTTGAAAGAAAGAAGCGCACTTTAACTGAATGTGATTCTTGTGGGCTTTGTCCAAATGTGTCTAAGAATTATTTGCATGTCTTGAGGCAAGAACATTTTGGGAACCAGTTGTTCCCCTTAATCTCTGTTCTTGCTTTTTTGGACTATTTGATCGTGAGTGGGTGAAGGCAAATATTGTCTACAAGGATTTTCATTCTTCGAAATCATGGCCTGAGCATCTTGTTGTGACATGTTATTTATTATGGAGAAGGAGGAATTTGAGGATCTTTAAGCATCGTTCAATGCTGAATTATATTCTATATGCACAAACCATGGCTATTCTTGGTTCTATATTGAATGTCAATTCCAAGCTAATAAGTACAAGGTTTCAACCTAAGTCTCAATGTGTTGTGCCGGTGAAGTGGTCTCCTCCATATCAAAATTGGTTTAAGCTGAATGTTGATGGGGCATTTTCAAGTGTTCTGGGTAATGTTGCTTGCGAAGGTTTGCTTCTGGACTCGGATGGAGAATGCCTAATCATGGTGACTGATTTGTTGTTGAACGGATATCCACCTAAGCATGATGACTTTATTTTGGGGGTTTTTTTAGCATGGATTGGTGAGTGAATATTCATCATATTTCAAGGAAGGCAAATGATGCAACAGGTTTTTTGGCGAAGCAAGCTCTGCCTCATGCACCAGGATTGGTGACCTTTGAGAACTATTATCCTGGTTTGGATATTTTCTTGTATAATGATGGGTCTTCTGTAATAGGTTATTAAGCACTAGTGATACTATGGCGTTTTCGTATATATAAAAAAGAAATATTTATGAGAATTGAGAAGTATGAAGATAATAAATTACGGGCCAAAATATGCATTTGATAACAAATTTAATGAGGCGATTTATATTAAAAAAGAACAAAATATATTATCCTTTTTTCTATAAATAAGAGTAGAGTATATGTTGATCAAGACATGTTTTTTTTGTGTGTGGTGATATTCCAATAACTACACTATTATTATGCCAAAATATATACTTACTTTATTTCTATTTATAAAACCTCATTGACTTTTTTAAAGAATCATAAGAAATTCTTAAGAAAGCTAATTACATTATTTAATAATATCATATGCTGCATTTTATTACATCATATAGTAGTTCATAAGTCAAATAACATAATTTAAATAAAAACGACAAATTTTAATGTCTTAAAGTAATATAATTAGTTTTTTTTAGGATTTTCTTAAGATTTTCTAAAAAAGTCAACTAGATCTTATAAATAGAAACGGATGGAGTAACTAATTATTATTCTAATTAATTCATTCCATGTGACACTTCATAATTATATAGCAATAGCTTTTTAACCATGCTCTAATTTTTGACCAAAATATAGGCTTTAACATTTTAAAAAACAGTTTAAGTTACTTCAACCGAAATAAAATTGGTTTAATTTTATAAGATGAAGATTTATTTTAAAACATAATTTTTACTTTTAAAAATAAAATTTCAGTTAAAAAAACAATAAATATAGAAGTTAAAGAGTACTCCATTAGGTCCTAATTATGAGGTCTAGTTGATTTTTTTTTAGAAAATTCTAAAAAAGCTAATTACATTACTTTAAGACATTAAAATTTATCATTTTTCTTCAAATTATATTATGTCACTTATGAAGTAATATATAATATAATAAAACACAACATATGATATAATTAAGTAATGTAATTAGGTTTTTTAAGATTTTCTAAAAAAACTCAAATAGGCCTTATAATTAAGACCACCACAGGAAGTAGGTTTGATTTGAGTTTTACTCTCCCTATGTTTATGAGTCAACTCAGCTCAACTCAATTTAAATTGAAGGTTGAATATACATATTTTTCAGAAATCGAAAGATTTAGTTGGAGAAGAAAAAGATTCACTGATTAATTTTAAACTAACTATGCATTAACTTAAACCACATATGTATTTATTTACTTTCATAAAAAGGAGTACAAAAACATTAATTAAATCAAAATGCAGCAGTAAAATTTAGACATGGGGCATGTGGCCGAGGGGAATCCACTTTGAAGGGGTGGTAGAGAGAAATAATGTCAAATTTCTGCAAATAGACATAAAATAAGGGAGAAACAAAGAAAGAAGAAGAAACAAATTAGCTAGGAGTATTAAAATAAAACAGGAAATTAGGATTTTTTAAAAAAAATACTCGTAAATATTGAAATTTAGAAGAAGAAGAAGGGGATTTTCAGTTTTAGATAGGAGTGCGTGTGCACGTGCAAACATGTGTTTGAATATGTGGAAGCCCGCACATGAATGTTACCCACACGTGCCCACATGCCTCTCTCTGTGAATCTGAAAAATCCTTTTTATTTTTAGTTGCAGTAAAAATCCTTGAAAAGCAGAGAGAAGCCATACCTCTGAATGTGATTGCATGTGGATTCATAAAACCCTAGAGACACATTTGCACTGAGCCCCAAAACTGTTTTTACATTCCCCATTGATCCATGTATTCCTCTTTTTTAATCTCTCCTCTCTCTCTCTCTCTGGTATGAATATTTTTTAATTCTTCTTCTCTACTTGATCAAGATGCTTTTCAAAAGAATTGAAGTCTCACTCTCTCTCTAGATGAGAATAACACATAAAACAAGTGGTACGTTTGGGTCTGCAATGTGCATTATGTGAGAGGGTACAAATTATGGAAGAATGGTTTTGTTTTGTGTTATGGTTTTTCTTGTTTCAGTGATTGTTTAATCAGCACACATGATGGGCACAGGAAAGGAAACACAGTGCACACATAGTGTTTGATGTTATGCATAAGAGAGCATAATGCAGTTTCCTTATTTGTACAATGAATCTGATCTATATGTACAGAGCAAAACCCCACATATTTTGCAGGACCACTTTTGCAAGCTAGCTCCTCCTTTAACCTATTCTACATACAACTGATGACCCTCTCTACTACTACTCAGATCTTAACTAGTCCTCCCCAAAAATGGGACAATTGTAGGTTTGGGGAGAGATAAAGTGCAGGGCAGAAGACAGAGAAGCATTACTGCTAAGGGATATGTGTCCATACAGTGTGGAAGGCGAAGTGGACGTGTATCCTGTTTTGTTAATAGAGCACGAAGATCCTCGCTGTCTAGCATGTGAACTAGTTGTGGCTCTCTGTCTGTCTCTCTCTCTCTCCCTCACTCCTCCCTCTGCATGCACACACTATAACCCACCCAACTGGCAGTTTTGATTCATTAACCTTTGAAAGCGTTCACTAATTCTCTGTCCCTTCCCTAAAGTTTTTGACAAAAGAGTCTAAGTTTGACAGATGGATTGTGAGGCTGTGAAAAAAAGTTACATACATGCATGTCATTTACCGCTTACTTACTCAGTAGTGGTAGAGTAACTTATTGTCATTATTTGAAAGTTAAGGAAAGCCTAACATAGAGAGCATAGTCAGGACAAAACTAGTCTAAGATTTGAGTCTATTTCTTCTTTTCTTCTTCTCCCCCAACCTATCCTTCCCTTGCAATTTCAATCCAACTTGTTCACCAAAACTAGCTACCAGCTAAAGACACCTTCACACAGCCAATAGGCTCTTGAGAGAGTTTGATCAAGAGTTCTATTCTTCTCGTCTTTTTTTTTTTTTGGTTTTGTTTTGGGTTTACCTCTCTTCCTGCATAAAGGTGGCTCTTTTGTGAGAAATCCATTTCAGTTCTCATCAGAATCAAAGATGAATGCAATGGCTTCAGAATGCAGTAGTGGCTGTGAGTCTGGCTGGACTCTATACCTTGAACATTCTCTCCCCAGCCAGAATGTTTCACATAAGGATAATCCATTTATTGTTGGAAATGATGGATTTTATGAAGATAAGGACAAAAGAGCCAGGGAAGAGGACACTACAGAAGAAGAAGAAGAGGACTTGTCTATGGTTTCTGATGCTTCTTCTGGTCCTCCACATTTCCTAGATGATGAACCTTACTTCAATGAAGATAATGGGCTCTTCCATTCTGAATCTGTGGCAGCAAAAATGGCCAAGACCGCTAAAAAGAAGCAGAAAGTTAAAGAACATGAACCCTGTGGAGATCAACACCTTCCATCTTTCCTTGATGATACTGCTAGCTCTCCTGTCTTTGACTTCACCATGGTATGCTAGAGCTAGCATTAAACTATTTGAATCTTGTATTACTATAAGAAAAAAATATATATAGCCTGTAGGATAATCTTCTCTCTCTCTCATACAATTGCTGACAATATTTTCAGAACAATGGAGCTCAAGCTTCAACAGAGAGCGTGCTAGATTATTCACAGGGTTTCTCTGCAACTTATTTTGAGGTACTCGGACTTTGTTTAATTCTTCCCATTTTATTTGTTAGAAGGCATATCTTGAATCCGTTAATGTTGTTGCAGGAGAGATCTTCAATCCAAGATCATCACTATGCTTCTTACAACCATCGCTATCAGAACATGAACTTCAGAACAGCCACTAAATAATCATTCCTTACTTGGTTCTGTCTCCGCAATGCCTGATTTTCTGTGTCATCATCATTAAATTGCATTATCCGCTTAACTGTTGCTTTGGAGGAAGATGGGGAGGCAAGTGATAAAGATCAGGATTCAAATCAGTTCATTACCTTCAGTTATTATTGAAGTTGATGCAATGGCGAACACTAAAGCAGATCTTTGAAAAGGAAAGATCAGTGTGTTAAGCGTAGAAGAGATTTGATCTTAAAATGGGTTCTGTTCATTCCTTAATTTCCTTTTCTCTTTTAGCTGTCAATACAGTTGGAAACAACTGATAGAGGCGAAAAAAATGAAGAAATAAATCTTTTTTTTTTCCTTGCAAAATTAATTCTCTTCGTGGTGAACAGTGAATGCATACATGTGAGCTAAGTTAGGCAAATTCTGGATTCATATCAGCATTTCACCACTTGCAATTCTTGCAACGTCAATATCAAAAATTCAATCTTGCAATTCTTAAAATCAACATTGCTCATAGAAAGTTTGATAGTCTCGTTCGAACCCAAGGGTATAAAAGAAATATCATATTATTTTCTTCTCGGGGTAGTAAATTACTAAATTGTGAAAAACTATGATCCTCTTTAGGTAAATTCAGATAAAGGCTCAAGTTTCTGACTTCATTATGTAAGATTCCCTACATACATCATCTACATTTGGATTTTAATTTTCGTAGTCTTCGGATGAATCTTGAGAAACCTTAATCATTAATGAGAACAAGACCTTCATGAATGTTTGGAATGAGCCCAGACAAGGCTTAGGTTCAGAAAGTTATAATCTTTCTTTCTTCTAATTAAAGATTAATGCATAATCTCCACTGTGTTGGTCCTAATGGAAAGGGTTTTGGCCGCTTAACCATGAGGTTTCAAGTTCAAGTTTATATAAATGTAGAAAATGATTTTAAGAGAAATACTTCTCCTAACTGAGTTTGCAAATGATCAAATTTAATTCAGTCAGATAACATTTTTTTTTAATGTACAATATGAATAAAGAAATGGACAAGAGGATAAATGAGGTAATGGCAAGGGTGATGGTCAAAGTCTGGATATTCACAAAGAAGAGGTGGATATGGAAAAGCCAAAACTTGGTGTCAGAGTAATCCACACACTGAGAATTTAATTAGTTAATATGACAAAGAAAGGATCTTACTAAAAAAAAAAAGAGATTTCATTAAAATTTTGAGAAAATTGATTGATACTAGATCATTTCTTAAAAAACTGAGGTTTTATACTTATATTCATTTTTAAATGCTTCTGTTCATTTTTTTAAAGTCTTGGAGCTACTGCTAGAGATCTCCTGAGCAAAAAGGAACATGCCTTATTTTTGTTTCGGATGTTCACTTTGTCTGGATCCGCATTAAAAATTATTATGGTTGATGATTTTTATTTTAAGAAATTATTTATATAAATATTAAAAAAATTAAGAAGCCAACCTAGTAATAAATAAGTCATGATCTATGAAAACTTCTCTCACAATTCCTAGTGTCTTGATTTGCGAAGTTATTACTTTTGGTATCACAAGTCATATCTAGTTGTCGAAATAAAATTCAGCATATATGGGCCATACATGTAAATATGAGAAATGTGTGGCCATCATAAGTTTGAATAATTAATTTCTTCACTAGTTATATGTTAAAACCTGTGACTGTGATTATATAAATAAACAAAAAAAAAATCTAGAAGACATAATCATTACATTTACATTTTATGAAACTCTCTGCCCAACTAAAAAAATTATCCAATTTTGAAAAAAAAACGATTACTAAATAGTTTTAAATAAAATTTATAATAATTTTCTAAATAATTTAAAATAAATCCCATAAAAAAATTTAATCACAGTTATGAATCTTTCAAATAATCTACATATATAAACTAATGATGAAATACATTTTTTTTTTTGCCAACTACTAATGATGAACTACATGCACATTGCATTAATTGTCATTTATGAATAGTATGTGGTACTATATATTTTAATAATATGTATATATTATTTAAAAGCATATAATATGGTTATGTGTACGTCTTGTTATCTCCAAGTTTGTCTGCTGGGATGCTGTCACAAGATTTGATGTCGTTCAGAAATAAATTAAGGGTCTTTGCTTCTTTGAATTGTTTATTGCTTTATTTATAAATTATTTCCATTTATTTTAAATTATTTTTCAGGACCAATTCCTTTTCAGGTTATATTGTTATTAAAAAAAATGGGGCATGTGATGCCACAAACTTTGAGAAAGGCACAGCAAAATATGGGCCATTTAGAATTTAGGATGTCAAATTTCAAATCTCTCCTTAACTTCTCTCGCATGTGTTTTTTTATTTATGGATAATTTATCGGATTCGAATTGATTTTTTTTTTAATTTTAAAAAACCCGACTTGTTAATTATCCTGAAAATGAAATGGTGATTCCGAAATCACAAAAAAGTGAAACTATCATATGTTGATTAATATACTAAATGTAATTGCCTTTTAATTTATACCTCTTTTATTAATTAATACACTAACTAACAATTTTAGTTTAATAGATTTTTACGAAGGTTAAAACGAGGGTAAGAAAAGACAAAAGAAGGCACAAATTGTAGAAAGATATTTTTTTATATAAAAAAGAAAAAAAAATAGTGTGTGATAGTTAATGTATAGCTGCATTCCATCCATCAACTTGGAAAAGAAATTATATAATGTAATGAGGTAACGTCATTTTCATTCCATGCCCTTCCAATCACCCCATTCGCCAGCCAACTCAATTATACACTCCTATATATGCTCTCTCTCTCTCTCTCTCTCTCTCTCAATTTAAAATTGAAATTCATATAAAAAATTAATAAAACATAGGTGAGAGTGCATTTTGTCCTATTAATGTTCTGAAAAGAGCAATTGACACAACTTAATTTTTTTTTTTAAAAAGGTAATGAAGTAATCCCTCGTATCTAGTTAACTTATTTGAGGATGAATGAAGGTGATTAACCTATTTTAAAGTATTTATATTTATAATTTTTTTTTTAAATTAATTGGTTTAATTTATAACCTCGTATATATATAATTTAATCATATATAGTATATGATATGATTAAGTAACTTATTTTACTTTTTTAATCTCTTCAAAAAAGTTAGTCGGTGTTATAATTAGAACTGAAGCTAGTATATAATCTTTTAAAATTAAAACAAGTGTAATGTTATCCAAATTTAACACAAGTACCCAATACGTTCACTATTCCATCCGTTCCTATTTATAAGATCCCATTGACTTTTTTGGAGAATTCTAGAAAAATTCTAAGAAAGATAATTATATTACTTAATCATATCATATATCATATTTTATTACATTATATATTAGTTCATAAGTCAAACAATATAATT
>JBAGKO010000001.1:19255565-19280089 GCA_037177275.1 Acacia concinna | reverse complement strand
ATGCAGTTTGTGCTCAAAAATAGTGATTAAATCTCCAAAAACACCATGAAATATCTTATTAAAATATGATGTTATCAAAACACAAGTAACTTATGAAAATAAGTCACTTATGTTACTCCCATCCAAACACAATTGACTTCTCATAAGTTATTTATTTTTATAAATTACTTATCATAAGCCACTTATAAAAGTAAGCCACTTTTCATAAGTCACCACCAAACGAGCTCTAAGTTTTCTTTATGTTATGCTATAATTAGTACTTTGTAATGTTACTATTGTATAATTAATATTGTTTTGCCTTAATATCAAAGAAATATTAAATAAGATTAAGGATTAATTATATTGAAATCGTCACGTACATATAATAATATATTATATTTATTATCTATCCATCCGAACCATGACATCTTTCCAGCTCATGGTCCAATTTTTAAAACATTGTGTAAAAGGGAAATAATATTAATATAAAATAACAAAGTTGTTTAAAAAAAAAACTAGTAGCACATCCATTATTCATGAACCATTGAATTTTTTTTTAATTTCAATAGTGTCCCCATCTGCTTAATAATGTGATTAATTTTCTTTATGTTATGCTATAATTAGTACTTTGTAATTTTACTATTGTATAATTAATATTGTTTTGCCTTAATATTAAAGAAATTTTAAATAAGATTAACGATTAATTATATTGAAATCACCATGTATTTATATAATATAATATTATATTAATTATATAGCCATCCGAACCATGAGCCATTGATCTTTCCACCTCGACGTGTGGTCCAATTTTTAAAACATTCGGTAAAAGAGAACTCTATCATAGCATGCGGATTCAAATTCAAAATAACCTGCCACTGACAACAAGGTCTATGGTATATTTCTTTTATATTTATATGCTAAGCATAATATTGGTGATATATATAGTAAACCACTCAAATAGTCAGTGCACGTAGAAGCATCGGAATCCAAAAAGCAATAAAACCTATCACGATAGAGATGCTGGCAATCCTAGAAACGACCTACGGATTAATGGGCTGGTTTGTGCATCTTGAGTTTATATTTGAGAACAATGAAAATTGAAACAAGCTAAGTTAATCAGATTTGACATTTAATTTATCTGTAAATAACTTCAGGGGCAGGAGGCTGCTTACTATTAAGGATAATTGCAAGGATGGAAAAATTCTTAAGTTCAGCCAATATGATGTGACAGAAAAGTATGATGATGTTGGGCAAATATTTCACAACTTTTCCTTAAAGCTTAACTTGATAAAGTTTGGGCTACTTTTTACTTGTTAGATTGAAATTGCGGAGCCAATAGCGTAACCTTGTAAGGCATTGACATGAAAGCTCCTTTATAAATTAAATAGGAGATTGTGGGTTTGATTCTGTTTACAATCTCATATGTTATTGATGCACGCACCTCTAATTTCAAATGGGAGAAAAAAAAAACAAAAGACAGTTTGCACATGTTGAAAACGATCTATCTTGCTATAGCTATTGGGAACGTCTACCTTGGGATCACTCAATGCTTACATGCTGCTATTAGTTTATGTCAAATTTACTGAGTTTAAGCAAATCCGTAATAAGAGGAACGTAAATTTGACTTGTGAACTCAAATTGTTACTCCCTCCGGTCCTATTTATAAGAATCAGTTGACTTTTTTAGAAAATCCTAGAAAAATCTTTAAAAAACTAATTACATTACTTAATCATATCATATATCATATTTTATTACATTATATATAAATTTATAAGTCAAACAACATAATTTAAAGAGATAAATGATAGACTTAGTGAGCCAACTTACGAATTTAACAACACTACAAATCATCAGAATCATCACGTCAAAAAGAAGTGTAGATGGAAGACAAAACCGATTGCAAATTAAAGAAAGAGGAAGTATGCATCAGTATCAGTTCAAGAACTAAGGATCAAGATTCACCAACAATATAAAGCTATACATATATGCATGCACACGTACACCTCATCAGAATCGTCACGTCAAACAAAACCAACTATATATCTATGGATCATATCGCTGAATACACTATAAAAAAACATTGTTTTTATGCCGGAATTTGTCACGGACAATTTTTCAGTGGCAAATTCCATTGAAAATCTGTAGGAAATGTTTCCGACGGAATTTCTGACGGAATTATTAATTTGCTACGGAACACAATTCCGTGGGAAATTCTGACATTTGCCACAAAATTAATCCATGGCAAAAGTTTCCAACAGACTTTCTGACATAAATGATTTCGAGGCAAAACTTGCCATGGAATAATTTTCAGAACTAATATTTCGCAAGTTCATTTCTGCACAACTGGCAATGTCTCGTGCGCGAAGGCACCGCGAGCATGAGGTCGTGGGTTCGAACGTAGGAGGGCACCATTATCAGAATTAAAATGCATTGACACATGGTGACATGAAGAGGCGACATGTGGCAGCACGAGGAAGGTCATTTCAATTAAAAAATTTTAAAAATATTTTAGACAGAAATTCCGTGGGAAATTGACACAAATTCTATAGGAAATTTGCGACGGAATCAAAATTCTGTAGGAAATGGATTTATAACAGTGTTGTTACCAACATAATGGATTCCGTTGCAAATTCCTTCAGAAATTTAATGTTTTTTTGTAGTGATATATGTTGAAAAGTGATAACAAAATATTTCAAGTAAAGAAACCACAACTAAGTTGAGCATTCCTTTCGGTTATCTGATCAGTGCAATGTTACCGCGCACCTTTTGAACAATTGCTCTGATGAGTGGCTTCTTTCTTAAACATGACGCGACATTTGATGACTATTTAGCTGACGTTAGTCTCATACTATGATCTGATTCCAACTTGTTGTTAGGCTTAATTCCAAGAATTAAACATCCAATTAGTAACTTGTAAGTAGTCAAAGCCATAGTTCATCTCGTACAAGTATACTCCTTCCGACTTCTTGAAGCTTGGAGGATTTGATGCTCTATACACTTTCTTTAACCAGTGAAACCATATTTGAACTTCTCTTGCACAAAATAAGGAAAAACCCATAAGAAACTATTTTATTAACCGCTTGACAATGTGACCTTTAAAGGGACATGTACAAGGGCAAGCAGCTACTCAATTTCACATTCTTTATTTGAAGTAAGCGATAGTAACACTTATTCCTCCGGCACTAAATACAAAAAAAAGTTAACTTTATTACAAACATTAAAAAAGCTAATTGAATTAAAGTTACTTTAAAGTATTTATATTTATCATTTTTACTCTAATATATTTTGTTTAACTTATAAACTAATATGTCATAATATATAACATGTGATATAATTATGTAATTTATTTAACTTACTTAATCGTTCTAAAAAAAGTCTATTTTGTCTTGTATTTAGGACGAGATGGAGTACCTCTTCACCCCCTAATTTTACAGTTGCCATATGCAAGTTATAAATTCTTGATGTGTTCTACATAGAACTCCTTTGATTCAACTTCATTATAGACATGCAATTGTAATTAAAATTATACTACCAAGACTTTTAAGAGATGTTTGGGTGCTCTTTAATATGATAATAGGGTCTTGCAACGATGATTTGAAACAATTCTCAAATTAAATACTGACAACATTAACTAATTTGGTATATTCGCCTTCGATGCCCGATTTTGTTTCATTTTGCTAATGTTATGTGTATCTCCTTATATTTGGCCACCAAAAAAAAAAAAAAAGGAAGCGTATCCTCTTTTACATATATATTTTTTTGGCCTGAAATCTAGCTTCTTGTATATATTTATATATAACATTTTTAAATTTAAAATTTGAGGAGATGTTCAAGTTGATTAATGTTAAACTTTAAAGATATTGGCTGACAAGTCATAACATTAAGGAACTAATGTTAATAATATGACCTTCACTCCTAAAAATAAAACCTTGTTGACTTATTTTTTGAAAGATTAAGAAAGCTAAATAAATCAATTAATTATATCATATATTGCATGTATAATAAAGTTATATTTTTTCTCATATATATATATATATATATATATATTAGTTTATAAGTAAGACAAATTAGTTTAAAGAACAAATGATACATATAAACACTTTAAAATAATTTAATTAGTTTTTTCAATCTTCTTAAAAAAGTTAATTGGGTTTTATATTTAAGACTAAAGGAAGTATATTAAAAAATAAATATGAGTACTAATAAAGGTTAAAATATCTTATATAAATTCATTATTCATCGAGCATGATAGCAAGCGCACTGTTTCTAATATTTGTCAAAATATCCACAATCACAAAAGCAAATAAATAATATAACAAGAAAACGTTGAATCCCCATTAACTGACAATCAGATGTGGCTCCCTAGGTATAATTTTTATTTTGTGTGTGTGTGTGTGTGTGTTAATCTTTTGTGAAAATTGATGAATTTTAATTCATTTAAAATGTAAAATATGAATGAGTTTAGCAAGTTTCATATACAATTGCAAAAGCAGGAACCAGCGTTTTTTTTTTTTCCTTCCTGGTTGAAACCAGTTATTAAGGAGCAAAGAATCGGTCAAGCAATTAGCTAATAAGCCCAAAAGAAGTCCAAAGTCCAAGGCCTGAGAAATTATAGATCGATCGACAAAATGGATCGGAATTGAAGACGCCAATACTCCCCGCATTTGTGGGGAGTTAACAAAATTAAATTCTCTTAAAACCCAAAAAAAAAAAATCTCTTACCCTTCTTTGGTACAGACAAAAAGAAAAAGATCTAGTCTCGGTTATCTAAATATTTAGCAAATTCATTTGTTTAGTGTCGGCCAGCAGCCGCATTCTCTCTTTTTTTTTTTTTTTAAATGGAGCTCATAGGCTCGAGCAGGTAGCAGTCGTATTCTCTAATGGTATTTGTTGGATTGAAAGACTTCTCAAGGTTTTGAAACTGGACTAGTTGGGTTACTAAATCATGGGCCATTAGGTCATATTGAACTTAAACTGAGGCCTAACAGATGAAAAAGTGAAGATTTTATAGTTATGAATATGATATTCTAAAGGAAATTAAAAAAAATATTTTTTTAACAAAGGCGAATGGAGTTGATTGCCAAACATCAGTTAATTGGCCAATTCACATGTTTTCATACCATACTAAACTAGTTTGGTCTAAGTTTTAAAACCTTGAGGTTTATACATATAACTGTTAGGGTTTGTTTGGTTTGAAGGAGGCACTACAAAATTTATAGGAGGAGAGGGAAAATTTTGGCATTTTTATGACTGATTTGCCTGTTATATATATATATTAATATTCCACCACTATCATTGTTCACTCCTTAAATAGTGGCTGCCTCAACACATTTCACTTTATTTTTCTTATAAGAAAAAATTTACTTGAGTTGGTTCTTGAGGCTTAACAAAAATTAGGACATACATTGTCCAAAATCAAAAGGTAATTACGTAGGCCCTTACACTTGTAGATTACAAGGCAACTCTTTGCCAACAAGATCATATTTGTGTCAACATCTCACTTTTATTGATACACTTTATGCCAGCATCAACCACCACTTGCCCCTCTCTCTCTCCTATTTTGGCTTTTTTTGAGATAACCCCACAAGATAATTGGATAATTGTTTTGGGATCAAACCATTTCTTACCCAAAAAAAAAAAAATGGAACTCGTTTTCACTTTTTACCCAAAAGATTCCAGGCCAATTGAGAATGAGTGGAATAGCGGTAAAACTCTATATTTAATGTAATTGCATGCATTGAATTTGAACTTGAAATCACTAATTTCTATAACTTTTTATTAGTTGAGCCATACCAGCTTGTTGAATTATAATTATATATTTATTGTTCATATTTAATTTAGTCAAATTATTGTATAATTTGGGGCAAAAGAAGCGTTATACAATGCCCTTAGGTATATAGAAGAGTATGATCGAAAACCTGTATTCCATAAAACACACAGTAAGGAGACAACTTACGGACAAATTCCGCGTGGTTTTGTCTGTACATTAAACAACAACCAAGTTATTATATTCAGGAAATTAACGTTGAGAGTAGTATAGTATTGTCGGCGGAATATAATTATTAGGGTATAGTGGCAGCTTAAACTATATATATTCAAGTCTCATTAACCTCAGATAGTAGTAAAGAGCAACAGTGCTCGGCTTTTAAGATTATTTGTGGCGTAAAAAACTTAAACATGTCTGTGTATATAATATATATCCAATTATTAATTAAATTATATCTCTGGCTATTCCAACATTCCTTCCCCAAAAAGCTACTGCTCTTCCTCTAGAAATTAAAACATTTAATTTGACTTTACTGGTTTTACGCCAACAAGTTGAAAACTTCTAAAAAGTTGATCTTCTTCTTCATTAAGCAAGTGTCTGATATGTCACAAATCCTATACTATCACCCTAGAAGTTATAAGCCGCCTGTCAAATAAACCATTCTTTGCAATTATAAATATCAATTACACAGAGATATGATATATACTGAAGTGAACTATAAAACTGCTACCTGCAACTGCAAAAAACTGACAAGCGAAGACAGAAAACTGAACTGAAAAGTGGCAAAAATACTTACTACGAAAGCTATTTGCTTGTACATATATATAAGATTTACAACAATTCAAACTTCAAACAGATATGGATCTTTGATCTTATGGCCTATAATTAATCAAGGCTTATGCTTTTGAGTGTAGATGTAATCCAAATGAGCAGCGAGTGTCCTTCTCATCAAGCATTCTTCTCCTCCCATCCCTTCACAACTCTCCTCCTCATTAATCACCTAATTCAAAAGCATTAGTGGAAAACAACATCATCCAAAGAAAACAGGAGAATTTAAAAATATAATCGATGAAACTAGCTAGCAATCTCACCTTATGTTGAGTTTCGATTGGCCTCGCTGCTTGTGATATGCTGAAGAAGAAGAAGACGAAGAGGAGAGACATGCAAATACATGCTCTGAGCTTGGAGGACGACCAAGACATTTTCATCCTTAGTTTTCTGCAACGTAACTGTGCTGGTTAAGAAAGTTATAAACACCAGTGTATCAGATGCTGAGATAATGGGACTCCCAATCAACTCATATGTATATATATAGACAGCGCGTGTTGAAAGTAATTAAAAGAGGGAAAACCTGGAAATTTATTCCTCCAATCACAAATATCAAATTATAATTTATTTGTTTTCAATAATGAGGTTTCGCGAGTGCATAAATTATTTGAAAACAAATTTTTAAGAAAAAAAATACAAAATTTATATATAAATCATGAATTATGTTACTCACTTTAGACTCAATATATATGAACCATATTCAGAAGATCGATCTTGGTTCTAAATATATAACATGGTTTCCTATTTTGTCATTCTTTTTTTTTTTTTTGCTTTCGCAAGGTATCCCCCAACCCGGTAGGCTAAGAACTAATCCTCCACTCATCATTCTTTTTTTTAATTCACTCATATTGACATTGATTCAACCATAATTAAAGAAGAAAGAGAATAGGGAATTAAGGGGTATGATTAGGGTATTTTAAAAAGTATATGTCATAATAACTATTTTAACTAATTTTCTTAATTTAATTAAATTTAATAAATATGTCTTATATTAAAAACCCAATAATGAGTATATGTGTGTGTGTGTTTTTATTTTTGGCGCATAAAAACAAAAAGGAAATTAAGTAAATTGTATAAAAAAAATATTTATGCCTTTTGTTCAGAAAACAGAATGGCTTCTCAAGCTCTTAACTTTGTTAATTAAGTTGCTCATGAATTGATGATATCTAGTGTGTGGGATCGTAAGATAGCTTGAAGTGGTGTTGAATAAGTGGAGGACAATAAAACCAGCTTCTTCAAGCTATGATATCTGGCCACACATAATGAACTCACTTGTTTATCAAAAGGGCAGTTCAATCCACAATAAATCCCTGGGGTCATAAGAGAAATATTCATATATGTATATAAGAGGTAAGTATTCGATTTTTCGGTTCGGTTTCGGCAAAAACCAAAATAACCAAAATAACTAAATTATGCCATTTTCAAAGACCGAACCGAAACCAATTAATTAAATTAACCGAACCCAATTAACTGAAATATTTCAATTCGGTTCGGTTAATAATCAAATTACCCGATTTTTATTTATTATTCACAAAATAAAATATATAATTATATATAAATACATTTTTTTAAAAAAATATTATTTTTATCCTTAAGATTAGATTTAGGGGAGGAAAAATATAAAATTAATTAATTAGATTTAAAAGATAAATAGATTTTATCTAATATAATTCAAAATATACACCTTTTTAATTTAAAAAATATGCATTTTTAAAATAGTTCATATTAAATATAATTATATTATATATATATATCAGTTTTTTGGTTTTAACAGAATTTTTTTTAAAATAACTGAACCGAACATCGAAGTTGTAAAAAAAATAAAAACTAAAAAATTATTGAAAACCGAATTAACTGAATAGAAGAAAAAAAATCAAAATTGATTCGGTTCGATTCGGTTTTTTATTTCTGTTCAGTTTTGCTCACCCCCTTACCCCTTAAATATATAGCTTGTTTCTAATATTTGAATCCATGACCTTTAGGTCATGTGAGCCAATATTTTTGTTGCTTTGAGACTCACTTTTTTTAATTAATGAACACAATTGTTGATTAATTAAGCATGAAATTTTGAGCCCAAATATTTATAATCATGGCTGGATCATAGATAAAAAGGGGGAGAGATCTGAGTGAGGACTAATGAGTTGATGTTGGCTACACATAGCAGTCCAGAGGAAGTCGGTAGGTCATTAAGGGTTGAAATGTGTACGTTTGTGTGCGTGTGTTTTATATATGTATCTAAGTAGGTGACAATTCAAAATTAAAAGAGATAATGATGACTCAGATCTGTGTGAGTGGCAGGAAAGTGATGAAGAGCATGCACCTTATAACAATTGCGTATTAATTAAGTTAAACTGTTGGTGTACCATATCCTATACGGCATCCAATTGTTGTAGGCCATGCACATAAAATGGACTTGTTTAAATATTCGTATCGATACGTGGACGTGCCACTGAGGGGAGAGTTGGTTAAGCAATATAAAGTCTTTTGGAAAGGGTAAAGAAATATTGAGAATGAAATTATTGAATAATAATTTTTTTTATTAACAATATACTCAAAGATTTAATTGTTGATAGAGTATGATAGCATCATCCAATCTATGTAACCGACTCTATTTAGTAAGATAAGGTTTGTTGTTGATTTGCTTAATTTTGTATGGCCATAAGTTGGATACTTGGATATATAATAATTATGTTTGATAGGTTTCTGACACAAGATTATAATCCCTTTCTATTTATAATCTTTGAAATGTATTTAATTTTTTTAATATAAAAAAGTACATATTTTTTAATATTGTTTTTTGGGTGAAATTTTTTTTTGGTACAGAAATTTTTGAAAAAGGGTCAAGCTCACCAACAATCCAAGGACAAGACAAAATCTTTATTCCTCCTAGGTAATACCAATGTTAGATAGGGTGAGCCATCAATTACCCTCAAGCATTAACTTAGGCACCATAGAGCTAGGATGCCTCCCCAAACGCCACAAGTGGAACCACAACTAAGTGGTCTTCTAAAGAATCGAGCACCACTCCATTTATAAGCGTGTTCAACCCATCGCCAGTTAAACCCACTTATGGGTTTTTTGGGTGAAATTATTTAGTACTGATTTCATTACATGGAATTAAACCAAACAGCCCAGTTAGTCAAGCCCTTCTTCAATTTTTTTAATAACTTGAAACTAGTGGACCTGGCCCAATCATAAAACACTAGAACAATAATAAGTTTTCTCTAAGCTTTAGCCTGAAATTCAAAACATCCCAAATCTTTTCTATAAAATATATTTTTCCAGTTTTCTTTTAGCAAAAATTTCAGTTAAATACTTCTTAAAATTGGAAAACTTAGAAAGGCGTGTTAAGATTTGCAAAAGACACATTGGTGATAAAGGGGAATTTAGGTTTTCTAAATTATGACAAAAAAACCCAAATGCCCCTTATAAAATAAAGATGAGTGAGATTGTTCTTTAGGTGGAAAATGCACTATGATGACAACAGAGAAAAGTTTGTGATAAGAAGGTGTCGAAGGAATGAAGGATGGAGTAGCTGAACCTTGAAGAGAAGGATTGTGAAAAAAGTATAAGTAATTGTTATAAGCATTATGCGTTGCTTTAATAACCTCCCAATGGCCATTTGTCCATTCTTTATTTTTGTGGGATGTGGGTGTTCTTCATATGGGTTTGAAGTTATAGCTACAGTAAAAGAGGGGGTTGTACGTTGCAATAACTTTCATTGTGGCTTGTTTGGGAATATTTCTATAGGTGTTGTGAATAAAGGGATTAAACAATAAATACGAGAGTATAATGGTGATTGTTTAATGTGGTTATTGGTTGTGGGTCAATAGGTAAAAAGGTTGGTGAGAGTAAAGCTTTAAACTTTACATAAGTACGGCATTGTGTAGTGTTCATTATGAATATATTTGTGGCTGTTAGCTATGAGAGGGCTTATGAAGACTAGGTTCTTGGTTTGTGATGCTTTATAGTATGAGTAGTTGGGGAAAATAGTTTAGTTGTAGGAAAAACAATCAAGTTGTTATGAAGATGATTAAAAAAACGTGTTGGTGGTGATACTGCCAGAAAAAGTTAAGATTTGTTGTTAATTGCAATATTGGAATAGTCAAATCCTTTAAAAAAGTCGTCAATAGTTCAAGTGAGTGTATTGTAAATATTTTTTATAGCGATAAAATATTATTAATGTGTAAGTAACATTGAAACAAAATGCTAATTTTTGTTTTCAAGTTAGCATGCACGATAACATTGAATATTGAAGCAATTCCTCCTTCTAAGTCACATTAGGGGTATTTTGGAATCTTAATATTTACTTGTCATTTAACTATGAGTATAGTGTTTATTGTCATGAAATTTATGGCTTTTGTCAATACCATTACTACCTTTGTTAATAGTGAAACATTATGATATGAATATGGTAATTATATCAACAGAATTACTAATGTTGATAATTATGTCTTTTATTGTAACTAATATACATAGAGAGCAACATGGTGTTTGAGACCAATAACTTGTATATTTCATCAACGTCCTTGAGCTACTCATTTTTCCTTCATTTTGGCAAGACCATAACAAGTATAACCAAATCCATTACTATTTCAAAGAATTATATTACGGATTTGGTTAATACTCACAGTCATTATCACTTAGTTTGATCAAGTACTTTGCACGTTCATTTTGTCAAAATTATCACTAGTTTCATGATAACCATTATGATTACAGCGAATACCATTATGGTTTTAGTTAATACCAATGGTTACTAGTCACTTAATTTCTTTAAGTAACTTGTTCCTTCTTTTTGTCAAACCCATTATTACTTTAGCGAATTCCATTAATGATTTGGTTAATACCAATAGTTATGGTAAATCAATTTCATCAAGATACTCCTTGTTTATTCATTTTGTCAACACCATAATGATTTTCATCAAAACCAATAATATTATTACGAATTTCATTGCACATTTTGTCATGACCTGTTCTAAATTATTCAATCATTTTAAATATTATGTTAATACTTATTGATTTTGTCAAAACTATTATGGATTTCGTCAACACTACTATTCATTTCGTTAATCTCATTACTCAATTGTTCACAACCCAATACTTAAGTATGGACAATAACAACTTAAGTCTAATAATTAGTAGCCATCCATATTAAGCATTACATAATAATTTGAGTATCTTGAGTATAATAATTAATAACTTAAGTATAAAGGTTGATAAATGAGGTATAACAATTAGCAATTAGCTTAAAGTTGTCAATCTTATGCTAATTACTTATACCCAAATTGTAAAACATCTCCCTCCTTAAACCTTCTTCCTTTCCATACCCAACAGGCAACAGTTAATCCACTCAAAAATCAAGTCAAAGATATTCCTAAAACAAATAATGAAGTATACAATTTAGACATCAAAGAATTCATCCATGGGGGCAAAAAAAATCAATTGATGCTAATTGCTAATAAGCTCTATCACTATCGAAAGTAAAGAACAATTCTAACTAACATTCTTTCTTTTCCTCACACATTTCATCACCTTTCAACAATAAACCCAAATAAAAAAAAAGTCTCAAAAAATTACCTATGATCTCTTGCTCTTCTTGGACCTTTTTTTCACATCTCTTACTTTTCTTTTTCTACTGAATTGAGCTCAAGCATGGCAGTAGAAAGAGAAGAGTTAAAGAGAGAAGACAAATGGGGAATGAGAGAAAGGGAAGATGTTTAGAATGGAGAGGGAGAAGTAAAGTAGGTGTTACCGCTGCCGACGCCAAAAATCTCACATTCATTGTCAATCGACCCTGACCACTGCTGGAGGTCACGTAAGAGCCAGGAATCAAAGAAAAAACATGACAATATGCTAACTTGAAGATGTAAATCAAGTAGGTCTTATCCTTCTAAGCTTGCCCTCGCCAAAGGAGCATTCTCAACCTTTGGGAGCTTATTTGGCTCAAAACCCATACCTTCATCAACAGGATAAGGAGAGGCTTATAGAGGCTAGAGCGAGGAAAGTGATGAGATCTTCTAGGGAAAGGAGTGTTAGATCCTATGTTTTGATTATAACTAAACTTAGAATGATTTAAAAAGTGTTTAAATGGTGTTAAACTAAAGAGAAATTACTTAAGTAAGTGTACTTGAGTAATATATATTTAGTAAGTAAGATAGAAGAATTTTAAAACTGATTCAAAAGGTTTTCTTGTTTGTCAGCCTCGAGGTTACATGAGAACCTCAAGGATTATCATCATTGCCACAACAGTAAGGTTTGTGGCAAGTCTTGCCATAATGATAAGGTTTTGCAACCAACCTTACTAAAAGCAAAGAGTGACCACAAACCTTGAGGTTACAGTCTTCTTAGCTTTGAGGCAAGGTTTTGAACAAACCTTGCCATTAGTGTAAGGTTTGCCCAAAACGTTGCACGTTAGCAAGATTGAACCATAACCTTGAGGGTAGATGAGAACCTCGAGGTTATGGGCCTTTTGCCACAACTGCAAGGTTTGTCTCAAACCTTGCTATGGGTGCAAGGTTAGACCAAAATCTTATTATTGGCAAGTTGTGTCTCCAACCTTGAGGGTGAATGTTAACCTCAAAGGTATTGGACTTTTGCCACAACTGCAAAGTTTGTGAAAAACCTTGCTGAGGGAGTAAGGCTGGACCAAAACCTTTTCGTTGGTAAGATGTGATCCCAACCTCAAGGGTGAGGTATAGCTTCGAGGTTACGAGACCTTCCCACAACAACAAGGCTATGACAAAACCTTGATGTTAAAGTAAGGCTACAATGAAACCTTGTAGTTTTGAGAAATTGGAAGGAGCCTCGAGGGTGGCCTCTAGCCTCAAGGCTGTGACAAATTTGGGCAACCTTACAAGGCTATTTCAAAACATTGTTGTGAATTTCAAAACCTTGCACGTGGGCCAACATCAAAAGAGCCTCAAGGTTATCCATTGACCTCGAGGATGGTAAGATGTTTTGATTTAACATTTTCATATGCTCTAAATTTCTCAACCCTGAGACCTCAAGGGTTCAAGCATACTATGAACTATGTTTTTCATAAAGTAACCTTGAGTAGAGATTTATTCCTCAAGGGTGTTAGTTAACATGCTTGAAACCTCAAGGGTAATTCTCAACCTCAAGGTAATCCCAATTTGTAAAATCCTCGAGGACACACTTTTCTAAAAGATCATGTGTTAATTTTTGATCAAATCCTTGAGATTACTGATTTCTAAAGGATTGCCTCGAGGATGGCTAGAAACCTCAAGGGAATTTCAAAAACTAAATTTTTCAGAAAACAGAGCATTGTAGCGTGAACTTCTTAATCATTCATATTACAATTATATTGATATCCACTTATTTCTAACATTTACAAATGACCTCTATTATGCGTAAGAACAGGTTATGAATCTGTCCAAGGATACAAAAACTCAAATCAACTGAAATGATCACTGTGTCAGAAGCATTTAATGACTTCACCAAATTTGATAAACTTTCACCTACCAACCTTCTTCTACTTCAATGGCTCTATTTATTACTAAGAAAGAAAATCCATTGTGTCTAAACAGAAATAACCTAGAGGAATGATGAGTTTTCAATGGCTACAAACTAAACTCCAATGGACATCAATTCCTGAGACAATATAAATACTCGAACATTAATGACGGCAACAACTAACGACTAGAGTGATAATTTACTAAGTGTGTTGCATTCATTTCTGTCATAAATTCTATTGTTGTTCTTCAGTGATCATTATTCAACTTTATTAAGAAAGTATTTATTACATTTTGAAATCTTTGTGAGTTGCTCAAAGTTGGGACACTTTGAGTGGGGACTTGGTTATAACTTGTAAGGGGTAGTGAAATCTTAAAGTGTCAATCAAGTCTGTACTGAGACGCCAAGAGCCCATTGAAATCTTAGAGATTAGTGAAACTCAGTGGGTACTGAGAACTAGACATAGGTCATGAGTTTTGACCGAACCAATATACGCACTTGTGTCTTGAATTTCCAAAAAAAATTATAACACTCAATTCATCCCCTTCTGGATGTAAAGCTTGCCTCAAAAAGGAGATGACGAGAAGGAGAGAGGGAAGAGATAGCTGAAATTGGAAAGAGGAAGAAAGGGTGAAGTTTTAATTGAGGGCCATTTCAGTCTTTTATTCATAACTTTGAAAACCTAAATTTCGTCTTTATCCCCAATGTATCTTTTGTAAATTTTAGTATGCCTTTTTAGGTTTTCTAATTTGAAAGTACACGTCAGTGGAGGAGATACACCATTGAACTACAATCTCCCTTCTCGTAAGACTAATCAATTAGTGGGATATCTAACCTGTGAAAGAAGGCTAGGGTCTACTAAAGATATAGAATACCAAGTGGTGAGGTTATCCCATCACAAAAGAAAACTTACATATCCCATTTAGGAGAAATATAATTATTATGTGAATCTGGTTTGTTATGTTATTTGTAGTTTGATCAATTAAAATATAATAATTCAGTTAAAGATTTGGCATCTCTTAAATATTAGTTGGTATATTAATAAAATTAAAAAAATTTATAAGATTCTCCTTTTTATTATTTGTAAACCCTAAATGAATGAACTCATTTATTTTGAGAAAAATAAAAATATAAAGATCACAGGCATCCAACTAAGATTAACGTTCATTGAATTGTTGTATTTTAATTGGTCAAAGCATAAATGACGTAGTAAACTAGATCCATACAAAAATTTCTCCCAATTTAGAATCCACAGGGATAAGATATGCTTTATATATTTTGTAGGATTTA
This sequence comes from Acacia concinna, assembly GCA_037177275.1. Lineage (NCBI taxonomy): Eukaryota > Viridiplantae > Streptophyta > Magnoliopsida > Fabales > Fabaceae > Acacia > Acacia concinna. The sequence continues at coordinate 19,264,752 of JBAGKO010000001.1, read as the reverse complement.
CATTTTTAGAAGTGAGACCTACTATTTATTTTCTTCCGTTTTAAATGCACTTAACTTAAAATATCCAATTTATAAATCCAAATCCTAGCTTAGAGGCTATTTGTTGCGGGAGATTTAGAGGGGAGGGAAATTTTTTTAGAGTTTTTTTAACAAAAATTGGTGAAATATGATTGTAAAATTTTATTGAAGGGAAAATATAAGATTAAAAGAGTAAGAAAAATTAATTAAAATCTTTTAACCCTATTTCTCTAATTTTATTTTAAATCCAACTAACAATAATTTTCCTTCCCCTCCCAATCCCTCCTACCAAACAAACCTTAATGTTAAGAGTTTAGTTTATGATGCTTATTAAGTCCTATACGTATCAAATATAATTCCCTGTAAAAAAAATTATGAGTTGACGTTGTAAAAGTGTGGTTATCTTATTTTTCCTATGATATGATGAAAAGCAGTCACTAGCAATTAACAAATGTTGGGAAAATGAGAAAGAAATGAACACCAAGACCAACATGATGATCCAAGCAAGCATGCCTGCTTTTAAGAGAACCGTTAAACAGCTCCATTCAATAATTATGAATTATGATTCATCTTCAAATCTCATGTGCCCCTCAATATCTAAATATATTCATTCTTTTACAAGCTTGTTTTTTCCCCTCTTTAAATTAATGGTTGAAGTTTTTTTGCCAGAATGATTATTTAAAAGGAATTACTAAAAGTTCATATTATATATAAAATATAAAATTTATTAAAAGACACACTAATGAATAGTACAATTCATCTCAAACTTCCACGGTTTTTTTCTTAAAAAAAAAAGCTCATGAAAACCATGTCAAATATGCCAGCAATAGTATCTTTCTATTTGAAGTTTTATTAACTACTCTTTCCAATCCTAATTATAAGGGCCAGTTGACTTTTTTTTTTAAAGAAATTAAAGAAACAAAATAAGTTACTTCATCACATCATTTGTTATGTTTTATTGTAATATTTATTAGTTTATATGTCAAATAAAATAGTTTGAAAAAAAATGATAACGTTTAATTATTTAAGTTAATGTAATTAACTTTCTTAAAATTTTTTTAAAAAGTCATCTGCTTATAATTAAGATAAGAGAGAGCATATGATTTGTAGTATCAACAATTAGACGGACAACCTAAAAATTGATTAGATTACTAAAATAAAAGGACTCAAACTAAGTCCAATCATTTGTTGACGTTAGGTTGCTGTGCATTGAACAGACCCATCGATGGATGCTTCAGCCATCTTTCTTTGTCTCAATGATAATTGCATGCCAAAGGAGATTGCAATTAATTAAGTGTTAAAGGAGTTGGAATGTTCCCTCTTTTTTCTTGTGTCCCCATTTGTTCTCAAATGATTTACCTTGCCCACTTTCGAAGGCTAATATCTCCCTCAAACCTCACAACTGCATGATCAATTTTATTAACTATATATATATATATATATATATTAATCCAAAGGAAAAGTAATACTACTATCTCATTCTAGAAAAAGAGAAAATAAAACTTTATGGCAATAATAAGTCAAGTAAGATGAAACATGTTGGAGCCACTAATCAATTACGACGTTGCTTTTTTGTTTCCTGAGCCAATCATAGTATCTGCTGTACATCAATATATGTCTTTGATCCCCACCACACCAACCCTCTTGCTTTAATAATGTTCTCTTTCTTACGCTCTCTTCTATTTTCTTCCATTCATTAGACAGACATACATGTTCTATTAACATTCTCATCCTCATCAAAATCTCACATTCGTAACCTGAATCTTAGCCCTTTCTGATGGATTCTTCCAAGCCAGAATCTGCAAAACAGCTTAAAGAATATCTTCAACTTCAACAAGAGCCATTTTCATTGCAAAACTATCTCTCAGAAAGAAGTTACATGTTCAAGAACTCAATCTCTTCTGGTACTACTACTAGGAATCTTCATTGCCTTCATTCTCAGAAGAATCTGAATAGATCAGCCAAATGTGATCTGTACAACGTAAGAAGAAGATTGTTACAAGCTAAAGGCTTCCTAGGATCAAAACTTTGCAAGTTCATTCTTCTCTCAGGTGATTATTGCCATGAGTTCTCAAACTGGGGTGGACATCATAAGAGTGATCGGAAAAGGCCAAAATATGGGTTTTACTCGAAGAAAAGAAGATTAGCAGCATCTGATGATTTTATTTACCATGACGTTGAAGACAATTACTTGTCTTATGAGCATCATGGCTCAGCTCTTGTGAGAATGTTTCAGACATTTACGCTTCCAGAATTCAGAAGAGTAGAGGTAACATACGTATCATTTTCTTAAGACACAATTACCTCTGTTAGAAAGTTCACATACACCTTCTAGAGAAAACAATATTGCATAAATACTTTTTCAGTCCTTAATATATGACATAATTATAGAGTTGATAAATATAAGACATAGTTTTCATATTTATCAATCTTTTCTTAATTTATACACCTATTGATTCTTCTTCAATAATAATAATCAAGGAAGAGAGAGAATAAGTTAATTAAGGGAGATGAATAAATATTTTAAAAAATACATGACATATTAACTAATTTAAGTAACTTCCTTAATCTAATCGAATTAAGTAAATATGTATTATATAAAATATTAAAGCGAGTAATTTTACAACTCATAATCACATGTGGTTCACTCTTTTGAAACATCATGTGCCATTCCAAAATTTGACAAGTCCCATTAACTTTACTCCACTATATCCAAATTGTCTCAGGAATCTGTTGGAGATCCCATGTTTTCAACCTATCTAAGGAAGCAATTTGTGAAAGTGGATATTGGCAAAATGGGACATGTCAGAAATAACAAACCAGTACAGATGGTCAGGACAACTATTTGCCAAAGAAAGAAAAGGATCATGCAGAGAGACGCTGAACAATTCCATGAAAATGATGAAGGTCAAAGACTTCCAGCCCAAGAAGTTTCAGAGCTTGAAGATATAATACGTGAGCATTTTTGCCTGTTGGAGAAACAGTATGCAGAAGCCAATAAAATCACCCACTTGTTGCGTGCAGAATTCTTATGTACATCAGAAGAGTGGAGAAATTATTCCAACACACAAAATTGGGAGATACAAATGGAAATAGGAGATGCTATCATAGATGAGATTGTCACAGAAACTATTGTTTCATTCTTAGTTTAAGCATATCGATCAGTGTTCATAAAATGATTCTCTTAATTCTCGGTTTTCACAACCTGACGCAAGTTAAAGCTTCCACCTTTGAATTGATGAACATGAACATCAATGCAATTTAACATATCAGACTGGCAGTGTAAGAGCAATTAATCTTCATTGTAATTTCTGTTCACCAAATATGAAGAAAAGAAATAGTCTTTTAATCATCAACCATCGATCCAACACAGAAATAAAATGAATGAGAAACATGGTGGGCAAGAACTTTGAAGTCCCCTCCTTTGTTTTCCATTATGATCTTGTTCTTCTAACTGGCATCACGAGCCTGAGATGAAGGGATATACGGTTCCAAAACTCATGCCGCTCACAAAAGACCAGAATTTTGTTGCTGTCAAGAAAACATTCCAAGCAGATTATGAGGTTCACACTGTGTATTATGATGCACTTAGTATTTCCTAATAATACATTTTCCACACAAAAGCTTAGCAATATAAACCGTGGCCATGCTAACACATGTATATGCGAATTAAATCAAGTGAGATTAGGAAAAATCGGCTGCTTTATTTATATTAGTAATTCAAACCACACTCACTCAACCAGCTGGAGTAGCTCAGTTGGTTAGAGCGTGTGGCTGTTAACCACAAGGTCGAAGGTTCAAGCCCTTCCTCTAGCGACGTCGTCTTCATTTTCCACCTGACCAAAACGAAGCGTTTTGAGATGATCCGCTTCAGTCCCAAGCTTTTCAAGATGCCTTTGGCGCCATCTTGACCAAAACCATGGAACACTGCCACGTGGATGATGTCGAGTCAAACTGATGAAACACTGCCACGTGGAACATAATGAGGCGCCTAAGCCCTAAATAGATTAAGTGGGGCCACGGCCCACGAGCGACCGCTCTTTTGTCACTATCCTCATCGCCAAGCTTCTCCATCTTTCTGGAATTTCCTTCAGTCCTCACTATTCACTCTACTTTTTCTATGGAATCATCACCATTGATTGTGATCTACCTCAAAGCTTTACTCATTGCACATTTCCTCTATCGATATCTCCCATGGCAACTCTTTCTGCAATTTCCAATTCTTCCTTATCCTCACTGACTCGAAGATTTGGGAACAAAAGGAGAACGAACAACCCATCCAACTGTGTTATTTTCCGAGTGATCTCTTTGAAAGCTAGAAAGAATTCACTCACGCCTCTCAAAGCATCCCTCAAAGATGAACAGAATATCGATTCCTCTCCTTCTCCTTCTTCTTCATCTTCATCTTCAACTACTACGGCTGAGGTGGGTCCTGAGAATGAAAGGGATGAACATGAATCTGGAGTTAGCGAGAAGTTGATAAAAGAAGATGAAGTGGAAAACGAGCAGGATTCTAGTGAGGAAAAGGAGAAGCAGCAAGAAATGGATTGGAAGACTGACGATGAGTTCAAGAAGTTTATGGGTAATCTTTCTATTGAAGCGGCGATAAAGCTAGAGAAAAAGAGGGCTGATAGGAAGCTGAAGGAGCTTGATGCAGATAACGGCGGTAACCCTATTTTGGGTCTTTTTAATAAGTTGGTGCGCCAGAGTGTCACAAGGGAAAGGGAGAGATTAGAAAAGGCAGAGGAGACTTTCAAGGCTCTTGATCTTAACAAGGTAATGATTATTCAGTGTATTCAATAGTTTTTGTCCCTATTAATCTATATAGTTATTTTTCTTATCTATTAAGTGCTTCAGTTTAGTTTTGTTCTGTGATAATAAGAAGTCGTGAGTCTATGTTTAACTGGCATACATGGACTGATGACACTAACTACATTAAAATCAGAGGGACCAGATGAAACTTTTAAGATATTCTGAAACCGATAACCCTTTTCTAACAGGGAAACAAACTTTAATCTTCGAATTGTTATGTTGGGAGCTTTAGAAATATCAATTTGTTGGCTTCTACTTATTTGTTTTGAACATTATGGATATAACCATGTTTGCTCAAGTTAAAGATCAAGTATGTTTGAGACATATCTTATTTTACATGACAGTTGAAGAGCTGCTTTGGATTTGATACATTTTTTGCAACTGATGTTCGGAGGTTTGGAGATGGGGGCATATTTATTGGGAACTTGAGGAGACCTATTGATGAGGTAATTCCCAAGTTGGAAAAAAAGCTATCTGAAGCAGCAGGTCGAGATGTGGTGTTATGGTTCATTGAAGAGAAATCAAATGACATTACAAAGCAGGTACTCTACAATAAACTCTTGAGTATAATTTGCTATTGCATTATAATAAACATCTTATCTAGCAATGGAATAATCTTTTGACCACAAGACTGGGGTGTGTTCAGTGGTCTAATGATTATTTTGTCATATACCTAGTCCGCTTGATCTTTTTTCCCAAACAGGTTGTTTCTTGAAGAATTTCCCCCCCTGTTGGCAGCAGAATGAAATAACTAAAAATTCATTTGCATTCAGGCTTGTGTGGTCCAACCCAAAGCAGAAATAGACCTTCAGTTTGAAACAACTAAGTTGAGCACTCCTTTCGGTTATCTCAGTGCAATAGCATTATGTGTTACCACCTTTGGAACAGTTGCTCTGATGAGTGGCTTCTTCCTTAAACCCAACGCGACATTTGATGACTATTTGGCTGACGTTGTGCCTCTATTTGGTGGATTCCTAACTATTCTGGGAGTATCTGAGGTAAGATATCTGAGAAGTTTTGCATCAACGTTGACAGTTTGTCTCCTACCATGCTCTGATTCTAGCTTTCTATACTCGATCCCAAGAATTAAACATCCAATAAGTAAATAACTTGTGTATCTTGGAAGTAGTCAAATTGATAGTTTATCTCATACTAGTAAACTCATTTTGACTCCTTGAAGCTTGGAGGATTTGATGCTCTATGCACTTTGTTTAATTAGTGAATTCAATTATAACTTCTCTTGCGCAACTGTATCATGTAGATTTGATCATTTTCTTTGGCATGCTATTTATACTTTGGTTGTATTCTTCTCATCATGTAGATAGCCACGAGGGTAACAGCAGCTAGGTATGGTGTTAAACTCAGCCCTTCTTTCCTGGTGCCATCTAATTGGACAGGGTGCTTAGGAGTGATGAACAACTATGAGTCCCTCTTGCCAAACAAGAAAGCTCTTTTTGATATCCCCATAGCACGTACAGCTAGTGCATATCTGACTTCATTAGTGCTCGCCGTTGCTGCTTTTGTTGCTGATGGAAGCTTCAATGGGGGTGATAATGCTATGTAAGTATTGTAAATAGCACTTATCAGAAGTATTACTGTTTCATGATACTTTTTCTTCATTGAAAAAGGGCAAATGAAGTATACCTGTTTCTTATTAGGATGAATGATCATGTTTTTTGATTGATAATTACAAAATTGTGTTGAAACCTCAACTTCTATGCATTAAAGAAGACTTGTGTATGGATGAATTTGAATGGTGAAAGATTGCATATTAATGAAACATGATGAATCCAACAAGGCTAAACCAAGGTATGATGGTTCATGCATTACAACACTTCTGGCCCCAACATGCTCAATTGAGACTGATCCACATAATTGTAACTCTCTACTTCTTACTTGGGCAGGTACATAAGGCCTCAGTTTTTCTATAACAACCCTCTTCTTTCTTTCATCCAATTTGTCATTGGACCTTACACGGATGATCTTGGAAATGTGCTACCTTATGCTGTTGAAGGTGTTGGAGTTCCTATTGATCCACTTGCTTTTGCTGGGCTACTAGGTAAAATTCTTCTGGCTTGTTCATGTCTGTCTTGACCCAACATGCAATTCCTCAAAACCAAGAATCCAATCATGTTTTGTCTAAAGCCTTGTCAAATTAATGCTTTAGACAAAACGTTAATTGGGGTCTTAGGGATACTAGGTGGGAAAAAAAAATTAGTGCTTCAGACAATGCATCTTATATTATGAAACATGTTGGAGGGCTTCTAATAAGGAGGGAGTATTTTTTTTTTAGAACTATAGTTACATCAAGTTCTTTATATCCATTTCCTCATGTTCTCCAATCACACATGACTATGTGTCTAATTTATTGTATTTGAATTTATAATTAAATGATCATAATTCAAAAATAGAATACATGGTCATGGATGATCGAAAAACCTGACGAAATAGATATAAAGAACTTGATCTAAATATTTTTCTTTTTTTTTTATTGAGAATTAAGGTCTATTGTTAGGACTAGTTTCTCTTCATCCAAACATGGGTTAGTTATGTTTGGGTTAGTTATCTCTGTTTGAGCATATAGCCGTTAGACTTCTGCAGCAAATATGCCTATGTCAGGACTTCCTAGACATTATCAAATGAGAGAATCCAAATGTGGACACTTGTTATTCTTTTAACATTCTATATTTGCTCAGTGAAGTAGTTAGTAACATGTATAATTCCGTGCTTCTTCAGGAATGGTGGTTACTTCCCTGAACTTACTGCCTTGTGGAAGACTAGAAGGAGGTCGAATAGCACAAGCCATGCTTGGTAGAAGCACCGCTGCTGTATTATCCTTCGCCACCTCATTGTTGCTCGGTATCGGTGGCCTGAGTGGCAGTGTCCTCTGTTTGGCATGGGGTTTATTTGCAACCTTCCTAAGGGGTGGAGAAGAAATACCGGCAAAAGATGAGATATCTGCTTTGGGGGAAAGCAGATTTGCCTGGGGTGTTGTTCTAGGCCTTGTTTGTTTCCTCACACTTTTCCCCAATGGTGGAGGCACTTTCTCCAGTTCATTCCTCAGTGGTCCCTTTTTCAGGGGAGATATGTAATTGTATTCAATTTCTCAATACAAGTTTGTAATTATTACTATGTATTTATATCATTCAGTAGAATGGTAGTTTTAGTAATAAAAAAAAATAATAATAGTAGAATGGTAGTTTTGCTCCTTGTTTTGTTAGCTCTCACCTCTTTTCAACCAGTAAGAGATTACATGGTGATTCCTTGAGAGGGTCCGCTTTTTAAGCTTCTAGATCATTGGAATTGTTAAATAAGTTGAGCTCATGAATTATAGGCTTTATAGCTCCAAGGAGTGATATGTCTGGAGAATTTTGAAGTGTAAACTTAAACTTATACCGGTTAAGAAAGGTATAAACTGCCAATGAGCCATAGCTCACATGGCATGTGTCACATGTTTGAATTTGTGTGTGTTTATCATTTGATTCTATTAAACAAAAAGAAAAAGGAAAGGCATGAGTTAGTAAGATCATTAGATGGGACTTTAAACTAGAAAATCCATCATTAATTAGGTAGTTAAAATGGGGGAAAATATTCGACACACTGTTTGTTAAATTTACAGTTATTTGAAAGGTATCATTTAAATTAAATTAACTTTTAAAATTTTATCCAAAATATTTTTATTATTAAATTTATATATAATAAAAAGGAAAAAAAAACACATTATTTCTTATTTAGATCAAAATCAAATTTCATACCTAATTTGTGAAGTACAGAATTGTAAGAATTTTCTCAACAATAATCCAGGTAACTAATTTTGGTACTTTTTTATCCACATGATAAGATTTAAATTCCCGATTTCTCCTAGACTTGTTGTTTTGCCTTAAAATGTCCATTACTTACCCATCATAAAAAGCTTTCAATTAGTAGATACTCCATCTATCCTTATATATAAGATACTTTTAACCGAATTGTGGGATTATAGAAAAAAAAATGTAAAGTTAGTTTAAAATAATAAATATGTAAGAAATATGATTATTTTTTTAAAAGTAACCCAATTTATGAATGAGAGAAAAAGAAAGAGTAATGATGGAAAAAAAGAAAGAAAGAGAATGTATGAGCAATAAATGATGTTAGAAAATGATAACAAAATAAGGAAAAACATATTTATTATAGAGATAAAGTCAAATAGTATCTTTAACAAATTCAAATAAAGTATTTTAGTAAAACGTACCACGCTTCCTTCCTCCCATGGTTTTTGGAGCCAGATCGGACCAAACGTTCAAACCGGCCGAACCGTCGACCGGAAGGTGGTGCGGTCTGGGGCACAACATTATGGTGTTTGATGAGTTAGGCCAGA
>JBAGKO010000001.1:19215707-19251842 GCA_037177275.1 Acacia concinna | reverse complement strand
AACATTGTTATTTTCAACAATGTGTTGAAGTACTTGGAACTTGAAAAAGAATTTCAAGAGGGTGAAAATCCTCTGGACAGCTTAACTTATAGAGAAATCAAATCCTTTATACTTTAAGCCTAAATCTAGGATAAAAGGTTCCAAAAAAGAGAAAGAAGGATAGCCCTAAATTCAAAGAAGGGTAAGAAATTCTTTAAGCAATTAATGACCTTAGAAAGGTCAAACAATTTTTTTGCTATATAGCAAGTCACTTTTTGAATAATTGTTCCAAGTCAAGTAAGCACAAAAGGACACAGGGTCCATAAGCCACAATAATAAGGATTGAGATTCCTTGGTAGAATTTTTATAGGGATTAAAGTAAAAGGTATTAACGCCTATAAGTTCACTTTTATGGTGGAACGACCTTAATTCTCTGTGATGTGCTTCATAAATTGGCTTAGATGAGATTAATGTGCTTCATAAATTGGCTTAGATGAGATTAAGTTATTATCTCATGCCATCTAAATTATGGACTCAAATAGTTTAAACTATCATGATTATATAATAGAATTATACATAGTTCTGATTCAAGTTTCTTTTATTGAGGTTTATTTAAATGTAGTATTGTTGGTGACTCTCTAAGCTTAATTGCTTTAACACTCCTTATAAATCAAGTATTGACTTGGTTATGTGTTACACTAGACAAAAAATAAAGGATTACTACCAAGGCTAGCATAAGAGAATTGCTAAGTCTAATTTTCATTATGGAAATGTCTTTCTGTGAGTCTAGCAGACAAAGCAATGAGAAAAGATTTACAGTAAAGGGATAACAACTGTGTTTCCTTTGTGATTATTCCGTTATGATAAACATGGTACTATACATGAAGACATAACTCAATATTTTATAATCTTTGATTAGGAGATTATTCATGAAATAATCATTTTATTTGTTTTCACATGAGTATGAAACTTAAAGTACTTTACACTACTAATGAATGAAATGTGAACTCAAATAAAGTCAATTAAAGAGGATTTTTGAGATCCTGCATACTAATTGAGTTATGAATGATCAAAGACCTATGTGACAAGAGAAAGATAGTTAAGATTGTTAACTATATGAAACATTCCACTACAAGATGGAGTTGTTGAAAGGCATAATAAGATGCCATAAAACATGGTTAAGTATAAAATGGTTCATACTACCCCACCAAATGTGAGTGGTAGAGTAATCATTAGGTCCACTTTTGGTGGATGAGTACATTTACTTGGTTGCATCAAGTGTGTACGTTAACCATGCGCCCTCAAAGCTAGAGACTTCTACATCCTAATAAGTTTAATCAAAGCATGAACCTAATATGTTTTTTCATAGACCTTGAGAGTAAGCTAAGCATTACAGTAGTTGCTAGTAGACTATATGAGTCAGCTACATATTCCCATTATGATTGTAAGTAGGAGCTTATTAGGATTAAGTCTTCACATTTTTTCATGAGTGAAGATAGAATTGTGACTAAACAGAATTAAAAAGATACCATATTTTTCGTGAATTTGTTTCCAAACAAGGGCAAAACTAATTACTATGTATCTCTTTATAAGCCAAAGAGATGAGGCAGTATAGAATGAACTAGCAATTGATGATGATTAGTCAAGTTCTGTACCAGAGGCATTATAAAATTATGCTAAGGCAAAATGGAAGAAAAATTAGAAGCAATACACAGTGTTCATTAAGAAAGAATCATATTTGAGAATTAGTTGATCTAATCCAATACTAAAAAGTAAGAGTGATAGATCGAATTAGCAAATACAATACTTAGTTGTTTGCTAAGGGGTAAGCATAACAAGGTGGAATTTATTGTATGCTCAAATCATATTTATTCTGGCAACAATTAACTTTTTTAGACAAAACTTACACCTTTAATCTGTGATATAGTAAATAAGCCTATTTGCGTTGACTTTGAGGATGGCCAAGTGGAGTCCCAACCTCAAGGATGGAGTCCAGCCTCGAGGAAAAGAACCCTAGATCACAACAGCCAGGTTTGGTCTCAACCTTGTAGTGTGTGCAAGGCTGGGCCAGAACCTTACTGGCTAGGTGCAAAGATCCACAACCTCGAGGAAGGTAGTCAACCTTGAGAAAATTAGCACCTTGTCACACCAGCCAGGCTAGGTCCCAACCTTGCTTTGGTTCCAAGGCTGGACCACAACCTTGCTATTGTGAAGTTGAATGCTCACCCTCGAGGGTGAGTATCCAACCTCGAGGACTCAGGCCCTAGCAAGGCTGAGTGGATAACCTTGCAAGGTTATGCAAGCTAATGTCTTCATCTTTTCTTGAGAGTACTTTCTGCCAATTTTAGTCGCGACCTTGTTTTCCTTAACTCGCGACTTGAAATTAACACTTTTTAAATTGCTCTCGGGTTGATTTAGTCGTGATATGAATTTTATGAAGTCACGACTTGGACATCACAACCTTGCTTGTAAAGCCAGGCTGAAGAGGAACCTGGTTGTGCATTGTGAAACCTGGTAAGGGTGAGTAACCTCGAGGGAGGTCTCTGACCTCGAGGAAACGAGGATGTCAGGCAACCTTGCAAGGCTACCAGGTACCCTGGCTGTGTATTCTCAGAACCTTGCAAGGTGAGTAACATTGAGGGTATCCTATGACCTCGAGGGTGGTAAATATATTTTCACATGCTCTGATTTTAAAACACAAATCCTCAAGGATTGATTCCTAACCTCAAGGAAACAAGCTAACATTGTTCAAAACTTTTCATTGATCGACCTTGAGTTCATTTCTTATCCTCAAGGTTACTACATTATAATTGCTTGTGACCTCAAGGTTCTGTCTTAACCTCAAGGAAATGTTAACTTGTAAAATTCTTGAGGACACCTTTCTCAAACTTTTCATGTGTTAATTTGTGACTAAAAACCTCAAGTATGTTAATTTTTCTAAGTTACATCGAGGAGGTCACTTAACCTCAAGGAAATTTTTGTTGAGACCCTAGTTTTAATGATAACAAAACATATGTTACATATCAAACTTAGTCTTATGCAGGATTTAATATTGTATTCGAAGTGTACTCTAGTACCCTAAGTGGTACTCGAGTACAAAAGCAATTAGAAGAAAAACATATGAAACTATCAAGTTTCACATAACTGAGTATCTCTGTACCCCAGTACAAAGATATGATACTCGAGTATGGTATCAGCAGAAAGGAAAAAGGGTATGCGAGTATCTATGAACATGTACTAGAGTACATCTATACTATGGTAAGAACAGATGGTACTCAAGTAAACATAGAAGAGTTTTTGGTATAAGTGTACTAGAGTAAAGAGAATGTGTACTAGAGTAAGCAAAATACTCCAGTACAGGTATCTGGTACTCTAGTAATCTTATGTTGAAACTAACGTGAATCATACCAGAGTACAAGGAATTTTGTACTAGAGTACGATGATACCCCAGTACGATTTCTGTGTACTAGAGTACATCTAATATATTCTGCATAAGCTTTCTGATAAAGTTTACTCGAGTATGAAGAAAGTCATACCAGAGTACGGTCGTACTCTAGTATGAATTCTGCGTACTAGAGTACAACTGATATATACTGCAGAAGTTTTCTGAAAGACTTTACTCGAGTAAGTAGAAAGTCGTACCCAAGTACTAGCATACTCCAGTATGAATTCTGCGTACTAGAGTACAACTAGTAAAAACTGCAGAAGTTTTCTGATAAACTTTACTCGAGTATGAGGATATGTGTACCTGAGTACGGACGTACTTGAATAGTACTAGAGTAATCCTCAGAGTAAAAGGCAATTTCCTTTAGAAATTGTACTTGAGTATAATGAAGGAGTACTCGAGTAAAACGGTGAATGTTACGCATCTAAAATATGGAAATCAGAAATTTCAAATTTCTGGCCGTTGTGAGTTGATTATATATATTTATTTGATCTAACAATTGTTTCCATGTTGAGTTTGAATATTTTCAAAGTTTACAGGATTCAAAATTAAGGAAATAAAAACTCAGATTCTCAGCAACGGTAAAAAGACAAAGACCAGATTTTGTGCAACGGACAAATCAGATTTCCTAAAGAAGCAACTCTGATGCTAACGGTCATATTTCCATCGGCTATATAAAGGACCAACTTACAAGCTTCAAAACACACCAAGCAATCCTGAGCAAATCATCTTCTGTGCAAAAAGCTTTGAATAGCATTCTTTTCTATACGCTTTAGTGTGCATATATCTGCTCTGTAAGAGAGTGTTTTTCTGAGATTGTTTATTCTGAGAAAAGAGACTCAAGAGTGTGGGATCTTGAGTGAGGGGAATTGATTGCAAGTTGTAAGGGGGAGTGTGAATTCTTTGCAGCTGTCAGTCAAGGTTGTACTGAGGTGCCAAGAACCCTTAAACTTGGATCATAGTGAAACACCCAGAGTGCTTCTGGGGACTGGACGTAGGTCAAGTGGTTGGACCGAACCAGTATAACCTCCTGGTGTCATTGGTGATATCTTCTTTAATCTTTATTATTGCTTTAAATTTATAAATTGTCATATTTTCATATTCACCCAATTCACCCCTCCCCTCTTAGGTGATAAAGTCTGCACTAACAATCACCATTCATTTGCCAAATTAGAAACAGAGATCACAGAGACAATGCATAAAGGAACAAGGCAAAGATGAAACTACATAATTTGTCCAGCCTTTCATAATGGATAATAGGAACTAACTTTGGGAATTCTTAGTAATCAAATCAACAACTATAGATGCAACAATTTTTCTACCAACATGAATTGAGCAGAATCTCTAAAACGCATACCATATTTTTTAAACCAAAAATTGGGCAAACAATGTTACACCTTAATCGTTCATATATATTTCTACTTCCCATCTACGTGCATCACATATATCACAGAAGTCACACACTTATCACAGACATCACAGAGAAGAAAGATGAACGAAGGAGAAAGAACAGGGTAGAGACCAAACAAGCAGAGATCACACATAATTATATATAATGCTAACACACATAGAGATCACAGACTTCATACCAAAGAATTGGGACCTAACCTTCGGCGAAACCACCTCCACCGTAGATGACTTCGAGTTGCAACCCAAACCTAGCCAAATCGCTGACACTAGCCTTCCAACCAGGACATGATCTCACCACCGGCAGCTTCTTTTGCTCACAGCAAGCTCACGAGGTTTGGCCACTTATAGATTTACAACCAAACTTTCCCATGCCATGAATATTAGAACCCAAAATTTCTTCTTTGAAGATGCAAACCATCCATACGCGACTCGTATACCTGGTCTTCGGAGAAACTCGTCACTCGCGCCTCTGATTTGTGCTCTCCCACCATCGCCACATGTCTCTTGAATCGCTAACATCAAACAGAAATGGAAGACAAAAGGAAGAGGCTATGAGAAAGAGGAAGAAAGAGACTTGAAAATGTGTTCTAACGGGCGGACACAACGAACATATGGCATGTGAAGAGAGAGAAAAGAATACCGAAAAGCAAAAAAAATAGGCTTATCTAAAACTAAGGTTTGTGACCACACAAGCCATGGTTTACAATCTAAACCAACTTTAGCAAAATGACATGGTGTACTTTGGCTGATTTTTTGGTAAAAGTTGGTTTGGTCACAAACAAACTTTTTTATATGGCATCCAAACAGGCTCTTTCATCATCTAGCTTTTGGGATATTTGGTTCTTCTAAGAATGTGTGTCAATTACAAAGGTGAGCAAAGAGTATTCTAATCATATCAATATATTTAGAGTAAAATGCATTGACTATCTTCTATTTTACCTAAATGATACTAACGTTCCATCTATTTTAAAAATGTATATAGACGTCACTTAAAATTAAAACACATATTACAGAAACCTCCCATACATATTTAAGATTCAATTTTCATCCATTCAATCGTTAGTTGATCGTTAAGTTTGATTATTAAACATTTATTTTGACTAAAATACCCTCGTTTCAACAAATGAATAAATAGTTATATTTTTTCTAAAAATAATTTTTTATGCAAACAAAAAATAATTCTAATGCCTATATGTTCAAATTTTCCAATAAATTATAAAATCTATTACTTTTTAATATAATATTAAATTTTAATTTATTTAATGTATTTATTTAGTATTTTTAAATGATTATAAAACATATTTCTTTCTCTCTTTCTTTTTGTTACCACGACACCATGAAAATATATTTGAAAAGATAGATATTCACCAAATGTTGTTAAAAATGTAAATTTGAGATATTATATAACTGATGTTAATTTAAAAAACATTTATAAACATGTTTATTTAAGTATGCATATATTAAAAGAAATAACCATATTTTTAATTAAGTTTTCTCTATATGAATTAATTAAATTAATTAAGTCTTTATCCCAATATAAGAATAAAAATTTAACAGGAAACTATTTTCAAAAATAAAAAACAAATTGAGAAAAGAACTCCTAAATTATATAAACAATTGTTACAAAAAAATACATAATCAATAATGATGAACGGTACATCAGTAAAGAAAATTTATTTTAATATAAATTTTAATTAAAAACAAAAAACTTTAACAGAGTTAACAGTTTTGACTTACGTTCATGTTTTCAAAATAGAAGAAATGTCTATATAATTAAGATAAAACATAAAGAGGTCAAAGTATTTTACTTTTATATTTATTCAACCACAAATATTTTCGGAAGCCAGTAGCCACACAAAACATTATGTTTGACCATAAGTAGCCACTTAAGTTCAATAATGTTAATGTTTCACTTGTTTGCAACTCTTAGCAATCAAGTGAATTCCTCCTATAAAATATGTGTGCAATTTTAAAATTTCGTTGGATATTAATAGTTTTTTTAGGGAGATTATACTTATTTATGAAAAGTTGCACACTTATTCATGTGATTTCACTTATTTACAAGATAAATGCCATTATTGTCTTTTTTCCTAAAAAACTTATTTTCATTTTGGTTTTTGGTTCTACAATAAAATTTTACAAAATTTTAGGGATTGACTGAAATTAATTTAAGTCCTTAGTTTTCAATTGACAATTCTCCCTAAAACTTTCATCAACAAAACGTTAAACAATGGAATTGAGATAATATATCTTAGCAACCAAAAGCGAATTCACTAGTCATGTAAACAAATTATGCTTATAATTCATGGTGTCTAGAAAAGATGGTTACAACTTATATTATATCATTCATAAGCAAATAATAAGTAGAAATATGCCTAATCAATACCATACATCTCTTATATTCTCCTTAATTAAAACATTCGACTAAACTTATGGGCTAAAATAATCACAATAGGTCACAGGATTTGTAGTCCACGTGACTGGACTACTTCAAACTTTCCAATTGTATGTTATAGTTTAGACTTTGGATAAAGGTCAATGATTTCACAGCCAAACCATGAACTTCATTTTTTGTTTTTTTTGAAAAAAACTATCGTTCAAATTTGGGAATGGGAATCCTGGTCCCGGTTTTGGACTGGGAGTGCAAATTGCATCCTGATCTCAATAGGGTCTCAATCTCTTAATATTGGGATGTAACTAGGAAACCCTGACTTATTTTTTTTTTGGCAAAAAAATAAACTTTAAAAATTATTGTAATATGAGTCAAATGCTCCATATTTTATTGTTTAAATAATACTTTTTAACAATAAACAAGGCCATAACATTTACGAAATTTAATCTAGAGTTGAAGAATAGCATTCCAACACCATCATATAGTTAAGATTAATATATGCAGAGCAACTCTAATTAGAGACATAATACACATCTTATTAAATACTGTATTAACCTTATTTAAATGAATGAAAATATTTTTCAAAACGATTAATTATAAATCAAGACAATTATATTATAAAAATATTAGTCAAAAAAATATAATAGACACAAAAATTAATGTAAAAAGACTTTTCATTCAATATGAATGTGAAAACTTAATTTATATAGTAAAAGTATTTAGTATATGTTTGGATTAGCTTTTGATAACAGCTTTTACGGATTTTGAGATAAGTATGTGAGAGGAGTTTTGTCTCAACTTGCGTAAACCTAAGTTTTAAAATTGAAAACAAACAGACCCTTAAAAAAACTGAAACCGAAATCTCAAAAATGATTATGGTCTAAAACACTTTGAACACCCTAGAGGAAACACTGAGGGAGTCATGTCCCCCTAATTAATTCATTCCAATTTGAGGAAAAATGATCTTACCAAAAGCCTAAGAATGTAAACCAATTAACTATTAGGGCTTTTGTGATAGTATATCACATTGTATATAAAAAAATATTACATCTTGCCTTAAATGTAAAATCTAGTTTATAAATTAAGGCTGTGTTTGTATGACAGTTTTTTTTTAATTTATTTAACATCACATCAATAAATTAAGTAACTTATTTTAAGTTAGGTGTTTGGAACTAACGGCCTTTAGGCCGTGTGGTATGGTTAATACCCTATATGGCACTCAATCTGGATTCGATCTCGACTGTATGTAAAAAAGAAAAAAAGTTAGGTGTTTGGATGATCAAAATTATTTGATGCTAAAGCTAAAAAAGAAGCATCAAAATATGAAGCTCAAATTTGGAGCTTTTGGTGGCTTTAAGGAAGAGAGAGAAGGGGCAAAATGATTATTTGGTTAAATTTTTTACAGAGTCTATATATTGACTGTTTTAGAAAATTCCAAACTGATTGTCATTAGTCTCCAAATAATTTATGGGCACTCCCCAATTTTTCTTATATATTATTTTCATCTTTATCCTTAGTTGGGCTACAAATTACAACCATACAATTATATTTTTGAAATTCCAATTTCTGGACGGAGTTTTCACTTAACTTTGATAATGCATGTCTAATTTACAATATCTAATTGAGGATATTCCAAAGCTCAAATGTTCCTTATTAAATCTAGTTTTAGAGAAAACAAATTACTTTATTGGTTCAATTGGAATCAGAAAATTCTCAATAATTTCATTTTTGAACACTACTCCAGAAACTGGTGAATTTCATTGGACAAACTTCAAAAATTCATGTATCTTAACAATACATCCAAAATCATGCAAATGATACTTCAAAATAAAGTTTGACATATTTAGTTTTAGACTGAAAATTTTCATGATTTTTGGACAACATTTGTCTAGGATAAATTGACATACAATAAGACTGCTGCTAGTTTCATTCCAGAAATTCTTTTATTCCCCTTATCTTGTCATATGCTTAGGGAATTTTGTGAATAAAAATTTGAGATGTTACACATCTCTTATTTATTTTTAAACAAAAAAAAACCTTTTAAGAATTTCATTATAAGTCACTTTTCTACTTATCATCTAAATATGTTTCATAAAAAAAAATCACTTTTGCAAAATCACACTCAAGTACAACAACTTCTAATAAATAACTTATTTTTTTAAAACTACTTTTAATAAATCCATCACAAAAATAAGTCATTTAAAATAAGTTACATCCAAACAGAACCTAAATTGCACGGTAACCTAAGATATACAATTAAAACATAGGAGTGCATTCCCTCTCATCGCATAACATAGACATTGCTAAATATAACAATCATGAGCATCATATATATAATCTCATCATATCCAAACATAAACTTATTTCACAATATTTGCAGTACTAAACAAACGATCCTCATACACAATAATGACAAGGCCAATGAAATAGACCATGACTTTAGTCAAACACTGCATAAATTTTATTATCTGTCTTTTTTTGTGGAGGGAAGAACGGATGACTGAGATGTTTTGAGAGCAAAAGCAGATATTAAAGGACAAACAAAACAATTTCTTTTTGTGTGTTCACACTTCACACTCGTATCAAAGTTATTCTTCCAAAAAAAACTCATATCAAAGCTTCGTTTAAAAAAGTCAGCCTTTAACATCTATGAATAATGAGTGTTTGTCATCCGTGGAGAAAGCCATACATTTTTCTTTCTTCTCTATCGCATGAGCATGAGACGGCCGGTTGACTCTGACAAAATTTTGGCGACACTTTCCAAAACTTCAAGTGCTCATATTTGTTCCAGACAAATAGTAGCACTATCTCTGCTTGAACATTCTTCCTGACCGAACCTTTCCTCCTAACTAAAACTAGACGTTCTTAGAGCATTGTTTCCCCACTATTAGTAACTAAACAGTACCACTCTTCTGCCACCTTCATTCACTGTGAGACCCCGCCCAACTCAAACTCGATCTTCACCATCAAATCGCTAATCCAAAGGCTCACCAACTCCCATCAACTGTTACACTGACTTCTGCCAGCCATGGTTTTTTGTTAATAGGTCCAATCACACTAGCTAGGAGAAGGAGCTAGTTACCCCAGCAAAGGGATTCACCATTCAGTTCACCAATTTCAAACCACAATTAGTTCATTTCAATGATCCTTACAATCACTTACTGACATCAGCATAGGCAGAGAAATGGTGACTGATGTGGGCGTTTCAATATAACCTTTCTCCCAATTTTGTTGTCTGATACGCCAAGAAATACATATAAATAAATAATTTACTATTAGAAAATGTCACAGAGCACTATGTGTTTTTGCGTGTTTTACCATTCTATAATTCTGGGCAGAGATTGATGTGTCTTTGACCAAGCGAAGCAATAGATTTGAGGGGACAAATAATAAAGCTGGTGATTTTCATGTGCACAACAAGTAAGAATAATTAGAGTTCTACCCACTCCCTCCAACCCTCAGATCGTGAAAGCCGGAGCCACATGTGCTTGTGCTCTCCTCATGTCTATTTGACATTTTGACTATACAATTGTTTCTCGCCTCCAAGAAGTTACTGCGACTGCAATCAGCTTTTACTTTTACGTTTTTAAGAAATTTCTTTGTCATTTACGTGGCACAGCAAATACTGCTCCTGCAGAATTTTGCAGGGTAACAAACTACAGCCATTCAAACCAATTGAAAATAAAGTTACAGACAGATCCAGTCCTTCCCGTGTGACCAAACAGAGGATTTTCTATCCAGTAGGGAGAGAAAAGAGCAATTTTAGATTTTCTGCGTTTAAAAGTTCAAGCACACCATGCAAATTACTGCCTTTGAGATCACGAAAGGGTCTAAAGTAAAGAGATGCATGACCCAAAATACATTGCTTTTGGGGAATATACCCCTAACAAAGACAAGAAAAAACAACACTTTGGTTTCTTTGGGATAGGTGGCGATTTGAAAATGCGGCTTTACCTTAGTGGTTCAAGCAAACTTTGGGTTAAATTTTATTTTCTTGAAAAGAAGAGCTGATTGCTTGGTTCCACCACAAGCTCTTTTCTATTTACTCCTTAAAAAGAGCAGCATCCAATTGTCAAAACATTAACCAGTGTGAAACGAAGGTGGAAACAAAAGCAAAACAAAAACAAGAAAAAAAAACCGTACATAATAAAGGCAGCCAACTAATGGTCTATCTTGTCCTTGGATTTAGACATACCTGACAGTAGTATATTTACTTCATTATTTGCTTCGATTTCAGGGAAGGACCCCCACAATAGCTTTCTTTTTTCTCTTGATTACACCTCTGAGGCTCTGAAGACAGACGAGCGGCCTAATCTCTCTCCCAGCTCTCACACTATTTCTGCACTTCTTCCCTGGTGGGTCATAGTGTCGCGCTGCGAGTGAGCGTGAAACAATAAGTACTAACATTTGACTAAAGTAAGGAAATATAACTACTCCGTATATAAGAAGCTCGAAGCTGGACATGTCCAACACAGTGACAAACGAATTAGAACAGTGAATATATAAGCGTTGTTCAAAATAAGCAGCCATATCACTTGATATAAAATTGATATGTAACCTTTAAATGCTCATTAACCTATAGATGTGTCATGGTTAGAATTTTACTTACTAGCTTAAGAGTTAAGACCAAATAAACCTACTTACGCCCCAAAATTCACCCATTGGTCACTCAAATAAAACAAAAAAGCATTAAGGTTCAATTCAAACTAAAATTGGAGGAAAAGGAACAGAGCTGATTTATTTTTCAGTCGGGACCCAAACTTCGGGTCCCTACCCAAAACACCCGTATCCTGCGCCAAAGATTGGCTGATTCACATGATGACATCTCTTTCATCCATTTCAAATCAATGTTCCAAACATCACATTCTTCTCCCTATATAAACGTGGCCTCCAACCACATTTTCCTACCAAGTCCAAAGCACAGTTCTCTTCCGATTTCCTCTCGCAGACAATTTGTCAAACACATGGAGTACGACATTCCTCCTCCTTCCAGCAATCTTACCTCATCAACAGCGTTATCTTCGAAGGCGAAGAAAAAGAGCGGGAAGAAAAGCAAGGGAGGAGTGAAGCTTTCCACTGATCCACAGAGCGTGGCGGCGCGAGAACGAAGGCATCGAATCAGCGATCGGTTCAAGATCTTGCAGAGCATGGTCCCTGGCGGGAGCAAGATGGACACAGTGTCGATGTTGGAGGAAGCTATTCATTACGTGAAGTTTCTGAAAACTCAGATATGGCTCCACCAAACTATGATTAACTCTGCTGACGACGACTTCCTTTCATTTCCCAATCATGAACAGTTCCCTTGTCTGCAACAAAACCCATCGTCTTCTTCTGTGGATTCTGTGCAGAATTTGACCCAGATGCCTCTGGAACAGTATTGCTGCTTCCAAAATGAAGTTGCAACAACAATATTGGAGGCAGATATGAACTATTGGCCAGCTTAGTCTCTACCATATACTACGTCGTCTACATAGTATCTGGCGCTAGGTTGTGAATTGTGTTGTTATTACAAAATATTGTGTGTAAAAAATAGTTTTGTCTTTGATGTGTGTGATGATGCTGTGTTGTTGTTGTTGTTGTAGCAGTGAAGGCAAAGTCACTCCAGCTTTTTTATTTTGCATGAAGTCTTGCATTATGATCTTTAGTTGTTTTTTCAAGTAAAATCTTTTGATGAAGTTATTATGTATAAATGATTTCTAAAAACTTAAATGTTGAATTATGATAACAATAACTTTTTACTTTTGAAGAGATCATAACGGCCCATACCATAAATATAACGTTAGTAAGGTGTTTTCCAACTGAACTGGATATTTTTTTGGCCGGCATAACTTTACTGGATATCAAATATTTGATCGGAAAAAAATACGTATCTTTGAGATCATATCACATTTTTGAGCCGACTGACATTAGCTACTAGCTAGTATTTGCTCAAGTGGTGAATGATAATAATAATAATAATAATGTGAGAAGTGGATGAAAGTAGTTGGCCAAAAAAAAAAAAAACAAAGAAGAAACAAAAGAGAAGTGGATAAAAGTAGGAGGTGCAAAACCAATCTTATATGTAAAAGAAGATGGAAAAGACATGAAGATTTTTAGGCGTAAAAATACTTCTCTAAATATCCCAAAATGTATTTGAGATTATTTATATTTATTAGGTGCATAAATACTTATAAATATTAAAAAAATGGGGCAAAAATATCCATGGCCGTTAATTAATGGTAACGGATGTTTTATGGGCCCTACTTTAATAATATTTTAATAACATTTTGAGAACACAGGTGTAAAAATATCCATCTACAAATCCCACAGGAGCAAAAATGCCCATATCTACATAGGCTTTTTCAAACCAGGGATGAGATAGGGATTTGCTACTCCCGATCCAAGTCCCGGGTAGAAATTGGGATCGAGAAATTAATCTTGGTATAATTCCCGCTCTCGGGAAAATCTTAGTACCTTGGGATCAGGAAATTCTGATCCCATTTTCTTTTTCTTTTTTTAAAAAATTATGTTAAATAGATTCTTCATAGTTTATTATTAAAAATAATCATTTAAGAACTTATAAGACTATAATAATTACGCAAATTGAAAGAGTTTAGAAATTATGCTTATTGTTACTATTTTCATCTTTATTATTATCTTTATACAACATAGAGCTAAGCATAGTATCGCAATATATGCAGCCCGAGATTACCAACAGTGATCTAAGTCTTGGCCGGGATTAAGAAAAGTGATATCAGTCCCAACCGGAACATGAAAATTCTCAGGATTAAAATCCCTGGATCGAGTAAGGAATACTAGGGCTAAGATTTTTTGAAAACCCCTATGTGGATATAGGTATTTTTGCACCTATGAGATTTGTAGATGGGTATTTTTGCATCGGTGCCTCAAAATCTTTTTAAAAATTTATTAAAGTGGGGGCTACAAAACGTCTGTTACCTTAAATTAACAATCATGGGCATTTTTGCCCCATTTATAAATGTTCATGGATATTTTTATATCCAAAGAATATAAATAGTGCTTGGTGCACTTTTAAAAAATATAGAGAAGTATTTTTCCACCTTTATCTGTTTTTTATATGTTGATATTGTATGCGGGCTTTATGAGTAAATCCAGATTATACTTGTTGGCAAAAAAAAACAATATGGATTTATACTTGAGGGCAAATATATCAAACTCGAGTTTTTTTTTTAAATTTTATTTCTGCCAACGTATTAAGTAAACTTGTGACGTGTGTAAACTTGTATTGTGAACGAGTTTATTTTTAATCAATAAAAAGATATTAATAATGTATGATCAAATAATTAAAATATAAAAATTTGACAACAACTTCAATTAAATATGTTTTAAATGTAAATAACTGAAATTAAATTCATCAACATCATAATTTATCATACCAAAATTTATTTATTAAGCTAAGTATGATTAAAGGAAAAAAAAGTTAGTATGAGTCTAAGAGTGAGTTAACACAATTATATAAACTATAGGCGTAAAATCAATAATCTCTGTGCAAACTCATTAGTTTGATCAGGTTTACGAATGGCTTAAAAGTAACTCAAAACAATTTTGTAAGTTATAAATGTAATAAATACTAAACTCGGAAAATTATCTTAGTTAAACAATAATGCTTGAAGGACTTTCAATGGACTTTTTGTATTTAAATTTATTTCACGCAACTTTAAAGTATTTTTTTCCAATTTTTTTTTTATTTTTTGCTCATACCTCAAAGATTTTTCCAAATTTATTTTCTAGTGGATAAATCCTACAGCAGCACAGTATGCTTAATGATATGGGAGTTTTTTTTTCCAATAATAATGTTATTTTTTTTAAAAAAATAATACACCTAAGCATGTAGTTCAGTAAATCATATGTTGCCCTATTATCATTGTTATGATTTTAGCGTACCTTTGATAGGGGGAAAATCTAGAGAAATTTACATTAAAGTTCTGAATAAGGGAATATACGTCAAAGAGGTTCCGGGATAGAAATTTATTATTATCAGGTCTTAGAGTTGTTAATGACGCCATTAGGGTTAGGGGTGTTCATAATGCCTAGATGCCCGCAATGCCCAGCCAAAATACGTCCAGCCCAGCCCTAAAAAATCAGCCCATAAACTATTTGGGCATGTTTGGGCTGGGCCAAACACTGGGCAGGGCCGGGCATGGTATGCTGCCCTGCCCATTTGGCCCTGCCCAAAGTATATATATAATTTTAGTTAAATATATAATATATACACGTATATTCATTATTTGACAAAAATCAACAGTGTTTATTTATCATTCAATTAAAATATAATGAATAAAAATAATTTTTATTTACTTGGCAAATATACATATTTTCCTTAAACATATTTAATTTAAAAATTGGTAAATTGGGTTATTGAGAAATTAATTATTACTAAATAATAAGAAAATAATCTCTACTGAATTAATTTATTTTATTTGCCCATTAATTGAATCTAAACCATAAAATTTTAAAAAACTAATGTATATAATATGCTTTTAAAATATCAAACTCTACTTATTTTCTTTTTTTATACCTCATTATTTTTTAATCTTAAGGTGATTTTTGGGCATGGACGCCTACCACGCCCAACTTAGCCCGAAATTACTCAAGCTTTCATCGGATAAGGCTAGGCAGCGGGCTATAAAATGACACCCATTCATCTTTTGGGTTGGGCATCGGGCAAGGGTCATACCCTGTGCATGTACACCTCTAATGATAAATATTAATTCTCCTTTATATATTATACTTCAAAAACTTTTACAATAATTAGTGTATTTTATTTTCTATTGATTATATTCTTATGTTGTTATTACCTTTTTATATTATTAAAATCCCTCTCCTCCCCTCCCTTTTTATCCATCCACACAAGATAAAATAGCTTTGACATCAATGTGATGTTTTTAGTTGGGTGACAATTTTCCAGAATATATTAACATGCCAGAGTTTTTCCCAACCATGCACTTTATCCGTGAAGAGTAATATACTAATACTTCATATGTTTTATTTGTGAAGCTTAGTAAGGATGGAAGTGCTACTTGTCCTTTTTGTTTTGTTGTGTTATTTTTCTTTTTTCTTTTTTTTTTTGGTGGGGAGATATCGAGTACTATTTATCTTTAATGTTTTGATTCAACTAATTTAAATATTTAAGAAAATGAAGCCTTATCATTTAAATTATATTCACTTTCAAACAATAATAATGATATTGGTTTTCCTAGCTAGAATCTCCAGCTAAAACCTTATGCACTTCATGGTTTGGTATTACAAGGGGAAAGAAACACTAGACAGATTTACAGAGACCTAATAATAAAAAACAGGTTCTAACCTAAAGGACGAAACATCTGCTTAAACCCTAATCATTTCTCCAATTTTGAGGTGGCAGAAGATAAAGATGACTGTACAAGCCTGCAAGGTAGGTTACATCATCGCTTCATATGCTACAAATTATACATTCGGAGAAGAAAGAATATCACTATGTACAACAATATGTACAATATATATACCCTGCTCCTCTGCATCACCAGAAAGGGCACCACCTGCAACATTGTAACCGATATAGTTTACTATCAGCAACTCAATAAAATCTCATCTTTTGACTATTTACAGAGAATATAAGGGAACTAACTAAAGCCTATTAATGCTAATTAATAAAAGAGGGAGCAACTTAATTCTCCTTTTGACCTCTAATATAAGAGCCAAGTAAGGAATTTACTTTGATTTTATAAGATCTCAATCCACTTTATCTTCTAAATTTATAATTTTGCCACAAAGTATCCTTATTAATTGCACATATTAAATAGGCTTCCATCAAGGAGTTTTTTCAGTGCATGTAATTAAAGAGGGTATTTTAATAAAACCAACACTCCATTATTACAAATAACTAACCAAACGAATTTTTATAATATCCACAAAGCACTTATATTAATGACTTCACAACACAAAAACTTGATGAGTTTGGAATCATACCCGACATAATTTTGGCACAAATTTTCATGTGAGGTTGCTTGGTTAATTAACTTTTGGACTTGCAATTTTACTGATAAGCCATGATCAACTTCGCGAGTGTCTCCAGAGATTAGGCTGCTATGATCTACTGCATGTTGAATAGAGCCTGATGATACCACAGAACAAGTTGAAAAATCTCGTCCTGTAAGCTTATGACTCATGCGAGCCATAACAACTACCGCTCGCTCATTCAGGACCTCATTAGCATCACCAAGCTGATTAACAGCCTATATGCACAAGTAAAGATAATTAGAGCATCATAGTAAACATAGAGAAGGACCCAAAAAGGGAAAAGAAAATTAAAATACCTGAAGGAGTTCCCTCTCACGGGCACCACGCTGAGGATGAGGAAGCTCTCTATTTGTGGCAGGGTCTTCAGTATTCACTACTGGAGGGACATGATTGCCGGTAAGCATCGACATTTGTGGAACTTCATTGAAGTTGAAAAGACGCCAATTGATGAGAGGATCATGTACAAAGGCCTAAGTGCAGAAGAACAAGTAATCAAGCTATTTATCCAAATCCAAACAAGAGATGATTTAATATCATGAATAAATTATTATGGTGTACTTGGGGGGGGGGAACCAAAAGCTTTGCTTTGTAAAGATGAAAAAAGAAATAGCAATACTAACGTAGGTCATTTTTTCACCCTAAGCATATCTTGGCCACATTCCAGAAAACAACACGCAGAATAGATAAGTACCTTGCACTATTATTATTTATTTTCCATGAAAAAGAACCCTGACACATCGATATGATGTTGAACTATGGCCATATTCAGATTCTTTTCATCAGAATGGGGCGTTCTTGGCCTCTCAATCTATTCCGTCGTTGGAATTTTTTCCATCATGACTTTTTTTTTGTGTGGAATACAAGAGGCAAGCCTTTTGGCTTGTTCATCGTATCTTTGAGCTGGTTGCAGAGTAGAGAGAGGAGAATAAGAGAAAAGATTTACCTCCATCATAGCCATAACGCTATCTTTATTAGATCGCAGAACTTGCATTACATTTTCACAAGTTGAACGGAAGTTTCCCTCAATACCACTAACTTCCATGGCTTTCACAAGCATCCTTGTCAAACGAAAAGGAACCTGATCCAGATATTGTAAGATAAGAAACAATAACATCAAGAATTTGAATAATACCAGAAAACAAAAAAATAAAACATTCTTGAGCACCTTCTCAGGGAACTTCTCACGGTTCATTGATGCTTCAAAGCAGTCTCCAAAATCTATGTGTAAAATCTTCCCACTGCAGGAGAAAAGAAAAGAACAATTAGATACTCCAAAATTGTAAATTAACTAATTCTATTAATCTAGCAAACAGTATCTTTCAGTTTTTGTCAGTTACCTAAACCGGTGTAACATAAGGTTGCTTGGATGACGATCACCTAAACCAAGGAGGTAACCAACCTGGCAGGACCCAACCATTAGTGTACATCAAGAATCTAAATCTCCATCGCCATAGGAGGGATAAATAAGCCAGTTTCTTAAAATTACAGCACATGAAAAATATATCCTTCAATGGAAAGTGAACCATTTACTAAAAGGAAACAAGCTCAGAACTCCCCCCCAAAAAAAAACAAAAAATTAGAAAAAGTAATGGTCGGGGTCTTGGAGGGTTTAGATCCAGCAGCATGCAAACCAAATGTGCAACTCTTCGGACTAGATAAAGAATGTTCAGTCAAACCCCGGCATGGGATCTCATAAATGAAAATAAACACTAACTATATAATGTGACCAAGTACTAAGCCAAAATTTCAACTGTGTATAGAATATGATTAAGCACGCACCATACTCATGACAGCCAAGCTCCGAGTGTAATTTGTCCTTCTCTCAAGCCATACCTCAGATGTTCGACTTTTCAACCAAAGTACCTAGAAAATGAAACATTGTGACCCTTGTAATATGCGCATGCTGTAAAAAACTATATACCAGGTAGTGGATGAAAATTACATACCCTTGACAAGTCATTTCCTTCAGTGTTTAGTAAAGCATATTCAAACACTTCAACTTTAGCTACAAGAGGCAAATGATCATAGTCGGGTGCAAAACTGAGCATGTATTTGTGTTCCTGATTCAAGGTTATCTGTGTGGCACGGAAAAATATGTTGGAAGTGATTAAAACAACAGTAGACCGTTAAACATAAAGTTACAACAATCTCACTACAATCAAACCCAGATCACACAAAAGCATAAGAGAATTAACATAAAGCTAGAGATCACAAGGAATAGTGGACATATAAAAGCAGCTATTCTATCTTACCTTCCTAGCATCCCTGTACTCCCGAATCAGATGATGCAAGGTGTCACAATTAGGGACCCATCCAATCAATCCACTGTTTGGAGACAGAGGAATTACAGAATATCGCTGAATGGACAAATCTTTCTCAGATGTCTTCCTAGAATTATCAAGCAGTGTGTTCACCAGACCAAAAAGCTGGCAAAAAATAACAAAGTGTATTACCAACTTGTCAAGATGAATGACCCTGAAGAAAAATTTTCCATAAGCTAAATTATACACGCAGCATGCAGGAAAAAAATCAAGAGGGGACCTGCATGACACGTTCATCCTGGCGTAAATCCTCATGTCCCTTCAATAAGAAAGCATAGACTTCACCATCACTCCCGTGAATGGTCAATTTCCTGGGTCGCTGCTTAGATGTTATAACCACAAGTTGACGTGCAAATGATGCGATTGTTACCACCGGTGCATCTGAAATATGGTCGTGGGTGATTAGTAGACTAAATCCACTTTACTGCAGGCGTCTTTTGGGAAAACAATAAAGCAATTTACCAGCTACATATGTCCCAGGAACAGCAAGCTCCAAATTGCGGCATGCTAGCAATTCTGGAGAGACAGACTATGGATAGGCACAAAGTCTCAGCTCCATGACAATGATAAAGTGCATAAATATAAATGTATTTATAAAAAAGAAATATACAAGTGACCATCCCTCTTACCTCCAAGTCTAAGGTTGTAAGACTTTGGAGCTGCTTATCGATCTTTCTAAACACATGATAATAGATATCCCATGCCTGATCAAGATACAATTTAAAAAATCAATGTAAACCAGGAAAATAATAGAAAGATCCAAATTTTCTTTCACAGATCAAAATCTGCATGCACAAATGTATGCTTTGTTCATCACTTCACATAACATTTCATTCCTTCATTCAATCCATAACAAATACGACTACCACATAATATCTAAAGCAGCCAATAAATATGGAGAGGAAGCTATCTTGGTTTATTCTTTTCCATTATCATCCAATATTGGAAAAGGAGGTCTAGAATCTCATTCTTATTCACAAGTGAACTGTTGTAATTCACGACAAGAACCAATTCATCCCAAAAGCTAAAACTATCAAAACAAGGCTTGAGAGGTTGGGTATATACCCTCTATCACTTGTAACTTATATTCTTCATAATAAGTAACTAGATAAAAATATACACAAGCAAACTTCAAACCTGGGTTAGCTCAGCATCTTTCATAGTTTTTTTATATTTCATACAGCAATCATAAGCCTCTAACAGCTCCTGTCGATAGGCCTGAAATAACAAGAAAATATTGACAAAGTTATATTCAATATTTGAATTAGAAATGATTGGACTGCTTTGAAAATTTTAGAATTGAAAAGGCTTTCATGCATATGAAAGCAACTACAGAACCATGGTAATACCCAAAAAAAACACACACACAGAGATATAGATGGGACAACCATTTTAATCCTGACTCCCAAATAAGTCAAAATTCGGGCACAACCTCAATAAATATTCTCTCTTTTATTGTGACATTGTTTCTCCTAGCTCCTTCTTCAAGCATCT
This sequence comes from Acacia concinna, assembly GCA_037177275.1. Classification (NCBI taxonomy): domain Eukaryota; kingdom Viridiplantae; phylum Streptophyta; class Magnoliopsida; order Fabales; family Fabaceae; genus Acacia; species Acacia concinna. The sequence goes on along the minus strand of JBAGKO010000001.1, from coordinate 19,230,784 downwards.
CATGCAATGGCTCCAACACCTTTAGCATTCCTTCTATGTTATGTTCACCAAAATATAAACGACTAGCTTCTTCCAGTGCTTCGTGCCACAATTCATGCCAAAGTATTGCAACCCTGATCAGTTCTTTTGAAACAAGTTGAGCCTGAAGAAAATGGCAGCTTCTAAATAAATAGCAAATAACTATGACAATGGCAGCTTTTAAATAAATAGCAAATAACTATGACAGAACATAACTGTAGATGAATCATTGTCACACCTGATCCACAAGATCACCACTACGCTGGCGAACTTTGTCAACAACTTCCTGAGCTGCAGCTTTGCGTAAGTTGCTAATTGATTTACATGCTACAAGGAGTGGATACATGAGAGCCTATGGATAAAAAAGAATGCCAACATCACGTAAGCTAATAATAATAATATAATCAACGCATACATTAAGAAACATTAAAATAGTCATTCAAATCCTTCTACCTGTGACCAAACATAACCATTTTATCAATAAAAGACAGTTGACAATGCAGAAAACTGACACAATCAGAGTCCCATCTGACATTTAACCAATTACAGTGACATGTTTCAAATTCAAATTTAAATTCAAAAGGCGTTTTTAACTCAACTCATTTTTTATTTTGAATCATTAATTGTTGTTTACAAAGTACAACTGCCTCCAGTAAAATTCATAGAAAAAATCCTTCATTTAGATGTAGTTTGCAAGTCTGTGTGGGACAATCTTCTTGACTATGGAAATCTATGTAATTATTTGCAATTTGCTCAAATCACATTTAGTTTATCATTCTTATCCTCCATAATGGACCTAAGAATTATTGAAGTGCAATGATTACAAAGTCATATATCATACTCGACACCCCCCGCCCCACATATTCTAGGGGACAGATGGAACACACTAAAGATGGAGCAACCGAATTGCCTGTAGAGATATGAACAAATAAATATCTACTAGGGAAATTAAAATTCATTCCTATATCTTATTTCACACAAGTTCTAAATTCCAGCATCTAGAGTGCTACTTCTAAATGGATGCTGACAAGCAGTAACAAGTTCAAATCCAACATCAGTCCCAAACCTGTGGATGACTTTGCCCAATTCGCACCAAAAGTGACTGTATCAATTCTCTTACAGCATGGTTATTAGAGTGTATCCTGGCAATTATCTGAGGAAGAACTACTAGCCATGTGTTGATGTTAACAAGGGAGAATCCTTTCTTTAGGGCCGTTTGCACTTCTATTGTAGCACCATGGTTGAACCATAATGTTAGAAGCCGCAGAATATCCTGGATCAAATACAAAATACATGAACATCGGAGTTCTAGGATATGAAAAGGAACCACAAAAGCAGATTGGAGAGCACAAGCAAACCTATAGCATTACTCAGTGCAACAATCAGATGTAAAGATGCAGATACCGAAAGATAGGTTAATGGCACATGTACACATGTCAAATATTGATGTCCACTTAATTTTATTAATTTTTTCCCCAATGCCAAACAAATGGGACAAGCAGAGTTCTTCTGTTTGATTGGAAGATAGTTATAAGATAACAAGGAAGGAAGAATTCCAAATTTAGAATATTAAAATTACAACCAAAAAGGGTCACAAAAAGGAACCAAAATAACAACTAAAAGTAAAAATATCAATGCAAACAATAACCATCAATCTCCTAAGATATCAAACATGGTTTCTGGTTGCAACAGATAATGTGGCATACCTGTAAACTATCATCAACACCTTTAGCATTTGCACCACATGCTATTGAATGAAAATATCCAGTGACAGCTGCTACAACAAATTGCGCAGCTACATCAGGGAAGCCTCTTATAGTGTAATGAGACATCACCGCTGTATTGAACAATGCCCATTTATGCCAAGCTTTAGACCATTTATTTGCATACTGAGTAGCCTTTGTAAATGCAGCAAGAATATCTACAGATGTGAAAACATAATCAGAAAAGCTGTTGATATTCCTTTAATCTCAAAGTTGAAATTGAAACATCCAAGAACCTTTTATGGACTCATCATCCAAACCAGGAGAAAGTGACCACTGCCAAGATCCAAGTATCAGATACACACGAGCAAGGAGAGGAACACTCGCATTGGCAGCATTCGCAAAACCTGATGGTGTAACTGGTTGAATGCTGGATGTACTGGAAAGCTCCATAGCCAAATGCTGTCCCAAACAATTGGATGCAGAAGGCCAGAGATTAGTGGTAACTAAAGTGCATGTAATTATTAAACGAAGGGAAATATATTATACCTGCAGCCTGACAAAAGCCTCCCTACGCTTCAAATCCTCTCCAAGTGAATACTGGTATTTTAAGTATGCCAGCATTACTTGTGGAGGGCAATGGTATCGTACATTTTCAGGAGAAGTTTCAGGATCATACTAATCAAATGAAAAAGAAAGGAAAAAATCAGTAAGTGAAGATGAATGATAGTTAACACAACAACCTTCTTAGAGAAACACCACAAACCTGTATAAGTTTAACTAAAGTAGATCTAGCTTGGCTAATGCGCCCATTTTTCCTGCAAAGTGAAGCAAACTTGAGCCAAGTTTCAACGTCTTCCGAAGGAGGCAGTACAAGGGCTCTAACAACCAGAAGTCCCTGCCAAACCTATAAATTCAATGAAAGAGAGTAGTTAGACGTGTGACAATACTTGCTGGATTTTCCTCTTAGAAGCAATAAAAAGAGTTCCATATTGTTCCTAAAACAAAAACTGAAACAGGTCAACACATTCACAACATAATAGGAGTAGCACAGCCACACAATCACTACAAAGAGCACGCAACACACAATATGATACAAGATGACAAATTAGCTACATCTTAATCCCCAAAACTTTCAAAGAAACATAATTGTATGCATCTAGTCAAAACTGAGAAGGAGAAGGAGAATGCAATCACAATCATACACAGTGGTTATACACAGGCTATCAACTGAAAGTGTGCACAAAATACTTCCATGCTTATTTTTATGTACATGCACTTTTCATAGGAAAAACTGTGTACCTCAACGTTACGTTTTGCTCCTTGAATACGCTGAGTCCACATATTGCGAATAAGAGCCCGTCTCCCTTCAGCAACAGGATCTCCAATTGGAAGGGTACAGTAATCGATTACCTGGCAAGAGAATATTTATCCACATTAAATTCAACAACTTTAAACTACAGCAAATCACCACATTTAAATATCTAACGATACAAAGAGCAAACCTCTTCTAGCTCTGATAGCTGCTGAACACGAACCATATTGCTATAAGCACGTTCATAACTCTCCAAAACCTTAAAAAGAATAGAAGATGAGAATACGCAACATTCTATGCAATAGAAAGGAGATCATAAAAATTAAACTCAACAAGTAATACCAGAAGAATATCACAATGACTAGGCATAAAAAGGCATTGTCAGCGAGTGAAGCATCAAACAATGTTACATCATAGTACTTTACAAGTATACAGGGAAAAACAATCCAAATAATAATTCTAAGCAGTTGTCAATCCACAACAAAATAAAAATTATTAATTAATTTCAATTTCTTTTTAAACAGAGAGACAAAGCATAGAAGAGGTGAGGTCCCATTGTCTTTGCCTATCAACTGCATTAATTATCATGAAACAATTACAGCAATGAAGAGGATACACATGAAATACAAACACTTCAGGTATATGTACTTCTTCAGCATAAATAAAATCAAGTAAATCAACATTCGTGATGAACTGAATCCAATGCTTTTGCCTTTTTTTACTTTAAAACCTGGCACCACCAATCAGATAAATCTGAGTGCAGATTCAAAACAATATAGGTGAAGTGAAGATACAACAATTGGTTGTTATAAAAAAAGATGATACAGCAATTGAAGGATTTCAGAGAATATTGACATAGAAACTTCTTGTTTATTTCTAAAAAGTAACAGCAAGATGAAAAGGAAGCCACAGAAAATCAATCAACATCAACAAAGAAGAAACAACAGCCATATAAATGAAAATTTAAGACTTAAAAAAGGAATTCAATAAGGAAACAAAAGCATTTGACTGCAACACATTAACCTAGAGTCTACGACCATGACTTAGCCCATCCAACTAGCAGCAAATATCCCATATAATTTTTCACAGGAATCATGGGATTCCAAGAATAATAGGAAAACTACCCACCCCCTTGTAAAACTTATTTTGTCCACATAGTCTTGAAAATTCAAGTGCAGGAATAAAACCAGAAAGAAAGGTTCATGAATCACACTGACCAAAGCAGCAATCTCTGTTGCCAAACATTTTCTAGCTCTTTCAACGTACTCACGTGCTTCGTCATACTGCCAATATATTTAGATCAGAAAGAGTAAGGTTTCAGCAAAGAAAAATGAACAGTAGTAGATGTATCTAGCAAGCAAAGTACCTTTCCTCTACGAACTAAGAGAACAGCTCTGAAGAAAGTACCATTACTGCTTCCATCACCACTGGAAGCAGTATTCCCTAACCCTCTAAGTTTGGTTTCATCACCATCATCTAATCGAGACACATATTCAGCCATTTGGTCCCACTCTCCCATGTTCCATGCAGCATTAGCAGCCTAACACAAACCATGTAAGAAACCCATGCGCATGTAGAAAAATTAGAAAATCATATGGTTTATATGAAACAAACCATTGGTGCCATTTCAAGACGAGCAGCTGGCTCAGCTGGAGTCCAATACTCTTTACATAGGTTATTCAGCTCCTCCCAGCGAGCCAATGCAGCAAGACATCTCATTCGGCCTGCAAAGGAAGTTCCAAAGCTCACAGATCATCAAAATAATTGTGTCAAGGCAAACGAACAAGGCTAGAGGCAGCCCTTTTACATAAAAGACGAATAAGTTTGAACATAGTGTGGTTTCAAACTTTCAATGCTTAAAAAGTGGCAATAGAATAGGAAAAGGATGGAACATTCTATCAAAAAAATAATTGCCTGCTTCACCTTCTATCACGTTCTCTTGCATATTTTTTAGAGTGGTGGAAATTATTAACTGCTACTACTATTAGAATTATCAGCAAAGTTAATTGTTAATATTATTACGCATGCATAAATACATATATGAAGGACGTTTTTATAGTTTTATTTTCAACTCGTCAATTGGTGTGCCCAATTATGATATCTTATCCTGTGTGTATATTTTTTCTTATGCAATGGGGGGAAATGAAAAACATCGTATACCATTCATAAGCAACAATTCCACCAATTTCCTTCCAATGATTTATTTGTATTAAAAGATGCATGCCCACATGCTCAGAAGCTATAAAATCCTGGTTAATGATCCAGATGAAAACCTACCTCTAACTCCATCTTCACATCCCAAACAGGTGCTGCATTTCATAATAACTTAATTGGAAAAGGATTTAAAATTCTTTAATCAATTATGACTTGAACAACAATAATATGGGTGCACGTTTTCTTATTTTGTTCTATTTCTGATTCAATAAATGGTGAAAGACAATCATATAAACATTATCAGGCCCATAGATTACCAGCTAACGTACAATAAAGATGGGTCAACTTTAAAGCACATTCAAGTAACTCCGAAAACAAAGGAATAAAGTTAGAGATATCAATACAAACCTAAAGTAGCATCCAAGACAAGATGTGGACTTGTTGCTTGAGAGGCCTTTGCAGTATAAGCCTTGAGGGCATCATCCCATCTCTGCAGTTTCTCATACCTAAAGGATTGCTTATAAGCCCATAATATTGCCAAGACTTTCTGGTAATATACTAAAATTGCGTATTCAAATGAAGCAAGTGTATATTAAATATATAAATTAAAATGTTAAACATTACCATGATTCCTTTAGCTGAAAATCTAGCTGCTGTTGAGCATGGGTCAATATCCCAACTGCAGCCTACAAAATAAGGTGTTTGGATGAAAATATAACACCATATCCATCAGACATAACAAAGTCAACCTAGAGCGCTGCAAGTTTATAAACATTTATCAGAAACCACTTCTCTTCACACAAACCTCATGTTGATGTAATTGGTTGTTTATATGAATAAGAGCTTCAACTACAGCAACTGGGTTTGCATCCATCTTCTTAGAACGTGCTTCTTCAAATTCCATTTCTTTGTAGTGTAAGGCTTTTGCAAATGCCCGACACTGAACATGACATAGAAAAGTAAGAACATTTGAAACAGATACGAAATGAAAAGGCAAAGCAATGTTGAAGGATGTTTCAAGCAGCATGTGGAGAAAGCACACAGTTAATAGATGTATGGACCTTTTCAGCGAGAGCACCAAGAAGGCGAATATCTATTGGAAGAGGTTTCTCATCATGCTCCATGAACTCTGCCTGCAGTCCAATAATAAATAGATTGAGAAGGGGTAAATTTCAAAAGGATAAAAGATCATAGTTTTGTCTCTTTCCCATGATTAAAAGAAGAATGACATGAAACCCTTGCCTTTGCAAAACAGAAACAACCTTGCCAGACAATTTTTGTTCACAAATTTATCACCTTTGGTTCAGTAATTAAATGAACAATTTACTTTTAAAAACCAGTCATTTATTAAAAGATAAAAAGGAACAAAAAGGGCTTCAACTCAAAATCATCATTGAGTATGTTGGCTGACTATTTAATTCCAGCTGCTAGCTTCATGACCTCCTACATGAACTAACTACTTCAAGACTAAGCACAAAATCATGTTTAAAGAATGACAGTTATTTGATCGACAAGATTGTTTAAACAATATCTTTTAGGAAAAAGATAGGCGTACTTAAAGCCATCAAAGTTTGCCTAGTCATTTTAAAACCATAATATCTTCTATAATGTAATTCGGGTAAAGCAATATAGACAAATCCACTTTTACTCTGAAGATCTACTGCAAGAGCCCACAGAAGCCTTTTGATTTGATCAGCTTAAAAATTTGCATTTCAAAGACCACTCCCCACCCCCTCTCCCAAAAAAAAAAAAAATCCTTGTTTAAGATGACAAAATAAGTAAACCCAGTAAGTAAACTTGAAAGACAGGAAATTACCAAAAATAAATTATGTTGAGTTTGAAGAATCACATTGAAGAACAAGAAAATAATTATAGATCCTTGAAAATAAAAGATAATACAAAGAGGCCTTTACTAATGGACTAACCCTAACTCTAATCCTAACCCAAAAAAACTGAACAAATCAAATCATAATGATAAAATATTCATACCTAACCCTAATAAAATCCCAAATAATCAACCCTAATAATATTAATTATTTTAATACCAAACTTTCTATTCTCAACAATGAGAAATAAAATAATATAGAATCAACATCTCAAGATTCCATAAACAATTAGAGAATAACTTCTGTGAATGTCATTAGAATTTCAAATCAGCAGTTTGATCACATCTAAAAGCCACAGCGCCAGATCATTTAAACATATCCTTGGATTTAATTCTCACCCTTGCCTTGAAGTAGATGAGTTGAATCAATGCATAAGAACATTAAAGACTCGAGAGACATGTTAACATCATCAAGGTGAAGATGAGTAAGCATACCAAGTTAAGAAGAGTTGCCAAAATTTCAGGAGGAATATTTGGAGATGAAAAGGCCATTTCTAGATTTCTGACCAACTGTTTTTGGCTACTCTCATTCAGCTGTGCCCAACAGCTGACAAATCCAGCTGCAAACAACTCTCGTCCAACAAAAGGCTGCCAAAAGCACATCAGAGGTGAAATGAATGAGGAAAAAACTTCTGTCAATCAGCTATATCAATAGCCAATGAAACCTGCAATTGTGCGAGCCTAGCACAGGTTCGTAGGGCTGGTGAAGGAGATTCCTTTAGCAGTTGAATGCTAAAATGCCTCATCCATTCTGCCCAATCTTCCTTAGTACTTCGCTGAGAAGCCTCCCCTGCTGTCCGCAATCGGCCATCATTGACCTGTGTAAAAGTAAGTTAAGCCCCTATTACAAAAAATATGCCAGAGAAAAAAACTTTAGAGGGTCAGACTAGACAGGATTGTGTTCCTATATATCCCTTTCCAGCGCTTCAACTCATTTTCCACACAATGCTCATTCCCTGTTCCCCCTAAAGTTTGCGTGATGTCTTCTCAATTCTTATGATCCTGAACTAAAATTCAATTATTTTTATACTATAAAATTGCCAGTCACCATATATTATGTAGTATAATTGTATGAGAAACATATTCATAGCATTGAAGATATATATGTAAAACAAAAGCCATTGAGCATGTTCAGTCACAATTTTAGTTTCCCCAGGATTGGACAAAAGGATGGAACTAAAGAACACATCACCGAAGAAAGATACCTGATGACCTCTTAGTTTCTGTACATCAGATCCATCTTCATAAGGATCATTCTCCATATCATCTAAAGGGTCACTGATGACCTCAACAGGAAGTCGCCGATTCAATCTTTGAATAGCTGTGCTACCAAGGATTAATGGTTCCCGTCTTTGAAGATGCCCTTCAATTTCCTCAAATTCCTTGTGCTGAAGCAAAATAAACTTTATTAAAACTTTCCAATGTAAAATAGATGTTAATCACCCACTGAATTATTTTAAGAAAAAAGATAAGGAAAAGTCAAGACCCGTAAGCGATATTTAAGTAGAAGCTTGTGTATGGATGGAACAAAAAGTGTGAAATCCTGGCCCAGGGCATGAGCCAGACAACAAAGTGCATCAATAGCATCCTTTCGGAGCTCATCATTTTTCCTGTAAATGACAAGTAAAATTACTAGAGTTACAAGACAAATGACAGAGAAGAATGACATAGACTACATGAACAAAATGGGGATAATCATATTGATATGAAATTAAGTGATAGAAATTGAGAACTCACCCATCCAAAACAAGCTTCAGGTGATGCACAAGAGAAGATATGTGACCAGTGACCTGATAATGGAAAAGAAAAATATTGACAACCGGCCAGAATAATCATGACAAAAAACCCAAAAAAAAAAACCAATTATCTTGCATAAACAAATTAAATCTGTACACTTGGTGAATGGCATGGCAACTTACCTGCACACAGGGGATCAATCGTGTCAATGTTTTTATTGCAGCACGGCTGATGTCTACTGAGGCATCCACTTTAAATAAGCGCACAAGTGCAGGAAGTAGAAGATGCATATGTTCATCCAAAGTCCCTACATAAAAAGCATATATGTTTATTCATTATTCACATAATATATATATACATATATAAGTAGCTAATTCATGTTCGTACAGCAAAGTCAGATTAACCAGGTCTTACCCATGAAAACCTACTACGCTAACAAAGTTTGATTCAATGTTATGTTTTTTGCACTGGAATAATACTGACTATCTTCTTTAGGAAATAATGTTGACAGAGAAGTACAAAGGAAAAAATAAAAAGTAAATTCGTTAAAGAAATCTGTGACTAGATCTAACAGTTAAACCAAAATGGCATGAAAGAGCTCCCAATAACCGAAGTCAAAAGTTTAAGATGCAAATCAATGATAATGACGAGTTCTATTATCATATCCAAAACTTCTCAACACACAAGATCTCTTTGGGCTTGAAGCTTGGACAAAGCTCGACCCCACCATAACTGTCCAAAAATATTAATTTTGGTGGCAAGTAATAAACTAACAACCATTTGTCGTGAGACTCGACCATTTCACTACAAAAGTTTGAGCTATGAGAAAAGGTTCAAGAAATAGCTTTCGTTAGCATCACAAACAAAAAATCAGTTATTCAAAACTTATCCTACTTCAGCCAAAAGCTCCACAAACCCACAGAAAAAGCACACTGCCCAAATCATAAGTTCTTTCTTCTACCAATTGGTCAAAAATAAAGTCAAGGATACGCAAAACACATAATATGCCATAGAAAATAGAACTAACCACCAAACACTTCAAGGGTGTGGAGAATGTCAAGGACATAAGTGTAGTCATTGCATCGCTCTGCATCACTAAGGACCTGAATACAGCCTGGAAGAATAACTGGAAGATACGTTCTGAATTCGTCATTGAGAGCAAGGCAGAGTTGTTCAACTAGGTGGAGGACCTAGAACAATAACACATAAATATATACGGATCAGACATGTGAAGACCCATACAAAATCCACCGATTTGGAAAATTTGCCAAACATACCGGATAGCCAAGGGACGGACGAGCTGGTGCTGGATGAGTAAATGATGCCCACAATTCTGATATTAGAGAAAGCAGCTCTTGCAAGTATTTACGGATATGCTGCACAACCACATCACATTACATGAACATATGATAACCGTTTGCAGATCATTTAACAATTTATTAATGCTAAAATGTACCTGGCGCACAATAGACACCAAAGTTCCAAGCTTCCACGTAATGAAGTCTTTCAGACTATCTTCACATGTCCGGACAGTATGAAATAGATCAGGCAAAACCTAAACAAAAGAGAAAGTTTAGAGAATGTGTAACGAACAGTCGAACATATGAGAAGATATTTTTAGTTCCACGGCCAAATGCACCACTACCTCTTATGTCAAAACAGAATTCAAATGCCCTAGATGAATACGCTACCATGTGAAACAACTAGTTTTCTTAAAAAAACGGATAACATCAAAGGAAATAAATGTACTCAAAGTGAAGGACAAGGAGTCATCCCAAAAAAATATAAGCCAAAATGGCTCAAAAAATTATCCAATCTCTGTGAATATCAGAAATAGAAATTCCCTTAAAACATCGATAAAACATGCCAAAAAGTGTCAACAAAAATAGAAGACGCAAAAAACGGTAAGCTTTGATGGAATGAACATAGAAAGGATGTAACAGAAATAACAAAGTGCAAGATGAAGACTAACCTTTGGCAAGTATGGTACGCAGCCAAGTCCCATTGACTATCCTCACAAAGAAGAACAAAATTGACACCAAGAACAACAATCAATGAGGAAGAATTACAGTAATTATTTAAACACATAATCTAATAAAAGAAAGAGCACTCTTAATTATGCCACATTTACACTGCTAAAATAATTTCACCAAAACAAAGGCTTCAACAACAGGTTTTTTTTTAAAAAAAAACAAAACATCTGCAAATAACAGCGGTTTTATTTTCATGGAGGATAAAGAATTTGTGTTCTGCCTGTTTCCCTTTTGGTCCTAAACCTAGTCTCCTAAGAAGAAAAAAGACAGCACCTTTATGCATACCTTGAATATAAACATAAGGGACCCCACCACCTTTAAATGGTAGCTGGCAAGTGATGGATCCCTCAATATACGCATAAGGGAGTTAATTGCAACCTGAAATAATAAAAGAATGTTTTTAAACTTACAATTAAAAACTAGAAACATAAAACTCATGAGGGATCTTCATAAGCTACCGTGGAAAAATAGTCTTCTGATGATGCAAAAGAAGGCCACAGGTCCATGGGAAATTCATCCACAGACTGCATATGTTGACCAGAATCACTGGCAGGACGTGTAACTTCTCCGTGAGGCCCAGGCAATCTAAGTTGATTTCGTTTATGCTCATGAGGATCCAGAGCGCCCATAATCCCAAGTACCTGGAGAACCCAAGGATATTTTAGTTGCATGTCTGTGGGTGTGCCATAAGGAATTATATGCTTAATTCTGAACTTACCTTCAATACTTCTCGTCTGGTGGACCAAACTAATTCACCGTTCAGTAATTTTAAGAGTAAGCCAAGTAACAGGGGATACTCGTTATATGGAGTTATGACGTAACTGTCCGAGACACAAGTTTGACACCCATCAATATACCAGAAAATGAATTCAATTTCCAAATCATATACAAACAAAATAAAGAGACACAACCGAACTGGCAACAGTTTTCTACTCATGGTCTATGCTCCCAAAATGATACACAAGTTCGATCATGATTTTTTTAAAGCAGTTTCCCCTCACATAGTCAATCTGAACATTTTGACCGGACAAAAGGTAGAAACTCTACCGCAATGTGTCTTGTTTTTGTAATAACTTGGAATAACTGGCAGGGATGGAACGCTTATTTTTTAAAAGGTTTCATTGTCTTTATATGCACCCTGGGAAAGAATTTGTTTTGGAACTCTAAGCAGTGCTTGTATTGTGACATTTTTAAGGGAGAATCTCCTTTAAGTATGCAAAGGGAATGTGCAGCTTTGCAGCACATTTAGCATTTAGATTCGTTTTGTTTTATTATTGAGTTTAGGTCCAAGAGCTTCTTCCTAAGAAGATACCCCATCCAACTCATTGTGTATCTTTTGCCACTCATATTATTCCTTCTTTAATGAGTTTTATATAATACACACACTGCAGATCTTTTCTTTGTCCTTTAAAAAGGCTAAAGTTCCCTCTAGGCTCAACAATTTGGTCAGGAATTAAAACTTACATAATTTGCTACAGACTTGTAGGCTTCATGAGCCTCTTTTTTAGGATATTTATTTTATGTGCTTTCAGAGTTTACAGACAAATAGTCATATTATTTTGCACTACGAAGGTGGATAGGAGCCTTTCAATGAACTGTGGGATACTTTACATAAGCCATTAATTTGCCCAGCCTCTTAACTCTTAAAAAGAAGAGTACTGTTTTCAAAGCCTTGTGCCGCTAAAAGCAGGATCAGAAGACAATTCTTAACTAGAGATATTTTCCATAGCATGGTATAGAATGGTGAGGTCCATTGGGCTGCAGATTTTTATATTAAGACATATGGACTGCAGAGTGCTCTTTAAAAGTTTTATTTAAGCCTTGGGGCTGCATGACTTTTAACAGCTTGTTACAAAATGTTCTATATCCGAAAATAGTTTAATCAAATAAAGAAATCAACAAGTAAAACAGACTCATCAAATGAAGAAATAAACAAGTAACCTTCTTGTCATACAAACAAAACATGAGTGCATACCCAGTGCTCTGCACAACTTGACCGAGTGTAATAACAGCCACTTCACGTTTTGAGACAGATGCTCCATCCAATAATGCATCAACAATTAGAGGCATAAGTTCAGGAATGTATTGCCTCATCTCAAAACCACCCTAATCAGAATCACAGCCCAAGATATGCAGGTAAGTTTTTTTAAGAAAAAATTGAAAGCAAGGATATCATAAAAGGAGAGAAGTTCTCACCACTCTGGCAAGATCCCCCACAGTTACAAGAACTCCACTTATAATTCCAGTATTGGCATTGACATCAACGAGTCTCGCTACAAGTGCCTGATATAATCAGAAATTTACTAAGAAAGTAGAAAACAACCAAACAAGAATTTATCTCAAACATTGCAATTAGTCAAACCTTATGAATCGGAGCAATGTACGGAAGTATTAGCCTTTCGCAATTCCTTATCAAACAACCAAGTAATTTTGCACTTTCTTCCTTGCATTTGCTATCTGCACTGCTGACATAACAAGATAATTCAAGGACATTGAATAAAGAACAAACTTTGTCCCAAAAAAGCAACTCACGCAACCAAGATATTTTCATATGTTTATTCAAAAACCAACAGAATAAGCCCTTCAATCACCTCTGATCTAGGTATGTTAGCAACTGTATAAGATGGCGGCGAAGTGCTGGAAGAACATATGCTGGATTTTTCTCTGATAGCCTTCCAGCAACTGAAATGGCATACTCTCGAACATCAAAATCCTGCAGAACTAGAATCAATTACCAACAGGATATAACAAGATGGAGCTTCAAGAACAAATTGCAGGAAACTAAAGTTCTACACAAGTGCAAAGAAGCACTTATTTTTCTGTCTTTGAATTAAAATGATACTAAAACATCTCCATTAACTTAATAGGCAGATGAGCTTAAATTCTCCTAACACCAGATGCATGTTCTTTCCAAAAACTCCCAATACCTACTTCAATGCAGCATGAATCACCAAAAGGCCAAGCTAATGCCTTATGAAACTTAAAGTTAGGCAGGTTACGATAATATTTTAAAAACTCAAGGGATGTGAACATAGATTATAAAAAATGTAGGGACGATGAACATAATTTAATCTAAACAAGTGAAGGAAAAGACGCATAAATATTAACCAACAAAAAAAGAACATGCACTCCCTAAACCCAAAAAAGAACCTTTCAAGATGTGCACCACTCTCCTCTAAATTCATGAGACATTCACTTGGGTACAACAGAGGAAAACAATCAATGAGATAGCTACAAGCCAAAAAGAAAATGTTATATCGTCCATAATCACCAAGACTAGACTCAACCTTAGACTAAAACCATGCATAGCCCAAAAAATTTAAAAAAAAATCACCCACCCAGTAGATAAGAAAATGTTATATCCTCCATAATCACCAAGATAAGACTCAAGCTTAGACTAAAAACATGCATACCCAAAAAAAAATAATCACCCACCCAGTAGAGCTTAATGAAAAATTGAGGACCAAGAAAACAAAACTAAAATCAAAACGCAATAGCATCAAACACCCTTCCAGAAGTATTTTGTTCAATAGGCAAAACACTACAGAAGTAGATACTTTGAACAAAGCCCTAACCTAAGTTTTCATTGTGAACCAAAAAGTCTAGCAGTTATACCTCATCATTTAAAGTAGCAAATACTGCACTCAAATTATCAGCCTGGGCCAAATACTCATCAAAACCTCTATCTCCATGCAGAGAAGTAAAGATGGAGTGGCGGACAGTAACATCAGCATCTGCTACAGCCGAAATGAGAAGCTTCTCCACAAGCTGGATCGTGTCAATTTCAATTAGCAACAAGCATATCAACTAAGTGTGAATTATTCACCTAAGAATAAGATCCAAAAATATAGCAAAAGCACTGAAAGACTGACATTTGCGATACAAAAGAGCTAGTCTGCAGAATAAAACTAAATAAGAATATCCTTCTGCAAAATCATAATTATATCTCAGATTATGAGTAACCAAATTCCCCCCACCACCACCCCAAATTACATTGATTTTTTTCATCTTTTTAACATTTTCTTATTAGTAATCCACCCAATGGTCAGGTAATTTTCCTTTTCCATTCCAACTTCCAAGCATTCCCTAAGGCTCCGTTTGGTACGAGGTAATGGGGATAGGGATGAGAAATGGGTCAGGGGTTGGGCTATTTAATTTGTTTGGTACGAGGGAATGACAACACCTAGGGATTGACAATATCACAAATGTGGAATTGGTCCAAAGCCACTCCC
>JBAGKO010000001.1:19159546-19170695 GCA_037177275.1 Acacia concinna | reverse complement strand
TCGTGTAATGTTTTACCAAGGAAAACCAATTTCATTCCTTATGAAATTTTTTGGGTAAGTAGTAAACATCCTAAGGTTTAAAATGAGTCCAAGATCATAGCAAATAGATGTCTAGAATAGAAGTTATGATTTTAGAAGATAGGGTCAGAATCAGTGAAATATTCAGGATTTACTTTAAGTTGAAGTTAAGAAAGAGGTTAAATTCCAACAAGTAAACTTAATGTTTATGATTGTTCTTAATGGTTGTTACACCTTATTGACTTGATTAGGGTTTGACATTTGTGGAAGAGACCCTTAGAAGGCAGAAATTTGAAAAGTCAAAGGAGAAGGTTAAAGCTAAGGTTCAAGGTAGCAAAGTTACATAATTTCTAATATCATTACTTGCATGCATTTTTGTGATATTGCACATGTATGTTTAATTGAGCTTATGTTTGCTTTGCTTGATGTTATAATGATAATAATAGCTACTATGTTATGTTGCACTCTTAACATGTAAATGCTATAGCTTATGTTTTTATGAAAGGTGCATTAAGATGATAATGCCATAAGGCATACAAAGCATGTAAGCTCCCTATGTTAATTTTATGTTTGTCACATATTGCTTGCTATTTGATATTAGTATTATGATAACTTGCTATTGGGATTCTCAAGAATCTCATCCCCCAACTATGAACTAGGGTCGGAATCATCAAAGAGGAATAAAGAAGTTTAAGGATGAAGGCCATTTTAATTATTATATGTATGATAAGGATGCTTGCTATAATTGTATTAAAATAATATTGATCTATGTTTGGTACTAGAAGACTTATTTAGAATTTATATATAAGAATTTGATATATGGAACTATTTTTCCCTGTAGAATCTTTAGAGGACTTTTTCGTAGAATTTAGAAAACGTGTTATTTCAATATTTCTACGTTTAGATATAAATTATCAACGTATGACCATAAATATATTTGGAAATTCTAAATTAAAATTAATCATATTCATTTTACTTCTTAAAATATATACTCTTTCCTATGATCTTATTGTATTTCATTAACTTCTTGATGAAGATTGATTTAAATTAGGATGGTAGAAGTCAACAAAAGTTTAATCCTTAAAATGTTACTAAGTTCTTTTATAGTTTGTATTTTAAGAAAAATCACAAGTTTATTTTTGTATGAACGATCATTTCATCTAATGCTATTAATAATCTCAATTTACAACAAATATCATATTATTTTTAATAATATTGCTCATTTTAAGTATCACACAATCCTTTGAGAAATCTCTAATAATTTAAATACTCATTTCCCACTACAAATAAAAAAGGAATATAATACTCATTTACCGAATTAATATAATAAGAATATTCGATACATTTACAACTGAAAAAAATATCCAAACTTCACATAGGTTTTTGAATTTAATTAGGTCCAAATATAAACACTTGTATAATTTGTATTCATTTAAAATTTAAATTATACCAATTAAAAAACTCAATGAAATTAGAGTTTGATGAAATTATTTTTTCCATTTTTAAAACAAAAGTTACTTAAGTTTAAAATATTAAATATTTTCAGTTAATTCTAAATTGCTTCCATGTAACTTTAATTATCAAATCAACATGTCATAATTTTTTGCATCAAATTATTTTCCTATTAGAAGAACTTGCTTGCGATTTTTTAATTTTTTACTTTCATATGATTATATCTTTAGAAAAAGTAATTTGATTACCAGTTAAAAATAGATTAGAAATAGAGCCTATTTTTATAGATAACAAATAGACAATGAAGTAACATATTTAATTTCTATGCCTAACTTTACAATAGGGTACAAATAATTATCAGCTGCGTCTAATCAGTCAATTAATATTGTTATCAAGTTATATATGATTAAATATATGTCAAAATCAAAATTTGTAAGTATGGATTTGCTATATTTGTTTTTTACTACAATTTACTCTGTTTTCAATAAAATCAACTTACAAGAAAATTTCCTCAATCCTTACGATACATAAAGGTTTATAAATTATATTAAAAACAAGCAAATTTTAGCATTAATGTTCATTACCTTAAGATGATTATCATCAAAACAGCAATTTAAAAGAAACAAGTAAAATAAAGACTCATTTAATATCTTCAAAATAAAAGCCCTCTTGTAAGGAGAAAGAAACTCAATTGTAATCCATTATTATAATTACCAAGATTTTTATTACCACTTATAATTTAACATTTAATACTAGAGTCAAACGATATTCTAATGTACATGATTCAAAATCTACCTTATAAATACCTTATAGGTCACAAACATTTTTTTTTACCTTAATCACTCTCGCTTTTCTTCAACAAGTCACTACTTTTTACCCTAATTATTTCCTTGGTCTACCATGGATCTCATGAAAGAAATGAAGAAAACCACAATCACTGGTTGCAAGAAGATTGAGATAAAGGAGATAGACAAGGATTTTAACAAACAAGTCACCTTCTCAAAATGGCACACCGGACTGTTCAAGAAAGCCAGCGAGCTTTACGTTTTATGCAATGCTCAGATCGCTATCATCGTACTCTCATCGACTGGCAAAGCCTTTTGCTTCAGCCATCCCAATGCAAAAGCCCTCCTCCGCCATTACATAACAACTGAAGATCGTTGCGAATAACCAATTAGGGCGGCTCTTGCAACAGCTAGTGAGATAAGTTCTTCAGTGTCTTACGAAGAACTTAACAGACATTGGAAATGGAGGAGAAACAATTAGAGCAGATAAAAAATGTGGCTAGGGTTTGGGATAGAGCAAACTCGTGAGACAAATCGATTGATGAGATGGATTTAGATCAGTTAGAGCAATATGTGTTGACTACGCTTGAGTTAAGAAGAAATGTGGCTGATAAGGTTGATAGGCTCACAATGGCACCTACGAAATAGTCTGTGACTTTGTTTTATGGAGAAAGTTCATTAGGTAGTCTTTTTCATGGGGTTGGCAGCTTTAGTGGCGGTTATGCTAACCAGTTTGGCGGTAGCCTTGTTGCTTATCATGACAAGTTTAAATTTTGATGTGAAAAATTTATACAATAAAATTATAAATAAGAGATAGGTGTTGAGATGGTCTCGATCTCTTTGCTCATCCATTGGTTTTTTTTTCCTTGTATGTTTTTTTCCTTTACCCTAATGAATGTTTTTAATGCATTTTTAGTTCATGCATAAATTTATTATAATGTTATCTATATATATTCCCAGTTGTTTGGACTCTCTGGAGTTGGTAGTTGTAATTTCTCATATCAAATAAGACTAATGATCTTTATATATGTTATTACAACCAGACCAAATTAACTAGTTTAAAGTGAAGGTTGTTCCAGAAATTCCCACAGAATGTTATTTTTGTAAAGAAAAAAGTTCAACTTTTTTTCTCATTGGTTGATCCTACATATGTATTATTTCTTTACATAGTTATTAATAAATTTGTATGAATATATAATACTTTGGGCAAAAAAAAAAAGATTTAATTTTTAGGTATGCTATAAAATATTTATTTTTAACATGATAATCACAAATTCGAATGACGGTGGATTGTAAATTATGTGTGTGTGGTTATTAGTTTTAAATAAATACTATTCATTATTCTCCCAAGAAATTAGCCTTCAATAGGTTTAATCTTAATAAATATGGTAGGCAAAAAAAATCTTAATAAATATGATGTCAATATTAATTGCTTGTCTTGAATGTAATAAATTTATGTTGGCAAAGCAAAAAAAAGATTTTGATAGAATTATTGTTATCAATCTATACAATAAAAATAAAAAGGAGTTCAAACGAAAGGTGGATATATTAAATTTGGCCTTAATTTACCGTCATGGCAAAAAATAAAAAAAATAAAATCACCGTCAATGGTTTACCTTGTCCAACATAAAAAAACATAATTATGAAATATGTTAATTCTTAATTATTTTCAAATAATATTTCAACATTAACATATAGAAATTCATACATGTTAGTTTAATTAGATTTGCAATTATTAAACTTCTTATCAGCCTTCTTAAAATTGGCTAAAAAATTAACCTCAACTCATTTAATATTTAAAAATTTTATTAGTATATTAATGCGTTTTTTCTAAACATATCCCATTTTAATTGGCAGCTGCACAAGAGAACTCAATATCGTCACTGTCTTATTTTAATTTTTGCTTTTAATGTCATCACTGTTCACCACATCAACTTTAATATAAGCGGACGATGGATTAACACAAACATGTCACCTATTTGTCTCGCTTAGGTTACAAATACAAACATAAACAATTTTCAAGGATACAAACATATAAAATAATATCTATTATTTTATCTGGTCCACAATATAGATAATTTTTATAATGATTACTTATTCACAATATATGTTACTTTTAAAACACAATGCTTATTTATCAATTTTATTTCATAATTAATTCTTAAATATAACATGTATTTTTCGTTTTTTTTCAAAACCTCGTTTATTTCCAAAATATGTATATGGTGTCTATGGTTCATGCTCCATATAAATCTATTTTATTATATTTGATATATTCATATTTATTGCAAAGAGATTTACGAGAAGCTTATTATTATACTCATCTAATCCTATTATAAAGTCGTACCCATTATACTCACCATAATTACCATTATATTACTTCCTTTATCCTAAAATATAAGAGACAAACATCACTATTACTCTGTCCTAAAATATAAGAGACATTTGAAAAATGTCCTGTACTTTAATTTTTTTTTTTAGTTTTGCCCTTATTCAATACTAATATATTAATGTTTGTATTGACCATAAAAATTATCATTCCCTGTGAGAGAAAAGAGGGTTAGAGGGAGAGAGAGTAATAGACTTTAATAAGTGTATTCTCTTTCTTATTCTATATTTTCTCATTAATAATGACATTTTAATAAAAATGAGTAACAATTTTAATATATTTATTATTCTTAACCGCCACTTCAAATTGAACCACGAGATTCGATTAAATGTCTTTTATATTTTAGGTCGGAGGAAATATTATTTAAACATCTTGACAATTATAAGCTTTAAATAATCCATTTACTTTTATCAAGAAAAAAATTAAAATTAATTATGAGTAATAGATGTTTTTTTTCTAATTATGCCAATATTTGTAAAGAGAAAAAGTGAGCAAGATAATAAATACAACAAATATATTCAAGAGGTTAAATATTTTTTTTTAAGCACATGTGCCTCATGGAGTAGAGGCAATCATGTTCAAAGGATTGATTGAAATTGAATATGAGCACATTTCTCAACAAAGATTTAAACACTGGTTAGCTACACCATGAGGCACTTACCCTTAAACCCAAACCGGGTTGGTAGTTAAGGGGCAGAGTTGAAAAACAGCAATAAACACCGACAGAGAGGCTTATATTTTGAGACGGGGTTTATGTGAAACCAACCATTTTATAAAAGCTTATTCAAACACACAACACAAGCACAGAAGCCAGTTCAGTTTGGACAGTATGCGATCAAAGCATCAAGTTTATTCGGCCCATTTACTGTTTTTTTTGGTAGGGGTTTGTTGGGCCTTATGAACCCAGCCTTCTTATTCAAAAAATTAAATAAATAAATAAAAATTAGGGCATCTACTCAACTAGCCTAAGCCCATTTCAGCACTACTCTTTTTAAAGCGTACACAACTTTCTAATACAGTTATACCAAAAAGAAAAAAAAAAATTCTACTAGGCTCCTACGCTTAGAAAAATGAAAAATCATATCAATACGTCTCTCCCTGTTTTTTCCCATGGGTCAAAACCTAATACCTCATACCCTAATCATTGATAGTGTTAAAGATAACCTGAGGTAGCAAAACGTTGCTGATTTGGGCACTAACTCAGCGGATGTGAAATAAACAGAAAAGCTGCTTAAGAAAAAGAGGACCAGCAGCGATCAGCTTGCATCAAGCGCATAGAACCCCCAAAAGAATAGTATCAAAAGCACTTTCATGTGAGTTGGGACAAAATACATCTCACACACTTTACGTTGTAAAATCACTTACAAAAACAGAATACAAACACATGCAGGCGTTACAGCGAGGGCAAAATTGGAAGGGAGTATTAAAAAGGCTAGAAAATAACTGTCCAAGAACATAATTTCCTATATGAAATATCAGATTCAGATACACATACTACAATTACTCCTTTCATAAATTCTTCGTTGCAAAGCAAATCCGACTCCGCCAACGTGATCTCCCACATGTGACGAAAGGAAAACAAATCTTCATCAATATTATCGAGCCAACCTCATGGTGGATGGAAATAATCAAGTCAAAACCATCACACATAGCCCTCATCCCCAAAGATGGGAACTAAAATGTAAAGGGGAAACCATATTTGGCAGGAGTTTATTATCATGCTACCAAGCTAATGTACCAATTTCGCAATTATGCTTGAAATTGTGGAGAGTAAAATGTGCTTTTTCAGAAGTGATACACCAATACCCTCCAAATCTAGTCTAATCCGAACAAACCCCCTATTCAAGTTTGTTCATGACCAATATGAGGAAATCTGGGAATGCAATGCATAATTATCCACTCCCCATGGGAACCAACAGGATAGAGAAACCGGATATTATCTTCCTGAAACATGACTGTCAAAATTGAAAGAAAAAGGGCTAATGAATTCCAGTGAAGGGACTTCACACTAGGCCAGATTTTCCAGACAAACGTCATGCTATAAACTTAAACATCGATGTGACTCATTACATACAAAGTTATATATTTTAAATGTTCTCACGACATGAAATTGATAGAGTATAATGCTCAACATTCAACACCGGCAAAAACTAATCCTTCGTTATTAAAAAAAACAAAGTTAAGGTGCAAATTCACCCTGAAAGTATTCACGTATTTGCCCTAGCCCTAAAAATTTTAAAAGTGTTGACTAAATATGTTAAGCTGACAGTCTACAAGTCATTAACTATATTTTTGTTAAAGTGAAAATTTATCCCAAAAAATTTAAATCTAACTTTTAAAATAGATGAATTTTAACTTTGAGATAAATTTTCATCTTAGTAAAATTGAACTAGAGGACATGTGAATAGCCAGGTCAAAATATTTAGCCAACTTACGCCAAAAAATAACAGATTTAAAACTTCCAAGACACAAATTATCACTTTAACAAAAATAAAGTCGATGACTTGTAGACGGTAAGTTCAACATATTTGGTCAACTAATGGTAGGGGCAAATTTGCCTACTTTTGAAACTTCCAAGGCAGAATTGAGCCTAAAAACACTTCTAACGCAAATACGCTCCTAAGCGAATACTTCCAAAGCGAATTTGCACCTTAACCGGAAAAAAAAAATGTTGAATCACAAGGTTAACCCAATGCTCCAGTCTTTGCCCAATTGAAAGAGACGTAATTCACCTTAAATGTCATTTCGTCCAATAATTTACCATCCAAATGGCACAACCTACCCAAGCAAGCTTGGGGCAAATATTAGACCAAGCCTAGTTATCGTGCAATAACCATCCGGAATGAACAATGCACAAGTAGCGTAGAAGTGCTACAAGAACAGCAATAACGCAACTGTTTACCTGCAAAATTATGGTAATTTAAGATATAACCAACTACACCTTTCCCCTTCATAAGGATGACCAAAGGGGGAAATGTTTCTTATTTCTGAAAAGAAGCTACAACGAACATTTAGTTATCTAACACAATCAGATTCGCAAATCGTATTACTGAGACAAAAAACAACGCATAATTCTATCAAAATAAATCAAACACACAATAGCGACCAATCAGGCCAATACTCTGATCACGAAAAGAAACAAAATTGCATCAAAATAGATTACCATCATTGTAAAGTTGTACGCAACCTGGTCTAGCTTAGCTCATAAAATCTCTCCAGATAAAAACTAAATCGCCCAAAATATTTAATTCAACACATACTTCAACTGTTCCGCGAAATTTATGTGAAGAAAAGTGCTAATCCAAACAAAATTAAAAGGAAGACCTCAATCCAGAGGGACTTCTACATCCCCATCAGTGATCTCCTGCTGCAAATCCTTCGGGTCTTTCCCGTCCACCGTGCAGCCAACGGAGACGCATGTGCCCAGGATCTCCTTCACAGTCCCGCTGAGGTCCTTGGCCATCGACCTGGGTCTCATAGTTCGGGCGATCTCGATCACATCGTCGAGAGATATATTACCATTGTGCTTGATGTTCTTGGTCTTTTTGCGGTCTCGCTCGGGTTCTTTCAAGGCCTTAATAACTAGCGCAGCCGCAGAGGGCACCACCGACACCTTTGCCTGACGGTTTTGGACAGTAAGCTTTACGGTGACCCTCAATCCCTTCCAGTCCTTGGCAGTCTCTTTGGCAATATCTTCTCCGATCTTCTTGGGGGACAACCCGAGGGGACCTATCTTAGGAGCGAGTGAACTCGCAGCACCGACCTCACCACCAGTTACACGTACAAAAACGTCGACAACTTGGGAGGGGTCGAACTTCGGCGGCATTGTTGCAGATTCGAAACAGCTAGGGCTTCAGTCTCCAAGCTTGGAGACAGAAGTGAAGGAGATATATATTAGCTAGGGTTCTTAGAGAAGTGCCCGTCTCAATTTTTTGGTTTTTACAAATTCCAATATCAACTCGGTAGTAAAAGCCCAATCTTCATTAGCCCATAAAGTTTTTAATATGAGTGGACCAAGGTCATGACAATAACATAGCAACTAAATTGGGCCCAGTTATGCCTGTTTGGGTGAAAATAGGTTAATGAGAATTGAAATTGGGCAACCAGTGTACGGGGAGTTTTTATATATTGATTTATTCTTCTTTTATTTTATATTCTGTTAGAGATATTATTTTCTTCATGTAATATTGTTTGAACCATAAATAATTACAATTAAATTGTAATTACCAATAAGCAACAACAAATTACTTTTAAACATCTTCAATTATAAACAATATTTATACACTTCTCAACTTAGGGAAATTGAAAATCTGGATTCTTGTAATTTTTTTCTTTTACTATTAAATGGCGCTAAAGCACAAAATCATTGTGGGTGTGTTTGGAGTAGGTTCTGAAACTTGGAATGGACATTAAATCAATATAACTATTAGGTTAAGGGTTAGTGAGTCACATCAAAATCAACTCAAACTCAATTTGATGCTAAATCGATGAGGACTAAAAAATAATGTAATTTATCATAATGTCATATGAAGTTCTAAATATTATAGTATATCATTGCAAATTTTCTATACCTTAAATAACTAGTAAAATAACCATATACTTTTAAAAAACATGTGATAATTAAAAGGGGAAATTACAATTTAGTCCTAAAGAAAGAAATTTACGATCAAACGGTTCTGCGAAATCGCATAATTGCAATAAAATCCCGTAGAGTTGTCAATAAAACTCATGGAGTTGTTAATGACCACCCTTGAAAGCATATGAAGTTGTCAACTGAGACTTTATTGCAATTATACAATTTCGTGGAATTATTTAATCAAAAATTCTTTTCCTTAAGATCAAATTGCAATTTCCCCTAATTAAAATGAGAGCTCGAAATAATGCCCTACTATTATGTAGTATTAAGAGGAAATCTAATTACAACATATAGAATGAGCCATCAAGGGAGTAATTAAGAGGATTACAAGCATATTAAATCAGATTATAATCACACCATATTAGGAATGCTGTGCAAGAAATGATGGGAAAATCATATAATAAATAAGAGAGATTTGAGGGATTGCTATTTTTAAGATAAAAGAATAAAATTTATAACATCCTAATTTTTATTTAGGATTTAATTTCAATTACGAAAGAATTATTTATGATAAATGGATCTATTGGGAAATTGTTAAGAAAAATGTTTCACAAGTCTCAATTATAATTGTGCAGAAAATTAGTGGAATGTAAATGTAAACATAATACTTTACCATTATTATTGTTATTATTAGTATAAAAAAATAGATTAACGAAAAAAAATAATAATAATGAAAGAGAGGGAGACACGGAAGGAAAAGAAATTAAAATATATATATATATATATATATAATTGAAAAAAAAAAAAGACAAGCAACAAAAGAGAAAAATTAAATTAATGTATACTAAAGAGGCACGTGCCCTTTAGCTACGGATGTGTGGCTGTGGGGTAATATAAATACCCCCACTACGAGCCAAAGAGTGCAACGGCGTCTACATCCTATTTTGGTTAAATCTCGAATTTTGACATCGTCTAGTAATCAAAATCTCTCTCTTTTTCAATAAATTTCTTTGAAATTGTTTTATAGAATTTTCTCTTTCTTATGGTTATAATTTTCTACATAATAGAAAAAATTTTTAGGTTAGAGTTTTGTGAAAGTTTTAAGTTTTGACAATATAAAACTATAAGAATATAGATGGATGTTAATAGATAATTTTAATCGGTTTATATTTTTAATTTGCTTGTTTTATGATTTTATAATTATTTGTTTAGTGAAAACAGACATAAAATTGTCATTTTGAACTTGTGTGGCTTATTAAATTTGTGTTCAACAATTTATTTAAGTTATTAGAGATATTATTGAAGTTTTAATCGTTTTACCTTATTGGAAAAGTTTGATATTTATGAAATAAGAATTTTATATTGAATATTTAAATTTTGAGTTTGGAAATTTTATATAATTATATGTAATTGGTGTTAACTTATGAATCACATGAGTTATTTGAATTGAGTAAAGTGTAAAATTAAGGTTAAAACATATAATTGGGATTAGAGTCCAAAATTTTTTTGGGTAATTAATTCAAAGTGTTAAAATTATACAATTGTGTTAATTGTTTAATTTATGTATTAAATTTGTATTTACATTACTGTGTAGATTAATTTGTAACCAGATTGTGGTTGCCACATTTATTTGTCAAATGTTGTAAGATTAAGATAGGAGTTGACGTAACTGGGATTAATTTATTTTATATGCTTGTTTTGGGCTGTAAGGTGTTTTATAACCCTTAATCTCTTTAATAATACTTATATGTGTTTTGAAAAAATTAAGTGTATGTTTGAATATTAACTACTTTAGTGAAGCAGTGTATTTTCCAATTGTATGTATAATTTGTGATTATAACTGATATTAGTAATATTATGATGATTATGATGTATCCGGAATGTTATTGTTGTGAAACCCTTCTAAATATTATATTTGTGTATATTCTG